>VWZF01004474.1:209041-317821 GCA_013396755.1 Sclerurus mexicanus | reverse complement strand
GCGGAGGCGGGGGCCGGGGGAGCCGGCGCTGCCCCGCCGCGGTCCCGCAGCGCCGGGCCCCGCAGGGCGCACCGCACCGCCTGCCGCTCTGACGTCCGCGGCCCCTTAACTCTTTCCTGCGCGGCCAGGAGCCGGGACACCGCGCCAGCGGGATGCTCCATGAGGTAGGAGCGCTCTGCGGGCTCAGGATGGGGATGCTCTCTCAGTCTTTGTGTGGTTCGGTGGGGTTGCGTTCGTGTTGGGGATGTCCTTGTCCTAGAGGACAGGGCGCTGCGTTTCTACGGCGATGATGCGGGAGCAGGGTTTGTCGGAGACACTCGGGACTGATGAGCATGAGGTTCCAAAGAAGGCTGCTGGCTGAGGAGGGAACTGACTCTGACCCAGACTGTGAAACCCCTCAAAGCTCCTCATGTTCAGGATTGGGGGAGCTTGGTCCGAGTCAGCTCCCCTGTATCAGTTCTTGTGACTGTCATAGATGGACTTTTAGCGTAGCTGTCTCTGTATCCATCATATCCCTCCTCCTTTGCTCTTTGACCTCTAAAATATGTAATTCTGATTGTATCAGTTAGCTTATAGGTGCATAAAAATCAGGAGCTGGACTAGATGATCCTGATGGGTCCCTTCCAACTCAGCATATTGTATGATTTTATGAAATATGCCATAAAAGTGGTGTTGGATAGCGAGGCCATACGTATTTAACAACCTGATACCTTGCTCTTGTGAGCCCTCTGGGCTGTCAGTGTCCAGACATCTTAGTTAAACTATTAGTCAAATATTTAAAACCGAAATACTGGAAAGCTGCACGTTGTCTGTGGGAAGTGTGGGTCCAGGATTTGGAGGCTGCGCCGTCATTGGAGATACCCTCCTAGAGCAAAGGCACTTGGAGTGGTGGCTGCTTTCTCATCTTCTGGGACTGTTGTGGTAAATGTGTGGGAACAGCCCATATGAGGGAGATCCCACAGCCATGCACCATATGTGCTGCTGGTGCAGAGATGAAAACTTTGGGGGTTGAATTTTGCTTCAAATCCATCTTCCCTGGAGCCTTTGTGGGGAGCTGTCATCCATGCTCTGGGACACAACGGTGCCCAGGACCTTCTAGCACATCCTTTTACCAATTCTGCTTTTACTAGGACGTGATGGGTTTTAAGAGTTCTGCATTCTCAGACTTCTACGTTATAACATATTAGGGTGGGGCTTAAATAAATAATAGCTCAAAGGCAGGTTCAAAATGAATCATGGTGTGAGGGCAGGACTGGAGAGTGACTAACTGTTCAGAGCAGGGACCTCTCTGGAGTGAAGTGAGGAAACTGGCGGTGTGTGACATCCCGGAGGAGCAGCATCGCTTAGGATGAAGGTGAGCTGTGAAGGATTTCAGGACCAGTTCTGATCCTCGTCCTGTTTTGGGGGGAATTTGTGGACCAGGCCAGTTTCCCCAGCCTGACTCCAGCTCCTAAATTTTCACCCAGTTGCAGAGCAGCTGCATCCAGTGGGGCAGCTGGTGATCCAAATCTTTGCACTAAGTGAAACCTAATTGAAAGATGGTGTGTTATCAGAGGCAGGACATGTTGTGGAGATGTATTGGGTAGAAGACTCACTGTCAGAGCTCTTTAGAGGGAGAGATTTGTCCGATTAAAGCCTCTGCTCAGCGTTTGAAGCCAACAAACCAGAAGTGCCTCCTCACCTTGCTGCCGGTTTAGCCCAGCTAAACGATGTGCTGGTTTAGCACAGAATAATGATTCTGCAGATCATTTGCCTATCTCTATGTGAGAAGGATTTTTCATTTAAATGTATTTACATTAATTAGTGCTTTCTGTATGGTTTTGATGCTTGCATTAGGCTCATTTTCATTTTGGCAGGATCATCTGCCACATTTTTGGGGGGTACTGCACTGGAGAAGCTATTCTGACTTCTTGCCAGGACTTTCACTGACTTCTTCCCAGGACTTCCAGTGACTTCTTCGCAGGATTTACAGTGACTTCTTCCCAGGACTCATTCTTTGTCCTGTGTTTTCTGAAGCAAACACACTTCTGTTGATGAAAGGTTGCCAGAGTTTTTTTCATCAAGGGCATCTTCGAAAAGTCATCTCAGGGCACAAAGTTATTTGAATTTTCCAAAGCCTGTTCTCCTACTCAGGTAAAACCCCAGCTGGATTTGCCTAAATGATGACTGCAGAGCTTGATTCAAATTTAAATTAAATTTAAATTGCTGCTTCATACGATTAACAAAATCCCATGTTTAATTGCATTGCTCTCTTGTTAAATGACAAATGCTCTTCCCTCTCAGTCGTTTGTTGTTTTGTTTTGTTTTGGTTTTTTTTCTGAAGATTGAGACTATAATCCAGGTTATTTCCTCCAAATGTCCAGCATCTCCTGGTTCCACAGGGATGGCTCTGCCTGCTCCCTGCAAGTGGCTAGAGAGACTTTCTGGTTTGTGGGCTCTCCCTTCGTAGCCGTTTGGCTTCCTTTGGCACTCGAGGCCTCAGCAGTGTGGTTTGCATGGGTGTGACTGACACAAGATTTTGGTCTGAGATCTGCAGCCTCCTGCAGCACTATCTGCTCTCCAGGCCACAGATGTTGTCAGCTGCATCAGGTCCTTCTTTAATCAACTTTATGTCAACAAACAAGCTGCTGTAGGTTTTAATTTTGCTGTTGCTTCCTCGCCTTCAGCACAGGCTGGTTCTCATCATCTCTCCTTCCTCATTCTCCCCTTGCAGTTAGCACGGCAAATATTTTTCCACCTGGTGAAACACTAAAAATGATTTTGCAGAACAAGTGTTTTTCCTTGTTTCTACTTTTATTTTCTAACCTCTTTTCTGAGTGAAAAAAAGCAGTGCAGGGATGAGAAACTGATGTGAACACTCACTCCACTGCTCTCAGCTGGTCTCAGGAGTTACCCCTTGCCTGGGATGTGCCCTTCGTGTGGTTCTTCCTCCCAACAGTGCAATTGATGTTACAAAATGAGCCTTTCAGTGATGGACAGAGAGTGTCATTCCCTGGAGATCGCTGTTGAGTTGCTGGCTGGTTCTTGCCCTGTGTAGTTTGGTATTAATGGGGAAGAAATCCATAGCAAATCCACTGAGATGAGCTGTGGACTCCAGATATTGTTGCCTGTATTAACTGCCTAGAAGAGACTTGGTCTTCATATAGGAAGAGCATTTTAGGTGATGCAGAAATCAACCCGAGGTTCTTCCAAAGAGACCCAAAGCTTCAGATCGAGCTTCAGGGTGGGCTAAACCCCCTTGACGTGGTTTTTCCACCCAAGGAGACACACAGTATGTGCTTTGTCACATCACACAGGGAGAAATAAATGTTGGATGGGGCTTGGAGCAAGGTGGTCTAGTGAAAGGTGTCCCTGCCCATGGCAGGGGGTGGAAGGAGAAGTTCTTCGGGGTCCCCTGCCAATCCAAACCGTTCTAGGATTCTGTGAAATCTTAAACTCTCCTAGTCCTGGTATTTCATACTAATCCAAAAGCAAAGCTAACCCAAGGTCTGTTGGATCCCAGGCAGACCCAGGGTGCTGGATACACCAAGACTGGCATTCCTGGGATGGAGCTGCCACGGGCCTGCCCGCCGGAGGAGGCGGCGAGCGGATTTGGCCCCGCGGGCATTTCTCCCTGTGCCAACACAAACCCGGGCAGGCACACCTTATAAACACATGACACATTCATTTTCAGGAAAGCAAAGGGGGTGGTTTCTCCATGACCTTACCCATTCCCCCGCAGCGGGTGGAGGGGGTTTCTCCTCTGCCTTGCCCGTTCCCAGCAAGTGAGTAACATGCCCCGAGCCTGCGTGAAATGAAGAAATTGGGTCTGGTTTCGGAGCAGCGCTAATCCACAGTGCTTTCCTTGGGCAGGATCCTATGGGGAGTTTTTCCTTTCCGGCATTCGAATGCAATTTGCATATTTCAAGTCTCATTTGGCTGGAAATGAGCTGGAAACGCACACTCTGCTTCAGGTTCCAATTCATCACTTTTTTAAGCCCCGTGTTGCGTAAATGCGTCCCACCCAAGGGAGGTTCTGCCGCTCTCAGAAATGCTAAACTTCACGGGTAAAATCTGAATATTGTTCTGTCTACATCAGATATATGTTATTGCTTTCATGAGCAGCCACATGCTGATTTATGGCAACGTGCTATTTATTTATCAACATTTACATTGTGGATTTTTAAATTATTCTAATAACATCAGGCCAACAAGTTGGTCATGATGTTGCTCCTTTAAAGTCTTCCTTTGAACATATATATAAATCAACTCTGCTTTGATGTGAAATTGGAGATTTCATAACCGTGTGTTTACTTTTTGGTTTAAAAAATAAGCTGAAGGGAAAACAAAAAAACCCCAAAAAACAAATAGTACTTTGTATCTCATTAAAAATAGTTTCTAGCGCATTAAACATGATATTGTTTTAGGAAACAAGAACTAGAAAGAGTTGCAAAAACATTTGATTTTTTTAATGACTGATAGTTGACTGCAACCATTCCACTTTTCTTCAGGCACTGAAATACGGCTGAAAACTTTTTCCTTTAGTGCTGATTAGGGTGAAACAAGCTGTTGGTTTTTTATTTTTTATTTAAGCATTTGAATGCACCTTCCCATCACCGTCCATGTGAGTGCCTAGAAAGGAAAATCGATAGAAATTATGAAGTAACAAGGACTGCTGCAAATTTGTTTGACACGGTCCTTTCTGTAAGTGATGTAACAGCAGGAAAACACAGATAAGCAGGATTACTGCTCCTGCAAATTAAAGAATTTTAACTCTTGACTTGCAAACTTGCCAAGAAACAGCAAAAGCAATGCTCCATGCTTCCAAAATCCAGGAGTTTGGTCTGCTTAAGGGTCTCTGCGCAACACAGGAACGTCGGGAAGAGAGGGCTGGGCATAACAAATATTCCTTCAAGCTTCTCAAGCGCAGGGATGATATTAATCCCATTTTTTTTTTATATCTGCAGTAGTGTCCCATCCGTCCCCTCTGAGCACCCCGAGGTGCACACAAAACCTTGCCGCCCTACACAGGCGTGAGTAATTTCCCTCCTGTGTGTGGATAATTTCCGATGGGACTCTGGTTCCTGCTCCTGCACACGGGCAGGTGAGCGAGTGTCAGCTGTTCCCGGCTCCCAGGGCTGGGCATCCAGCTATTCCCAGGAGAAGAGCTCTTAAACGGAGTTGCACCGAAGTTTAATTGCGCCTCTGGTCCTGCAGTAATTTACCGGGGTAATTAAGCGAGGAGGATTCAGCCCAGCTGCCTCTGCGTGGAATCAAAGGCGAAAGTAACCCTTGCACCACAAATGCTTTTGTTCTGGGGATTTCTAGGAGCGGTGGAGGAGCGAGGGATGTAACGTTTGCGTCAGAAGGGTGGGTCGCCGGGAACAGAGTTTATAAACACTTTAACGCACTGGAGATCTGCACCGAGATTCCTCCATCAAAGTGTGGGGTGGGAGCCCTCTCTCCGTAGGTACTCCGGGACAGAGCCCCACAGCATCTGAGCAGCTCTTTTATCTTGGAATTGCCCTCAGCTCCTGCAAATGACTAAAACTTTTTCAAGCAGCCTCTTTGCATAAGGACTCTTGGCCTCAGGGAACCCCAGCTGGTATAAATCGACTTCAAAGGACTTACATCAGCAGCAGATACGTCCTCTTGTCTTTATTCTGCCTGTGATGCACCAGGAACACCTCTGCTGCTCTGCTCCAAAGGGGAATAGGAACAGGAATAGCAGCAGGATTTATCACTGGAGCCAGCATGGGACTGGAAAGACCAAGAACTGTGTGTCCTTCTTCAGGGCTTTCCCTAGGAGAGGAATAGAGTTGTTCCTTCCATAAAGAGGCAGAAGGGTGACAGTTTCCATCCTGAAGCATCAGGGACATTTCCCCATCCCCATGTGAGTCATGTAAAAGGATCACAGAATCGTTTGGGTTGGAAGAGACCTTAAAGTCTGTCTTGCTCCACCCCCTGCCATGGGCAGGGACACCTTCCACCAGCCCAGGTGGCTCCAAGCCCCATCCAGCCTGGCCTTGGACACTTCCAGGGATCCAGGGGCAGCCACAGCTTCTCTGGGCACCCTGTGCCAGGGCCTGCCCACCCTCCCAGCCAGCAATTCCTTCCCAATATCCCACCCAGCCCTGCCCTCTGGCAGTGGGAAGCCATTCCCTGAGTCCTGTCCCTCCAGGCCTTGTCCCCAGTCCCTCTCCAGCTCTCCTGGAGCCCCTTTAGGCACTGGAAGGCTTCAATAAGGTCACCTTGTATCACACACTGTGACGCCAGAGCCAGTGCCTTCCCAATGTGGTTCGGCTCCTCAATTTGGCAAATCCTATCATAAATTAGTCTTGTTTTTCTTCCTTTGCATAAAAATTAAGCTTTGTCTATAGTACATGGGGTGACTGGTCATCTGCCAAGCGGTTCCAGGAGCTGCTGTGCCCTTGGTGCTGATGCCACCACCTTCCTACAGTCCTCCACTGAGGGTCTTCATGTCTGTGCCGAGCCCCATGCTGGGACCAGCAGTGAAGGAGTAAAAACAAATATTGCAACTTCTAGTGGAGAGAAACCCTGAGCAGTGAGGGTTTGGTGTGGGCAGCAGGAGGGGAACTGTGAGTGAACTTTCCCAGTGGTAATCAAGGAAATTACCGCCCGCAAGCACAACTGGAAAGCTGGACAGAAACTGTGATTCCCTTGACCAGGGGATGCATGGGATAGGGTCACTGCTGGTAATCAAAGAATGATTCAATTCTGGGAGACTTAATTTGGTGCAGATGACTTCTGCAGTTACTTCAGAGCATGCAAAACAGGAAAGCTCCACGCAATGCCGTGGCTGTTTCTCACACAACCCTCCAGATGGTTCCAGAGCGCGGTGAGTCGCAGGGAAGATCAGCTGTGCCGCCATGTGCCTTTGCTTATGGAAAATCGCAGTTGGCCTTCATCTTATTTCCATTATCTGCACTCTTCTCATCAGCTGAGTGTGTTAATTGCATGGTCCTGTGGTCAGAGTTTGGGGTAGAGAGAAGGGAGCACCGCGCCCTTTTCCCAATCTCAGTTCTTTTCGAGGGACACCCTCTGGAGTAATTCCCTCCCATGCCCACCCTCATGCGTGCACGTGCCTCAGTTCCCATCTGTGCAGCGAGGTTATCCGTGTTAAATTCCTGTGGAAAGGCACCAAGGTGATTATTAATTATGAAATTAACAGCACAGGTCCATGTGCTGCTGGTGGGCATTACTGTAATTGCAAGTGGGGGGCACAAGCTCTCTGCAGCCCCAGTGCCCATGTTTGCCTGGCACGGAGCAGTTGGCATTTTCTCATCACTACCTGCAATCTGTTTGCTTTAGCCCTTGCTGTCGCATCGATTTAAGGACCTGATCGTTACAGGGGTTTGCACATGACATCAGCCATTGATCCCTGCAGAGGCAGCAACCTGCTTGCTCCCTGCAGGCAAGTGGCAGAGCACTTCCCAGGAGCATCCTGACACCAAGGCTAGCTCAGGAAAAATTCCCAAATACACCCCATGAGCAGTGAAGGCATCCAGCATGCTTCGGTCTGTGCTGGACTGTGTGTTTTTAAAAGGGCATCGTGTTGTTAAGTAGATCCTACTTGGGTGGCAGCATCGTTCAGATGGCAAATCACAATAAACTTTGCAAATCCTGCGGGAATTCCCGCGGTTCTGTGGGTGCCTCAGCTCAGCTTGGCCGTGACGGTCCTTCCAGCAGTGCTCTGATTCTGCTGCCTCTGTTTATAAGAGATTACCCATTAAAAGTCTGGAAAAGTGAGGGAGATTAAGGTTGTTGGAGGAGCTGAGGGGGACAGATTCCCAGTTACAGATGGGATGTGAGAATCCCGAGGTGGTTTATCTGTCCTCATCTCTGCTGCAGATGGCTTGGGTGACCTTGTGCAGGCCATTTAATTGCTGTGTGCCGCTGTGAGAAGGCAGCAGCTGCCCTTTGTGCTTTATGGAGCCAGTTGTGAGGTAAAGGCATTTTTATCAGATGTTTGTCCACCACTTGGGATCATTTATCTGAAAGGGACGATTGTATAGAAAACCCGACTGATTCAACAGTGCTTAAAAGTCATTGGCGTGACCATCTGATGATGGTGTTTCCCTTGCAAAGATAAAGGCCTGGATCCAGGGAATGTTTCAGCACATGCCTGGTAGTCAGGCTGTGGGAGCGCTCCCGTGCCTCTGGCTGGGGCTTGTGACCGCCGAAAATACGTCACCGTGAGGAGGGATGGGGTCAGAGCTCTCCTCCCCTCCCACGGGCTTTCTCAGCCTTGGTTTTCATCCTTGCTGCCACTCAAGCTCCATCACTAAGGCTTCTGGGAGTTTCAAAAAGGCTTTTGTCCCTCTTGGTTGGCATGGAGTGTACAGGAGACCCTGAGAGCCCAAGCCCGTGGCCCAGCACTGTGGGGTGTCCTCCTGGGCAGCCAGCATCCTGCACATCCTGCTCCTGCCCATATCCTGTGAGACACCAACCTTCACATCCTGCTCCCTCCTGTATCACATGAGATGGTATTTCAGCTAATTGAGGAACCTGCAAAGTGAGGCCTCACTGTATGACATGGAGAGTGGGTTTGGATTAGAGATTAGGAAGGATTCCTTCCCTGGGAGGGTGGGCAGGCCCTGGCACAGGGTGCCCAGAGAAACTGTGGCTGCCCCTGGATCCCTGGAAGTGTCCAAGGCCAGGCTGGATTGGGCTTGGAGCGACCTGGGACAGTGGGAGGTGTCCCTGCCCATGGCAGGGGGTGGAAGAAGATGAATTTTAAGGTGCTTCCAATCCAAATCAGCCCATGATTCTGTGACATTGGCAGGGAGAGGCGGGTTGCTTCCCCTGCCCATTGGAATCATAGAATGGTTTGGGTTGGAAGGGACCTTAAAGCTCATCCAGTCCCACTCCCTGCCATGGGCAGGGACACCTCCCACTGTCCCAGGTCGCTCCAAGCCCAATCCAGCCTGGCCTTGGACACTTCCAGGGATCCAGGGGCAGCCACAGCTTCTCTGGGCACCCTGTGCCAGGGCCTGCCCACCCTCACAGGGAAGAACTTTTTCCTAATGGGAAAATAGGGAAAAATTCCTAAGAGGAGACAGCAGGCAGGGTGGTGGCAGTGTTCCAGGATGTAGCACCCCATCTCTGTTCTGCACAGACAGCCATGGGGGAAAAGGGAGGTGCCATCAGCTTCCCACCTCTGATAACCATGAATTGAGGGAGAGAAGAAGGTGGATCGCAACTTCCTTTGCTCCACATGGCTCTTACGGCCAAAGGCTGAGCTGGAGGCCCATCTGGACGTTCTGGAGCCGTGCCTTGTCCCACCTGGGCGTGTGGGGAGCAGGGACCAGGGCCGTGGGCTGCCCCCACCCTTGCGCATCCCACAGCACGCGGGGAAGCCTCGTGCCATCCTGCCAAGCCAGGCTGGTGCCAGCTAGTGCACGTGGAAACAGGAAAAGATTGCAGAGCAAAGATGGCCCGTTTATTTGGGGAATCCTGTCGTGAGAGGTGTCACAGGCAGCAGGCACCAAGGACGTCCTGGGGCAGGCATTGCTGCACCCCCCTGGTGATTCCGTGCTGGGGGCTGGCACACACACAGCACAGCGGGCTTTGCTTGTGATTCCACACTCAAAGGACAGCTCCGGCGGCCTCAGAAAGGGGCTGCTTTTCACTTTGCAAGAGAAATTGCAGAAATGAGTAAATCTTGAAATTCGCATTGTGAGTCACAGAATGGATGGGGTTGGAGGAGACTTTAAGCTCACCTCGTTGCACCCCCCTGCCATGGGCAGGGACACTTGCAAGAATATATTCCTGAGAGAAAGCATTTATGAATTGCATTTGTTACAGATTTAGGGTTATTACTAGTTTATATCTCTCACCTGAAAGAGATTTCCAGTTTGTAAAGGTACATTTTGCTACGTGGCTACATTTTGCCCTTTGCCACGTAGGAGGAAAAAAAAATGATCACGCTGAAAGTGTGGAAAATGATGCTTTTAAAAATACATATAGGAATACCTGCCTTGAAAATCAGCCTCTGTGAGGAAGAGGATTAAACCAACGCAGGAATGGAGAAGAGACTGCTGCCTACTTCTGCCTTATATAAATATTCCCGAGCTTCCTCCATTTTAATCTCCCTTAAAAAGATGGCTGTTACTAAAGCCGGCAGCCCCTCCGAAACCAGCATCATTTTCCTGGCGTGGCGTTCGGCTGAGCGAGCCTAATGTGCGGTGGGGACCCCCTTCAGCCAGCCGAGCGAGCGGGACGATTCCCAATTCCCCGGTGCTTCCAACCATCCGGCCGAATCCGTCCGGATCAGCCCTCGCTCCTTTGTGCCATCCCCGATTTCACTGCTCTCTCCTGCGAGCGCATCCACCCACGGGCAGGCTCGGCAAGGATGCGCCGCCAGGCTCGGCTTTGTGCGGGATTAGCGGCTGCCGGGCTTTGGGGCATCGCTGGCTTCGCTGGACGCTGATTTTCCCCCCGCACCGGGGAAGGGGTGCCCGCGTTCCCGAGGAGCTCTCCCGTCTGACCGGCGATTTCTCCGGGAGCATTTGTGGACGGCAGCGAGGAGTTTTCCAAAATGCCTGAAGCAAACTATTTGTTATCTGTGTCTTGGGGTTATATTAAGGTGGGTTTCATTGCTGAAGGATTATTAATGGCTGTTTGCTCTTGCGCTGCGTCGCTCGGATAAAACCTCGGTCAGGAAATAATGCTTTTAAAATGGTCATTTGTGCGGATTTTGGCAGGAGCTGAACGTGTGTGTAGTGTGCATGCAGAGTACATGTATGGGATTTTTTTATCCCTTTGGGAATTCAGTGTTGCGGGATGAAATAATGCAGCAATGAAGATGTTTGATTATAACGTCAGGAGGATCGTAGCATGTGTATGTGGGGGAATAATGGCTGAATCCTACCTTTTACTGTAATGATCCCAGCAGATCTTCAGATTTATGGTTTATTTCTCCTCTGGATATGCAGTTGTCTTTTCTTTGCATAATACAAAATGGAGAAAACATATAAAACCCAGAGCAAGAGAAGGTTATAGGATGGGGAATGCAAACCTAGGCAAGAATTTGAGCTTGCAGAGAGATTACCCAAACATTTATTTCCTCATTTGTGACAGTAACAACTAATGTGCATCTTTGGAGGAAATTAATTGTGTACTTTAGTGGATTGAAAAGAAATATCCAGTCATGGTGATGCTGAACAGCGTCTCAATGAAACCGTGGCTCTGACTCCATTCCAAATACCTCCAGAATTTTGCTTTTAACATCTTATTTGTGGACTCATCTGTGCTAACGTTGGACTGATGTGGGAGAGGATTCAGAAAAATGCCATCTTTGTCTGTGCTCTTCCCCTCCCAGTTCAAGAGGATGCTGAACCGGGAGCTGACACACCTCTCCGAGATGAGCCGCTCCGGCAACCAGGTGTCTGAGTACATTTCCAACACTTTCCTGGGTAAGGAATCACATCCCAAGCTCTTGGGTGACTCACAGAAGGATTAAGGGCAGCCTAATCACTGCTTGCGCCCAGCTTTCCTTTGGGGCACAGCATTATTGAAATATGCTGGGTTTTTCACTTTCAGATGGACGCAGGGAGGAAAATAGCAGTGTTTGAATTAGTCTGTCTGCAGAGGAATTCCTCCTCCAAGCCACTGGATTTTGCTGTGCAGGCTGAATGAGGCTGTTGGTAGCTGCCTTATGCAATACTAGATTTTTGTGTTGACCTTATGTAAAGGACAAAGTCACACAAGCCCAACTTGCAACCACTGCCTCACACAGCTGCATCTCCCCTTCAGAGATGGGGTTCAGATTAGACTCAGCCCAGGCATTTTCTGTATTATTTTGGGTGAATTTGCTCATTTTGCACCAAAAGTCAGAATTAAGAGAATATTCTGCGTTTCATTAGTTTTGCTGGAGCTCCCAGCACAAGTGACTTGAATGAATCCTCTGTGTCAACAAAACATATTTGCTATGAAAATCAGAATGTTCTGTGGAAGCAGCTTTAGAATTTGTGACCATTTGCATATAAATGAGGCACAGCACAGCACCCTCATGCATATCTCCGAGTCCAGCAGCTCCAAACACTGAGAGATTTGGGATCCTGGAGCTCGTGAGGACTCATGCCCTGAGGTTAAGATGACCCTGAATGCGTTCACTGCATGACACACAATTATTTCCATTAAGGGATTTTAAAGTGATTTCAATGGCCAGTTGCAACTGCTGCATGCATTTAGGACACATTGCATCATTAATAATCCATGGATGTATGGAGCTGCTTTGTGGGATCCAATGGCCCTGTCTTAGTGCTCAGCTTAACTGTGACATCCAGAACATGAATTAAAACAAGGAATCAGGAGCAAGGCTGTCCAGCTGCCAGCCAGTAGCCACTGCTTGGCTGGAGGGCCTGGGGAACACAGCATGGCCACAGTGGCTTCTTCAGGGAGCTGGCTGGTCAGCAGCTCTTCCCAGTAGGCACGTGTCTGTGGAGCAGGATGTGCTGCAGCAGGAATGGCCAATGTGGCCACCAAAAGTAAACCACATGTGCACTCCAGGCTGTGGAGTCTGTGTCTCAGCAGGGGCTGATTAGCCAGAGCCGCTGCTGGTGCTAGTGGGGTTCTGTTATTCATGGAATCATGGAATCTCAAACTGGTTTGGGCTGGGAGGGACCTCAAAGTCCACCCAGTCCCACCCCCTGCCATGGGCAGGGACACCTCCCACCAGCCCAGGTTGCTCCAAGCCCCGTCCAATCTGGCCTTGGACGCTTCCAGGGATCCAGGGGCAGCCACAGCTTCTCTGTCCAACCTGTGCCAGGGCCTGCCCACCCTCCCAGCCAAGAATTCCATCCCAATACTCCACCTGTCCCTGCCCTCTGGCAGGGGGAAGCCATTCCCTGGGTCCTGTCCCTCCATGCCTTGTCCCCAGTCCCTCTCCAGCTCTCCTGGAGCCCCTTTAGGCTCTGCAAGGGGCTCTCAGGTGTCCCTGGAGCCTTCTCTTCTCCAGGTGAACCCCCCAAGTTCTCCCAGCCTGGCTCCAGAGCAGAGGGGCTCCAGCCCTGCAGCATCTCCATGCCCTCCTCTGGACCCGTTCTACCAGCTCCGTGTCTTTCAGTTCTGTCTATTCCCCATACTCAGGCTGGCTCAGGCAACTGCATTTCCCTTTGCAGGTGTGGCCAGTGGTCTGTTCATTCCTGCTGTGCCTCTGCTCCCGTGCCCAGTGACGGTGCCATCCTGTGTTTTGTGGCAGGATGAGGCCACTCAGCCACTCAGGGTCCTGGTGGTGCTGAGTGGTGCAGGCTCTCCAGACTGGGCCAGATTGAAGCCTGATTGCTCATGTTAAAAAACATGAGTAAAGCTTTAAAAAGGATCATCAGGCTATTTTGGGAAGTCGCGCTGTTATGGTTTTTATGAATTACTTTTTTTCCCCCCTAAAATTTGGTTCGACATTAAATGAACACACAAAATAGCAGAGTCTACAACTGAGGAGGCTGAATAAACAATCAAAGGAAGAAATATGTGGGTAGGACATTCATTTATCTCCAAGCAGTGTTTGTTAAATAACTTATAGATATTAAAACCAGATCACATTACTTCATTCAGTTGCTTAATTTTATTAGAGCTGGAGGGACAGGATAAGGGGGAGTGGCTTCCCACTGCCAGAGGGCAGGGTAAGATGGGATATTGGGAAGGAATTCCTCCCTGTGAGGGTGGGGAGGCCCTGGAATGGGTTTCCCAGAGAAGCTGTGGCTGCTCCTGGGTCCCTGGAAGTGTCCAAGGCCAGGTTGGAGCACCCTGGGCTGGTGAAAGGTGTCCCTGCCCATGGCAGGGGTTGGGATGAGATGAGCTTTAAGGTCCCTCCCAACCCAAACCAGTCTGTGTTTCCATGATAAAATGAGCTGAGAAGGCACCAGGAGGTGATCTCCTCTGCAGAGGGTCCAGTGCTGCAGTCACTGGGCACAGCTTTAGAGGCTGTGAAGGTCGAAGATGACAAAGTGGTTTTATCCTTGGCCACATCACATGAACAGGGAAGATCGTGATGCCCTTTTGGCACATGCTGTTGCCCAAGGGGTGGGGGGTGTTGCTGCCACCAGCGTGGGGACTTGGTTTAACAAAGCAGAGATTTGTGTCCAGGAATGTCCATGTCACGCTGCCTTAGCGTTAGTCATTGCTCAGGTGATTATGGAGAGGAAAGTCCTTCAGTGGTTCAGCAAAAACACACGAGGGAAACACCCACTGATGTCAGCCAGGCTGCTGCTGTGAATAATGGCTTCTTTCTTAATTGCAGTGCTGCAGACACACTGGTCGTTCTGATTTCAGAGGGTTTTAATTAAGCCAAGGCTAAAGTAACTAATGCCTACAGGCCTCGTCCCTCTGGAGGTCCTCAGGGATGCAAAGGTGCAAAGACATTGTTGTAGCCTTTTCTACAGGTCCATGAGAAATGGTTTGTGTGGAAGTGAGAGGCCACTGGACCTCCACTTTAATGCAGCAAACAAATCAGCTGCAGGGGCAGTAAATAACATATGTGGAGATATTTATTTACTTATGAAACATATCTCCACAGCCAAGTTTGTGCCTGTTTCATGCGCACTAATATTGTTATTATCTCTGAGAATGGCAGTGAGAATATGGCCTGTGCTTTTTATGTTGTTCTCTACATATTTGTAAAGGACAAACCTTTAATAACTCACTGTCACCAGTTTGTTGCTGGGTTGGTGTTTTCAGAGCAGGGAGTATTGACCCTAATTAGTATCAACATAGGGAATGGGAAAATATGCACTTCCTTACTTCGGTGAGGAAAAATGTGTTGTTGGAATATATACATTTCCCTGAAAATAGGTAACAATAATTAGTTGGGATTTAGCTATGCCCTTCAGGCACAGGGAATCACAGAACCGCTGAGGTTGGAAAAGCCCTCTGAGCCCCTGGAGTCCAACCCTTCCCCAGCACTGCCAAGGCCACCACTGTCCCATGTCCCCAAGTGCCACATCCACACATGGAGAGACATCCCTGGACATGTGACATCCCCAGGCCGAGCTGCTTGGAGATGGCTACAGGGAAAGCAGCCTGGCCTCATACAATCCTACAATCCCAGAATCTGCTGAGCTGGAAGGGACCCACCAGGACCATCGATTCCAACCCCTGGCCCTGCACAGGGCACCCCAAGAATCTCACCAGGTGTCCCAGCAGGGCTCAGTGGCAGGTTCAGTCTCGCCGAGGGCAACCAGAGGTTGTGTGTCTGTTTTGCTTTGGGTTTTGGGTGCCAAAATACAAGAAGACTCCCAGCAGGAGCACCTGGGTTTGAGCTGGTGTGCAGAGCCCCTCAGTGAGCAAAGCCAGGGGGTGGTTTTGGGGGGTGTGATGGGCACCCACACTGCAAACAGCGCTGACTCATCTCACCTCGATTTGTTACAGACAAGCAGAACGACGTGGAGATTCCCTCTCCCACCCAGAAAGACAGAGAGAAGAAGAAAAAACAGCAGCTCATGACACAGATCAGCGGCGTGAAAAAATTAATGCACAGTTCAAGCTTAAATAACACCAGCATTTCACGATTTGGCGTGAAAACAGAAAAGGAAGATCATCTGGCCAAGGTACGACAAGTTCTTGCCATTCTGGGGGAACCTGGAAGCTGGGAAAGGATGGATGAGTGGATGCTGCCTTGTAAAGCTGGAATCAGTATCCCTGAAGGGATGTGGCCATCACAAATGCTGTAATTAATGGCAGCAGGCCCTAATAGCACATTTGAGGTTTATAAATACCTGAAATTATCCCTAAAATAATAAGAAAAAAAGTACTGAAGGCTGAGGAGAGCACTTATCAAACATGAAATCAGTCCTTCAGTTACCTTGTGTTTGTGTACTTTATTAGGTACACATATTCATGGACCTACCTAATTACAATAATTATAAAATTCGCATATTTTGGAACTTTTGGGAAATGCAGAAGGCATGGTGCGAGTGATAAACGCAGAATTGCCTGGAAAGATAATGTAAGCATTCTCTTCTTGTCCTCTCCAAAGGAACTGGAAGATCTGAATAAGTGGGGTCTGAACATTTTTAACGTGGCCAGGTATTCCCACAACAGGCCACTCACCTGCATCATGTACGCCATATTCCAGGTGCGTCCTTCCTGCCCAAAGCTGCTGCTCTGTTACAGCACTGCTTGCATCTCTGATTGCTTTCTGCTTCGCTGCCTTCTCCAGCCTGATCTCCTTACCTGATACATGCCTGTGTGTCTGTGCCTTTCCTTCCACAGGAGCGAGATCTCCTGAAAACCTTCAAGATCTCCTCGGACACGTTCGTGACGTACATGATGACGCTGGAAGATCACTACCACTCGGATGTGGCCTACCACAACAGCCTCCACGCTGCTGATGTTGCTCAGTCCACCCATGTCCTGCTCTCTACCCCTGCCCTGGATGTGAGTTACCTTGTTTGAGCCGAGTTGTGATGGACAGGGTTGTGTTTGAAGGTGGGATGGGCATTTCCTGCTCTTCCAAGGGCTTGGTTTGCTGTCAGGGGCTCCTTCAGACACTGTGGGGACCAGGGACAGCACCCAGGGAAGGGCTGGGGCTGTGCCAGGGCAGGCTCAGGTGGGATCTCAGGGAAAGGCTCTTCCCCCAGAGGGTGGTGGGCACTGCCCAGGCTCCCCAGGGCAGTGGGCACGGCCCCAAGGCTGCCAGAGCTCCAGGAGGGTTGGGATGATGCTCTGGGGCACAGGGGGTGACTCTTGGGGATGGGGCTGTGCAGGGCTGGGGGTTGGACTGGATGGTCCTGGTGGGTCCTTCCAGCTCAGCATATCCTGGGATTCTGGGATTAAGAAATCTCAGCAGCAGCTCTGCCTGAAATCGCTGCTTGTAGACCTTTCTCTTGAGTCAGTGGCTTGTCCCCAGAAAGTTAATTTTAAAAAGCACAATTTGTTTCTCTAAATAAACCTCCCAAACTGTTGAGAGATAAAACCTAAGGAGGTCTCTGACAAATTCCTTCTTTCCTTCCTAGGCTGTCTTCACAGATTTGGAAATCCTTGCTGCAATTTTTGCAGCTGCAATTCATGATGTGGATCACCCCGGGGTCTCCAATCAATTTCTTATTAATACAAGTGAGTTTTGTTTGGAATACAATCATAACTTCATCCACAAATTTGGAAACTGGTGGGAATGCTTTTTCCATTACATCTATGATGACTTGCAGACTGCATTGGCTTCTCAAAATATTGTGCAGTAAATGAGGGAGACATTTGGAAATAAAGCAATAATTAAAATGAAATTCCTCACAAAGGGAGCTATTGTAGTACAATTTGTAAAGTGCCCTTGTGAATATTACTACTTGCTAACAAGTAATAATTCTTCCAGCCCTGAGTGCAAGTTTTACCATTAATATAAGAGAAATAATGCTATTGCTATTGACAACCATAAAGCTAAATATTGTGGCTCATGTTGTGTTCTGCAAGAGGCTGAGCATGTGTCTTGGTTCCAAAATATGGGTATTGTTCTGTTCTGGAAGGAGTGTTTGCAGGATTCTGTTGTCAGTGATTCTGAAGCCGTAACTAAGTCAGCTGAGTATTATTTTGTTTGTTGGGACTGAGCAAAGGCTGTTTGTATTACACACATACGTGCTGGGGTTATCAAACCACAGGCTCTTGGCACTCGTGGAGCAAAACCCATCACAGAATCCTGTAATCATCTCCTTCCACCTCCTGCCATGGGCAGGGACACCTTCCACTGGACCGGGTTGCTGCAAGCCCCATCCAACCTGGCCTTGGGCACTTCCAGGGATGGGACAGCCACAACCTCCCTGGGCAAGGAAACTTCCTCGCATTTGTTGCACACAGATAAAACATTTTAATGTTTGAAGTCACCATTCCATGTGCTGGAGTCACATACCTGTGTTCCTTTGCCAGATTCCGAGCTGGCCCTGATGTACAACGACGAGTCCGTCCTGGAGAACCACCACCTTGCTGTGGGTTTCAAACTGCTTCAAGAGGAGCACTGTGACATCTTCCAGAACCTGACCAAGAAGCAGCGTCAGACGCTCCGGAAGATGGTGATCGACATGGTATGAGCCGTGCACACTCTGCTCCTCTTCCTCACCCCAAAACTGGCCTCTTTGTGGGGCTGCCCCTACTCAGAGCCTGTTTTTTCCACTTCTCTCCAGGTGTTGGCCACCGATATGTCCAAGCACATGAGCCTGTTAGCTGATCTCAAGACTATGGTGGAAACTAAGAAGGTGACCAGTTCAGGGGTTCTCCTTCTGGACAACTACACAGACAGAATACAGGTACAGCAGTCAGACTGCCTGAGAGCTGTGTGTTCTGCTCAGGGTTGAAGAAGCCATGCCCCTGTTTTCACTGTGGCATCTCAGCTGACCAAGTATAGAAGGGACTGACCTGAGTTTTCGGCAGTCATTTTCTTCTGCACTAAGAATAGGTACAAGGTGGTCCCGTATATTTGAGGTGAAGGGGATTATGGTTTTTGTAACACTTAGAGCAGCTAAGCTCAAACATGCACATTCTTCTGAGGTTAGTCCATCAGGCTGAGTTTTTGAGGGCTCCCAAATTTCCCTGCTGCCTTCTGCCATTTGTTTCTCCTGCCATAGCACTGCAAGAACTTTAATTTATGGCTCCATACCTAAAGCAACTCCCAGCGAGCTAAAATTAGTGATGTGCAATCTTCTCCCTGTATAATGTAATCCCTGATTTACAGAAATGACAAAGCAGTGCTGGAACAGGGTTACACCACAACACATGGTGAGCAGGACAAGATGCATCCTGATCTGCTCTGCACTTTGATGACCAACTTCTTAAGAACAGTCTCACGGGAAAAATCCTTCAGTTTTTGTTTAAGACTGCTGATGTTAAGACAGGTCACTCACTCCGTTGCTGTCTCAATCCTTCAGGCCAGTTAGTCAGGCACATCTGGTGTGTGTCTGGAAGGGATATTACTCATTTAATAAAGTAGGAGCATTTAACCTATTTCTATGAGAGCATGGAAATGAATTTTGAATGGTGGGAAGCACCTGCGTTCAAAAACAAACCTGTGTGATGTCACCAACATTGTCACAACTGCACCCCATGAAAGTGTTGAGCTGTCTGAACACCAGAGAGCACATGTTGCTTCTGAAGGGACTGTGGCAGCTGGGCTCATCTGTGGAGATACAGAATCACAGAATCCCAGGCTGTNTTGCTCCAGCAGGTCCATGTCTTTAACGTGGTATGATGGAACAATGTTAATATTTTTATAGGCTGTTTCATAATCAAAGAGTCTTGCGGTTAAATGTTCTGCAATAAGTGAGCAGATACAGTTTGAAACCATCCTCTTTTTCCCTTTGATTTTATGGGGTTTCTGATTAATGTAATTGCAGGTTCTCCGAAATATGGTACATTGTGCAGACTTGAGCAATCCCACAAAGTCTCTGGAGCTGTACCGGCAGTGGACGGACAGGATCATGGAGGAGTTCTTCCAGCAGGGAGACAAGGAGAGGGAAAGAGGAATGGAAATCAGTCCAATGTGTGACAAACACACCGCCTCGGTGGAGAAATCCCAGGTAACTGGCCTTGAGCTGCGCTTCTTACTGTCTGAGCTCGTAGTTTTCAAGCAGAGGCAAAACTCATCTGCTTTCTCCAGCACAGTTAGGCAAAGAGCCAGCTGGTCAGAGGGTTGGTTCTGATCCCCCCTGACATCCAGCTGTGCCTGAAGCTCACACAGACTGATGAGGCTGCTCAGGCTCCTCTCTGTGCCCCTCGGCATCCCCTCCTTTCCAAACTCGTGTTCATCTTGCCCTGTTCATGTCCCAGTTTCCAGGGGGAGTTGGTTTCCTTTTGTTCCCCAGGCTGGGAAAGAGCAGTTCTGCTGTCCCCATCCTCCTGCCAGGACTCTCCTGCTTTCACACCCTCTGTTAATTAGTACCTCCTAAACCTACTGACATTGTGCCCTGGGTTAGACATCCATAGCACTGCCAGCCCCACTGAACTGGAGGGTTAGGAGCTTCTCCCAGTGGAGATCCACTTCAGGACACTGGAAGAGTCAGTGCCAGGCGATATTCAGGTCAGTTTGGGAGTGCATGATCTGTCCAGTTAAGGCAGAGGTCTGCTGGAGCTGCTGTGTGCAGGGTGAAGTCACAGAAATATTCTCTTCTGTCAATACAAACCTTAAAAGGAGCTGGATTTGCCCCATTTTTTGAGATGAACTGGCTCATCCCGAGTTCTGATTCACGGATTAAATGGTTTCAAGGTCAGATTTTGTTCTGACCTGCGTAGTACAGGCCATAAAATTTCACCCAGAGAGTCTGTAATGAAACCAGGAATTTACGTTTGCCTAAACATATTCCCACTTTTATATAATGCTGCCTTCGTCGTTGTTTTTGAATGACTCGAGCAAGTCATCATTGAGGTTTTTCAGCTTGAATAAGTAACAAAATTGATGATAATTATTTCCAAATGTCCTCTCAGGCTAAGCCAAGTGGTTTCAAAATTATTCACTCAACCGCGTGGTGATTTTGTTGGAAAAATCTGTCTTATTTGTTAACCTAACAAGAAATGAATCCTTCAGCCAGGCCTGGCCAGAAAAGGCTCATGTGCTCTGCATGTGAGCTCCAATTAATTACTTGTTTCACATATGCGCTTCACAGAAGCTTCAAAATGGCACTTTTGCTGTGCAAAAAGGACAGGAACTGCACAAAATGGCCCTCCTGGAAATGCCAAAGGAGAAAGGAGGGTGGCATGTCCGTGCTGGAGGGAAAGAAGGAGTCGATTGGAAAAGAGTACGCGAGTGTTTCAGAGCCTGCGATGTCACCTCTTTGCATCATAACCTTTTAGGATCAGTGCTGAACCACATGGTTATTCCATGTCGTTCCAGTTCCTCCATGATTTGGGATGTTTTTAAGGAAACAATGACCCTGTTAGTGAGTGCTGATCTTCACCCGTTGGTGCTGTGGAGCCCTTGAGCGTTTTGGGTGGCAGCGAAGCCATGAGCCGAGCATACAGACTCCAGGTTTTTTCCCTCCAAAAGTGCTCCGGAACATGTGCTGCAGGAAATTTTCATCACCTTTTTGTTTGAGCTGCCTCCACTGTATGTTACAATTGAATGTTAATGGTTCTATTGACATCCTGTTGTGTCTGAAGGAGCAATGTGTGATTTCCAAAGCAAACATCTGCACGCTGGGGCCGGTTCCTCGGAGAGCCATTTTCCTGCTGCACACAAACCTTGTCCAGCGGAGCGAGGAGAAGTGACACATTCTGCCAAGAGGGAAGAATTTCAATCCTCTTTATGGCCATTCAGTTTTCTCCATCCTGGACGTATGTCCTCTCTTAGTCAGACAATTGAAGGATGATTTAGCTCAGAGCTTACGCCGGCGGAAGGACTGATGGACTCAGCCACAGTCCTCACTCTTTCCACCGCTGACACGTCACTGCAGGGGAGTCAGGCGGCAGCAGCCTGTCCTCTCTGTGCAGGAGGAGGATTCTTGGGATGAGCTGACCTGCTTTCTGGGCTCCTTCCAAAACACGATGAAAGGAAAGAGAAGCTCTGGCTGAGCCGGCTCCGCAGAGAAACACAGCGGCTGCCTTGGCAGAGCGGAGGAGAAAAGCTGAAATATTTAAAAGCGAGGCAGATCAGAATAGGCACAAACTGTGCACCACAGTAAAAAGCACCTGAGGCTTGAACTTCAGTCTGCAAAGGCAGAACATTCAGATGGCTGCTTGTCTGGGGAGCTCTGGTGTATCCCCAGCTCTCGGCCAAGTGTGTGTCCTGAGCTGAGGGCAGAGCGGCCACAAATGCACCAGCCTTGTCCCCAGTCGCCAGGGAATCCTATCTGAGAGGAGCAGGGATATTTAAAATCCCACATGCTGCCAGGGATGGAATTGGCAGTTCCATCTCTTGAATTTCCTGTCGGCTCCTGCTTTTAGTTAAACTTTCATCCCAGGTTTGATTTTGGACATCAGCCTCACCTAGTGCTGTAGATATCGGATGATTCTGTCGGCAATTAGGCCGTGCTGGTTTGGGGACTTCTTCTGGAGTGGGGCTTTTGCTTGTTAAAATGAGGCGTTACCATAAATGGAACTTTTGAGACACCCACCTGCTCCTAGTCATTCCCTTGCCCTAAGCGTGCGTGTTCCTCTTTTTCCAGGTGGGATTCATCGACTACATCGTCCACCCGCTCTGGGAGACGTGGGCTGACCTGGTGCAGCCCGATGCCCAGGACATCCTGGACACGCTGGAGGACAACAGGAACTGGTACCAGAGCATGATACCTCAGAGCCCGTCCCCTCCCCTGGAGGAGCGGGGCCAGGACTGCCAGGGCCTCATGGAGAAGTTCCAGTTTGAACTGACGCTGGAGGAGGAGGACTCGGACGGGCCGGAGAAGGACGGCGAGAGCCTTGGCTACTTCAGCAATACAAAGACACTCTGCGTGGCCGAGCCGGGGCAGGAGGAGCCCCAGAGGGAGGCAAACATAGAGATTGTGACAGAAGACACGTCTCCTGTCGACACATAATGTCCTGGACCCGTGTGAGTGGATTTTAAACACTTAAGGAGCATGCAAGCGGTCTCACGGACAGCCTGCAGCGGGGTCTGAGGCCTCTGTCCCACAGCGGCTGAAAGACCCTCCCAGCTACTTGAGATTGGAGTCAGGGTTAAAGATCGTGTAGTGAATGATTGCTCAGGAAATTACCAGGTGATTTACGTTGTGGTTTGAGCCTTGTCAGCCAAGAGCATCGTGTTGTCCTGGAGCTGGCTTGGGTCGGGACTGAGGCGTCAATGACACACAACTGAGAGATTTTATACTGTTAGTTTTGGAATTTATACCAGTTAGACTGATAGAAACTACTGATTAATAACTCTCCATATAAAACCTGTCCACCCAACCACCTGTCTGCAGACCTGTGTGCCTTCTTTGTAAACACTTTCATGTCTTTTCCAGAGTCTCTTAATTAAACACACGGAGTTTAGTATTCAAAAGCGACACAAAGTGTTTCAGAATTGACGGATACTTTTTTGATTCTTCCTGTTACAAGAAGCAGTCTTCCTTTTTTTCCATGGGCAATACCTGTCACTTTATTGCAGTTAATCACTTTGACAGACTAAACAGAAGGGGAAACCCTCTGGTTTGCATTACTGCACCTTTAATCGTCTTCTTAATACCCCCGGTGACCCATTTTATTAAGTCACTTCATGCCATCGTGCACCGTCTCTGTTCTCTCGCTTGGAACAACAGTGTTTTCTCCTCCAGGGGGTTTGGTTTGTGGTGAGCAGGACAGAGGGCAGGCTGTTTCCATGGCACGGTGCAGTACATACATGAGTAAGGCAGTGTGTGACACGCGTTCCCCCTCGGCAGCTCCTTGGAATTTGCACGCTCGGATGTTTGTGTTTCTCTGGCCTCTCGTCCACGTTTCTAGGTTTAGGCCCACCATCCTCCTCCTGCACTGCCTCGAGCTCTAACACGTCCATTACTGTTTATAACAGTGTATTTATTACGTCATGTATATACTGTAATGTTTTGTAAGTTATTAATTTATATGAATTAGCATTGCCTGTCGGCGGCGATGTTAACGGTGTAGAAAACTCGGAATAAGAGTTGCCTTTTTTTCTTGTAACCTTTTGTATTGCATAAAGTCCAAGAACCTGAACATAGCTGGAGAGACAGACGCAACCCAGGAAGGGCATTCGGGTGGCAGCGGCCCGTGGGAGGGGGTGACACTGGCCCCAGGGCAGGTGGCAGCGAGCACAGAGGGAGGGGCAGGCGAACAAAGACACCCCCCGCGAGCGGGCCGGCTTTTCAATGTCACGTTCCAATTTCTGAACAACCCAATGTGAATTTCTATGACAAAAATGTGAACTGATGTAATAATTGTGCTGTGAAACCTCCTCTGACAAAGCTTGTCCGGCATCGTGAGCGGTGTCAATCTCAGTTTGTAAAATATGTTTCAAGCTTTTTGGTCCAACTTGTGACTAACTAGTTAATGACAATAGCACAGTTGTGCATGATCAATAGGTTTGTTTGTCTGTTGAACACTGCATTGTTCCAGGTGGTTATTTTATTGTTTCCAAAAGTTTCACACAATGTATGTTATAGTATTATATATTGTGTTCAGATGCATTCTTAAGAGATTTTTATATGAAGTGAATAAATGAAAGCATGACCCTGCCTGTGGCTCTTTGTGATGCTTTCGTCAGCAAGTCAGCGTGGGCTGTGTCACCCCTGCTGGGGGACAGCAAAGGGAACCCTCCACACCCAGAACACGCCTGTTGCCCAAACACAGAACGTGCCTGTGTCTGGAACCCAGAACCCTCTCTTGGCCAAAACCCAGAACCCTCTCTTGGCCAAAACCCAGAACCCTCTCTTGGCCAAAACCCAGAACCTCCCACAACCAAAACCCAGAACCCTCTCTTGGCCAAAACCCAGAACCCTCTCTTGGCCAAAACCCAGAACCCTCTCTTGGCCAAAACCCAGAACCTCCCACAACCAAAACCCAGAACCCTCTCTTGGCCAAAACCCAGGACCTACCACAGCCAAAACCCAGAATCTCCCACAGCCAAAACCCAGAACCCTCTTTTGGCCAAAACTCAGGACCTCCCACAGCCAAAACTCAGAACCCTCTCTTGGCCAAAACCGAGGACCTCCCACAGCCAAAACCCAGGACTTTTCTGTGGCCAAACCCCAGAACTGTCCCACAGCCAAAGCCAGAACGCTCCTGTGGCGCAGCCCAGCCGCTCCCTCAGCCCGGTCCCTGTGGACCCAGAGGGAGCCCGTGCCTCAGGCCGAGGAAGGGGAGGGTTCCTGTGGCCGGCGGGCACGGCTGCCCTCGGTGGTGGCCAAGCCCGTGGCCTTCCTGGCGGGGCCGGTGTGGCGGCGACAGGAAGGCGGGCGCAGACAGGAAGCGATGGCCGCGCACCGGGACGGCCCACGGGCCGCTTTCATGTCCCAGCCTGACCCAAAATAACCGACTTTCCAGTAAAAAACATCCTGCTGGTGGGCAGGCGGTGCAGGGCACAGCGGGGCCGCCGTGCTGCCCTCGCTGCGGGCACTGCCCGTGGTGGCACCGCGTGGTCTTTCCCTGGATTTCCCTGAATTTGCTGGCTCCGAAGTGAAGCCACGGGAAAGCCAGTGTGGACCCCTCATCCCACGCTCTTCTTCCCACCCAGCACTCCTTGGGAGCAGCGACTGCCAACCCACCTTCCTGCAAACCCCTCCAGTGCCAGCGGAAGGGGCTTCAGCCTCAGCCCACCTTGGACTGCATAACTGGCACTGGCACCTCCCGGGGGATTCTCCCGGCACCTTGCCAGGGTTTTAGTAGTGATTTCTCTTTCCCAGTCAATTCATAGAATCCCAGAATGGTTTGGATTGGGAGGGATCTTAAGGCCCACCCAGTGCCACCCCTGCCATGGGCAGGGACACCTTCCACTGTCCCAGGTTGCTCCAACCTGGCCTTGGACACTTCCAGGGATCCAGGGGCAGCCACAGCTTCTCTGGGCACCCTGTGCCAGGGCCTTCCCACCTTCACAGGGAAGGATGTCCTCCTAATCTCTAATCCAAATCTCTCCTCTTTTAGTTTAAAACCGTTCCCCTCTGCCTCCCAGCGCATCCTCTCCACACGCTGGCGCTGTGCTGGCTGTGTCCCGCTGTGCCCGCGGCTCCCGGGGATGCACAGAGATGGGAAGCGGCTTATTGGGCTGGAAAAACATTGGCAGTTCTGGGTGGGGAAAGTGCCTAAGTAGGACAGTCCGCAGAGCTGGGGCTGCAGGTGAAACACCCACCCCACAGCCAGAGGTGTCTTGGGGAGAGGATGTGCCCGCTGGTGCCCCTGGGTGCAGGGCTGACACGGGGGGCTCTGCCCTGGCGCCCTCCCCTCTGCCCACGCTCCCTCCCCTCCAGCCTTGCCTTGCTTTATTCCTGTCCCTCTCCATGACCCAGTTCTGCCAGGCAGCGGCTGCTTCACGAACACGGGAGTGCGGCAGCGCAGTCCTGGCGCCGAGAGCAGCCGCCTTTCCCTGCTCCTTCCCGGCCGCAGCAGGGAGAACGCTCCTGCGGCCGCTGCCGTGCCAGACTAACCCAGATCCCTTCTGTTTTCCACGTTCGCGGTGGGAAATCCCAGCTCAGGTGCGAGGTGGTTTGCTGGCTCGGTTTGCTTTGTTCCTGGGGGGATGACGATGCCTCTTGGCTCTGCTGCCCCATCCTCACACGCGGAGCTCCCGAGGGGCTCGCACGGTTTCCCTCAGCGTGGGAAGCACATCGGGGTGGAGGGAGAGCTGCGCTGCCTCCTCCTGGCTCCGGAGCAGCCCACGTGGACTGCGCCCGTGGATTCTGCTCCCCGTCCCTGCTGGTCCCCCCAGTCACTCCCAGTGCCCCCCCCCAGCAGGTCCTAGAGGGGCTGAGGTGTGTGGGGTGGATGGTGTGGAGGGGCTCAGGACCTCCAGCCTCCTGGGACACGTTTGCACACCCCGTCCCCTCCGTGCTGCCAGCGTCAGTGATGGATGTCACCCACAGCCCCCGAGTGGCAGCTGTCCTTGTCCCCAAGGACATAGTTTCCTGCTGAGGCCATGGAGCTGGGGTTTCAGGGGGATTTCCACCACCCACAGGCGTCAATCCTGGGGATGAGCACTGGGAGCAGAGCTGGCCCTTCCTGGCTGCCTGGGGACAAGGGTCCCGCAGAGGCCCCGGCGCTGCCAGGAAACTCCTGACCTGGAGGTCGGCGTTGTTAATGGAAACCATGATGCAAAGAAATAAAATAATAAACCAGCCTTGTTGCTGTTTCCCATGGCCCACGGGCTGGATTTCCATGTTCCCTTTTCCCTGCAGTGAGTAGGAGTTAGGGATGAGTGTGGGTGTTCCCACCTGCCCCGTGATGTACAGTGGAGCTGGAGCAAGGGACAAGTGACAGGATAGGAGGAAATGGCCTCAAGTTGCACCAGGGGAGGCTTAGGTTGAATACAGGGAAAATTTCTTCATGGAAAAGGTTGTCCAGCCCTGGCACAGGTGCCCAGGGCAGGGGTGGAGTCCCCATCCCTGGAGGGATTGAGAAGCCGTGTGGATGTGGCACTTGGGGACATGGTCAGTGGTGGCCTTGGCACTGCTGGAGGATGGTTGGACTCGATGGGCTTAGGGGGCTTTTCCAACCTAAACAATTCTGTGATTCCATGATTCTATGTCCCTGG
The DNA here is from genome assembly GCA_013396755.1 of Sclerurus mexicanus. Classification (NCBI taxonomy): domain Eukaryota; kingdom Metazoa; phylum Chordata; class Aves; order Passeriformes; family Furnariidae; genus Sclerurus; species Sclerurus mexicanus. Next base: position 290,718 of record VWZF01004474.1, on the reverse strand, counting down.
TCCACAGCCCCGTGTCCCTCTGTGTGCCAGCCAGCAGGACAGAGCATTTCCCAGGTCATAATCCAGCCACAGGGATTTGCCAAGTGCCCAGGAGATTTAGGTGCCACTGGTGCAGAGTTCACCTAAAAGTCCTACAGATGAAAAAAGAGAAATGAGAATGTGAAGCGCTGACAGTTTTGCAGTCAAAAACAGGAAGGAGCCGGGGGCTGGTGCACAAAGAGCAGATTTTATCGGGTCTGCGGTGCTGGAACGGAGCCGGGGGCTCCCGGCCCCGGCAGCCTCCGTGTGAACGGGAGCAGGGACTCCCGTCTGGAGCAGGACAGCAGTGGGACCCGGGGCTGGCCAGGAAGGACAGGGCAGGTTGTGGCCCTGCTGATGCGGTTTAAGATGTGTTTAAGTGTTTTAGCTCTCCCAAATGTCCCTTTTGGAGCGACAAAAGGAGCCCATCCCCAAGGGCTCCTATTCCCAAAATCTCCCCGTCCCCATGGGCTTCCTGTCCCCAAGGGGTCCCTTTCCCAAGGGTCCCCTCAGCCCTGCTGTTGCTGCACGATTTTCTGCTCTTTTTGGAGGGTGTTTCTGTTATCCTGGTCTGAGCCTGCCACCGATTCCGGCATTGCAGTGCTGGGGACGTTTGGGATCTCAGAGCTCTGGCTCACAGGGGACTGTGGGATGCACCCCTGTTATGGGGGCAGGATGGGCTCTGCAGCCCCTTCAGCAGTCCAGAGTGGGGTCTCTTGGGACACCCTCTTGTGTTATGGGGTTGCCCCTCCCATGACTTATTGCTGGGAGCACTGGGATTCACACGCTGGGAACTGGGCAGAGCTTGTTCTGGTGACACGGTGACGTATGAGGGGCCAAACGCTCTCCTTGCTCCTGAGAGCTGGCCCGGCTGGTTTTTGGCACAATTTTGGGGGCTGCTGGGGTGCTGGGGCGGGGAGGACGCGCGGGGGACAGCAGGACCAGCTGTGCACGTGCCGGCCGCACATCTGTACAGCCCCATCCTGTCCATGCACAGCTGCACAGCTCCATCTGCTGAGCTCCGGACCGCTGCACAGCGCAGAGCGCTGGGAAACACCCCCGCCAGGATATGTGGGAATGGGGAATGCCCGCTGTGGGGACATGCCCTGCAGGGACACAGAGCAGGGACGTGCTCTGCCGGGACACACACACCCAGTAGGGGTGCGGCTCAGATGGAGCCATGCACAGCTGGAATCCCACACAGCTGGAAAGGTCATGGAGGGGCCCTAAACAGCTGGGGACATGTCCAGCTGCAGCCCCACACAGCCAGGGCTGTGCGCAGCTGGAGCAGTGCACAACGGGGACTATGCGTGCTGCAGGGGTGCACGGCTGGGACCCCTGCACAGCTGGAACGGTGCACAGCTGGAGTTCTGCACGGCTGGGGACTGAGCACAGCTGGTGCTTGAGCACAGCTGGATCCCCAGCGGGTGCCTGCACAGCTGAAGCCGTGCAGAGCTGGATTCTTGCACACTGGAATCCTGCACAGCTGGAACCCCACGCAGCTGGAACCCCGCACAGCTGGAACCCCGCACAGCTGGAGGCAGTGACCCCAGGCCTGTGTTGGGGTGCTCACCTTTGGGAATCCCTCTGCCCGTGCTGCCCTGTTAGTAGATGTTTCCCAGCAGAGCCCCCCGCCCTCTCCCCTCTCCAACACGCTCCAGCATCGCTCCCTGCAGCTCCGCGGGAGCTCATGGATTCACCTTCACCTGGATAACGTACACCTGCAGCTGGTGGGATCCCACCTGCCCTGCCTGACCCATTGCCTGACCCTCGACCCGACTCCTTTGTCCCCCCTCCCATCCAACACCACCTCCAGCTCCCACATATTTTTATGGAGTTTTGCCATATGGGTCATACAGAAAACGCTTTTGTTTACGCAGGAGGATTAAATGGTTTTCCCTGGCAATGCGGGGCATGGTGGTAGTGGCAGGAGGATCAAACACAAGAGGGGCATCCACAGGTGCTCGGCCAAACATGACATTGCCACCACATCCCACGTGTGGAGTCACGAGGCTTGAGGTCACACACTGCAGCCACAGAACGGCTTGGACTTCCATGGCTTGGAAATCAGCTCTCCACGAGGTGTCCTCCCACCCTGGAAGGGTGAAGGAGACCCCAGCAAGGACTGTGCTCTTCACAGGGGGTTGGGAGAGCACCTTCTTGGGGTTTGGGGACCACTGGAGGCAAACGCTTTCCCTCCAGCTTGCCTTTGTTAAAGCCCCTCTGCCTCAGGGTGACCTGTGCCCCTGCAGCCCCTGTGTCAGGGTTTTGGGCAAGGTGGGCATTGTGCCAGCGAAGCAGCTGAGGGGTCACCCATAGGAGCCCCTGAATGCCTGAGGAATGGTCCCTCCACAGCAAAATCCAAGTAAATCCTTGCAGCACCACAAAGTGCACTTGTAGGGCTGGGAGGGGCTTTGCAGCAGAACAGTGGGAAGAATATGTTCAGCTTTAAAACTACATATTATTTTTCCATAACCTCCTTCTCAGCTATTTGGGTTGAAATCTCCCCATTTTCCAAAAAATATCAGCCTGAGGTAGGAAACTGTCAGCAAGTGGCAGCATGATGGACACTGGGCTGGGGATGGAAGTGGGATGTGCACCCCGAGGGGGCCTGTGCCAGGGAGATCCCCCGGAAAACTGCATCCACCTGCGTGGGAAACAGGTCTCCCACCTGCCCTGGGCTGTTGCAGGCCTGGACTGGGCTGGGCTGGGCTGGTTTGGATCCCAGGAGGACACAGCCAAGCTCTGGTGCTCCCACACAGTCAGGGCAGTTGGGCTTTTAAGCTGTTTGTAGTTAATCAGCCGCTGCACCTCGAGGGAAAAACATGTTTGGAATACGGCTGGATTTGGAGCAGTGTGAAAATTCCTGGGACATCCTGGGGCCTCCTGGAACATCCTGGAACATCATGGGGCATCACCGATCATCTGAGGGCAGCTGCACCTCATTCCCATCAGGGTGTGGTGCTGAGGTGTTGCTGATTAACCTGATTAGCCCCCCTTTATCAGGGCTGTGAGGGATGACCAGGAGAAGCTCTTGCTGTAGAGGAGGCTGCTGGGAAGAAGAGGAGGAGCAGAGGAAGGTGGGTTCTGGTGTGGAGTCTTCAGGGACATCCTGCTAGTCTGGTGGAGGTGAGCTTTGGTGGCTGCTGGTAAATGGGTGTTTCTGGATGTGGTGCCTCATTGCAGTGAGATTTGTGGTGATGTGGAGCAGGAATTTGGTGGTGCTGGCAGGAGCAGCTCCTGGGGTGTGTGTGGGGTTTCCATCCTGCCTTTGTACCCTGGGGCACAACCCAGTTACCTGCCCTTCCAGGAGAGGGGATGGATAAGGCAGAGCTGGTGCTGGTGGTGTTAAACCTGTTGTGTTTCCTCTCCAGCAGCACCTCTGTGCCACAGGGACACCTGGCTGTCCCCTGGCAGAGGGGCCCTGCTTGCCAAAATGTGGGCATCTGGGGACACTGAACAGGGCAGTTGGCACGGGGTGGGTGTCACCCTCCCTGCCCTGTGTCCTGCACAGTGTCAGTCCCACAAAATGCTGTGCTTTGTTTTAGGGGAGCTGCTTCCCTTCTCCAAGCCTGTTGTGACTGTACCACGGCCTTCATTAGGGGATTACTCGTGTCAGGGATGGTTTGGGGTGTAGAGCATTTTGAAGGGTGCCCCATGGGGCTGTTTCCTGGGTGCTGGTTGGGGCAGGAGAAAGTCCAGGGGGGTGCTCTGTGCCTGTTCTGTGCTCAGCTCCTGTTGCTTCCCTGGAGCGCTTCTTCCATGCTGGAATTTTGCTGTTATCTGGATCCAGAGGGCAGCCTGGTGTGTTGAGTCTCCCATGATAATGCACTTTTCCTAGTGCTGCTGGAGAAGCAGGAACCCCATCCAGCTCTCCTCTCTCCAGTCTGGTCCAGCCCTGCTCCCAGAGGGCTTGTGCAGTGCTCTGGCTGTGCAAAAACAGTGTGGGGTGGCCCCAGGAGCATCTTGGGGTGCAGCCTTTTGGGGCTCAGCTCCACAGGTCGTGGCATCGGAGGAGTCTGTGCAGGGGCATTGGGTGCTTGGGGTCTGAGTGATGAGCTGACCCCCCTCTGTGCCCTCCTGAGCTCCTGGAGACTTGGCTGAGATGTTCCTGGTGGTGCCTCAGCTCTCACAGCCTCCTTTCCTCATGGGGGGATACCCTTTGAGTGAGGAATCTTGTAAAGAGGCTCCGGGGAAACCTTAAAACCCTTCCACTGCTTAAAGGGGCTCCAAGAGAGCTGGAGAGGGACTGGGGACAAGGGCCTACAGGGAATGGCTTCCCACTGCCAGAGGGAAGGGATAGATGGGATATTGGGAAGGAATTGCTGGCTGGGAGGGTGGGCAGGCCCTGGCACAGGGTGCCCAGAGAAGCTGTGGCTGCCCCTGGATCCCTGGGAGTGTCCAAGGCCAGGTTGGACGGGGCTTGGAGCCACCTGGGCTGGTGGAAGGTGTCCCTGCCCACTTCTCCTATGAACCCAGTTTTATAGGGGAAGAGAGAAATGGCTGAACTTTGTGGGCAAGCTTGTTTTGCAGGTGATGGGGGAGCAGTGCCCGGCACTGAGATGTTGGGAGCTACCAGCCAGGAGGGGCTGGGGGTCTGCCTGCTGCGTTCCCACCAGGAGCAGATCAAGGATGAGCTTATCCTTAGTCGAGGTTTAATTACGGTTTAGCGAAAGGGTTGCGGGGCCATGTACGGGGAGATGTAAACAACCCACCGACCGCCCTTAATGCGGTGGGATTTGCCAGGGCCAGATCCTGGGTGAGGATGTGAGGCTGGAGGATTGGGGCTTTATTTAGCAAATCCCCTCCACGTTCCTTGCCCGCGGTGTCCCTGCGGCCGGGGGCCGGGCTGGGCTCCTCCACAGTGCTGTCACATGGAGCTCCAGCATGACTGTGCTCGGATATGAGTAATGCACTCTGGTGACTCACTTGCTGCCTCTTTAGTTTTTATTGTTTTTTCTAATCTTAAGGCTGTTGGCTTCATCTGTTGCTGTTTGCTGGCAGCTTCCCGATGCGTCTCCTTCAGGAGCCGCCTGAGATATCCAGTGTTTTTCCTGGGAATTGTTCTTGTGGCAGTTAGAAGGGCTGGAAATCTGTAAATATCAAGTTTACCTCGAGCAGAGGGGGGCTTGCTGGCACGCTGCCCTCGCTGGGCACACGGGGTGTGCTCTGGTGGGGACTCGGCTCTCCCTGTGCCACCTGCCTTTGGGAAGAGCCTGTGCCAGGAGCAGGTTCGTGGTGTCCTTAGTGTGGGGTTAATTTTGCCCTCAGGAAGGTGAGTTTCGGTCTTGCCACACGACAGGAAGGATTTCATAAGGCTGAGAACATCCTGCAGAGCTGAGGGAAGCGGGAGCTGTGCTGGGATGATCGGTATCGAAGGGATTCCTGGCTGTGCTCAGGCAGCAGGTGCTGGTGTGATGGGAAACCTGCCCAAAGCCAGCACTGAAATGGGTGCAAAGAACTTATTTACCCATTTCCCAGCCTGGGAAGGGGTTTGCACAGGGTATTGTGGCTCTTCTTGCTTGGTTAAGGAATATCTGCCCTGTGGAGCATCACAGAGCTGTAGGAGGTGGGTCTGCCCTGGCTGGCAGTGGAGCCACTGGGATGTGGGATCATAGAATCCCAGAATGGCTTGGGTTCGAAGGGACCTTAAAGCTCATCCAGTGCCATCCCCTGCCATGGGCAGGGACACCTTCCACCAGCCCAGGGTGCCCTAAGCCCTGTCCAGCTTGGCCTTGGACACTTCCAGGGATGGGGGTGCTGGGACTGTGCCCTGTTGTGCAGCAGCTCTATGAATTTTTGGAAGATAAGTGTCCCAGGAGGGATTTGGACACAGAAGGTATATGCCCATCACTGAGGCCTTCTGCTGTGTGTGCCTGCCTATTCCTCTGGGATTTTGGGGGTTGGGCCCAGGGGACAGCAGGGTGACATTTGGTACCTTGTGCTCACCCTGGGATTACAAATGGAATTCCTGAAAGCACTGGGCACACTTCCCTGTGCTGGAAGCACAGGCAGTGCAGGCAGGTCACAGGAGCTCCTTGCATGGATTAAAGGAACCATCTGTCAAATAATCCCATCCCTTTTCCGGGTGTTGTGGCACTTCTCACCGGCTGGGATGGGTGAGGGCTGTGCTGGGGGCACTCGATCTGGAGACCCTGCTGCGGTGCTGAAGCTCATTTCCTCACTGGTGCATCCAGACCCTTGGAGGTGCTGGGCTTTTGGATTAACTTTCAAACAGGGAAAAATATTTAGGTGTGGTGTGTTTGTTTGTTTTTGTGAGGCTTTTCTGTTTCTTTTTTCATTGTGGAAAAACCTGTTGTTTTGTTTTTTTTAATGGAGAAAAATGGGTTTATTTTCTTTGTAATGGGGAAAAAGATGTGGGTGTCGCTGTCCCTGCTTGTGAGCAGAGTGAAGTCTTGAGAAACACGTGTGGTTGACCGGGATGATCCTAAAGACGCTGATGCGGGGTGAGAGGTAGAAGTGAAGTTTCCAACGCTCGTACAAGGTCATGTTGAAAAGCCACATTTGCAAGCGCTGAAACGGGCTGGTTGTCCCTAGAACGCCGCTGTTGTGGCCGGCGGGGAGCCAGGTGGGGGCGGGCAGCTCCTCCATCAGGCGGGCTGGTGCTGATGGTCCTAATCCCGGTCTTTCCCGGGCGCTGGAATGCGGTGCTGCCTTCAGGGACAGACCCTGGGTGTCCCATGCCGGGCATGGGGCTCTCCCTGCCGTCCCTTCCAGCGGTGGGTGCCGTCTGGGATGAGGATGCCAAGGATGCACCTTCTGCTCCCGCAGATCCTGCGCGTGGGAGCCGCTTCAGGACGACTGAAGTGTTACGGCATCTCCCCTGCCAGCAAAACAAAATAACTGCCCTCTTGGAGCTGGTTGCAGCCAATTTTGCCAGAAACAATTTTATATCTCGCATTTCCTTGGATAATCCTGGCGGTGTCCCAATAACTCCTGGGTTGGTAGCGCCCGTGCCCCTGCGGCCGCTCTGGGAGCTGGTTTGATGGTGGTGAGGGGCTCGGAGGGGCTGGATGCTGCGGCTGGCACAGAAACAGGGGGACGGGGCAGCGCTGGGTGGCATCTCTTCGGGCACCAGCTGGCGAGGGGACACGGGGGGTCCCCGGGCAGCGCCTGGCTCAGCTCCGGCAGCCCCTCCGCTCCCTCCCCGGCCTCTTTTGTTCCCCGCTCCGGCGATGCTTCGGCTTCTCTTCATGCGAAATTAATTCCCGGGCGCTGTCGGGAGGCAGCCGGGGGAGAAATTTCTCCCGCATCATCCTTTCGGGGCTAATTGCTGGCGATGTGACGTCAGCCGATGGATTTGTCCCTCGGATGGCTGCGGGAGAGGCGAGGAGGGCCCGGCGCTCGCAGCCCCCGTGCCGGGCCGAGCTCCGCCGCCGTATCCAGCCGGGATTGATGGATCTCCCCCTATTCCCGGCCGCGCTCCTAATCTGACAGCGCCCCGTAATTAATCTGGCTCCCCCGGCCGCAGCAATAGGATTAAGGGAGGGGAAGTGCGTCACGAGGTAGGAGAAGGGGTTATGCTTTTGGTGAAAGTGAGGGGGGGGAGGAAAAATCAAAAATCTGGGAAATAGGTTGGTGTGTTCCCGGGGGGTGTGTCGGGAGCGAGAGCGCATGTGAGGAGGTGCGGGGCGGGAGGCATCGGCTGCGCCGGAGCCGAGCCCGGCTCGTCCTCCCTTTCTCTCAGCATCCTCCGCGATGCGATCCTGGAGGTGATACAGGCGCAGCAGCATCCATGGCCTGCCCGTAGCCCCAGCGCTCCTGCCGCATCCTCCGCCCGCTTCTGGCAGCGAAGCGAGCCCGGCGTCGGAGGCGTTCGCTTGGCGAAGGGCTGGCGCTGGGTGGCTGCTAACCGGGCTCGTGTTCTCCCGTGTTTTTTCAGGCTCCTTGGAAATTGAGGAATGCAATTCTGCCACCATGATGGAAGGTAGGTGACGAGCCGAGCGTGTCTTTCGGGCTGGCTGGAGTTTGCGAAGCGGCGGTGGAGGATGCGCTGAACCCGCGTGTGGGGAGGCTTTTCTTAATAAAATAATAATATTAATAATAATAAAAATGAAATCCTCCCCTCCCCCTAATCCCAGCCAAGCCGGAGCACCCTGCCCGCTGCCGGTGAGCTGCTGGATGGTGATATAATATCGAGCCCATCAGATTATTTGCAATTCCATGCCCAGCCCTGTGTAGGCAGCTCGGGGTGTGCAAACACCGGGTTATCCAATGGAGCCGCTGCTTCCTCGGGCTGCTGGGGAGCCCAGCCTGGGGTGCATCGCTTGGAATTGGGGATCCTTTAAGGATTGTTTCATCCTCTGCCTGGAATCCCTGTTTCTCAGCCTGGTGCGATGCACAGAGGATGGATCGGGGTGTTTTCAGACCTGTGCATCCCGGTGGGGTTTGGTGTTTCCGGCTAGATGGAGGAGCATCTTTTCAGGAGGAAACAAGGAATTTGGAAGTTAAGGTGATTTTTGCTGTGTCGTGGCACGGGTTTGGAGATGTGGGCTCTGGGGAGGGGGGGGTGGCTGTGGGGTTGATGCTCATTGGAATAAAAAAGGAAATGAGAAGGAAATACGGGCTCCAGGCACAAGACGCTTAAGGGAGCGTTGGGAGGCTGTGTCTGATCCTGTGTGGGAAAAGCCTCTGGGCATTACAGGAATTTTATCCTATGTCGTCTGTCTCGGCCATATGTAAAGCTCTTTTTCTAATTATTTAATTCTTTAATGCCTTCTGGGGTAAGATGCAGGAAAGGATGACTTTTTAATTTCAATTTTTTTAGCAGAATAGCTACTCCAGGGCCAAGGAGATGACATTATATATATATATATTTGGTTTCCTGGCCCGCTGGTGGCAGCAGCAGGGCCTGTCTTGGTGGAGCCACGTCCAGCCCTGGGCTTGCGGCGCTGCCGGCACATGAACCAGGCAGTTCCCGGCCTTCCCGAGATGACAGGCAGAAATCGGGCTGCCTCTGGCATGTCCCTGGAAATCGGCGTCTGCTCCCCTGCCCAAATGACCCTGGAAAGGCATCAGGCTCCGCAGAACCGAAACTTCTTGTATTGGCTTAAAATATTTGCCTAGTCTTGGAAATTGGGGTGTCGTCATGGCCATGTGTGGACACGGAGGAATGGCTTCTCCCTGGCTTTATTTTCACGTTAAGGAAATGAGTTTGGTTGTCCTTTGATATGAGGAAATGCCTTCAGTGTCTTCTCTAATACTGATTAGCAAAAGAGATTTTAATTTTAGCCTGTGACATGGAACTCATCGCACTGTGCCGACAGACACGCGTTGGGAATCGGGCACAGCCTGGGCAAGAGCAGGGAATTGAGGAGAAGGTGCCATTAGCAATGTGGCTTCTCTCAAATCCCTGGATTTATGGAGGAATTAATGTAGAGAAATTGAAACTGGCCTGTTATAAACCTTGGTTTGGGTTATTTAATTAGCTTTGAGGCTTGGTTGGAGGAAGTCACTTGGGCTTTTTAAGTTTTTTTGGGATTTGGGTGTTTTGTTTTGTGGGCCTTTATTTTTATCCCTAGAGGATTTTTGCCTTGCTTGGGGGATCCCCCCAATGTGCTGCTGTGCAGGAACTTTGGCCCCTGTGGCCAAGGCACGTGGGTGCTGGCAGGGGGTGCTCAGCTCCACAGTAGAGGTGCCAGCCAGGGCTGGGGCATCCAGCTTGTCATGCTCTGGCAGGGGTGGAATCGCCTTTCAGGAACCAGTCTTGAACTTAAAAATAAATACTAGTCGTAAAAAGTAACTTCTTAAACTGCTTGAGATGTTGTTCCTCAACTGGCTGATGCATATGGGAACCTGGAGTGGAAATGAGAAAGTTGGAAGAAGCAGTCACTGCTCTTGAGGTTTTAAATGGTTGGAAGGTGGTTGTGGAAGAGTGAAACGTTATCCAAGATCCTGCTGAACCACTGGCACTTGGCAGAGGTGGCTTTATTTTAATGTAAGAATGATCTGAACGTGCTCAGCTCAATTTGACCTGAAACTTTTAGACTTGTACAAAATGCTGGGAGTTTCCTGCAGTAAACGTCTCAAAGGGGGTTTATTTTATAATTAACTTTTTAAATGACTTGTCTGGACAAAATGTTGGACGCTAAGCTGGAAGTGGAGGGTGGAGCTGGGGCTGTGATGGTGCAGGGCATGAAGTCACCTGGCATCACCCACGAGCAGCAGCATGGACCTATCTTGGTTGATGGCTTTGGGTCCTCTTTGGAAAGAAGATGATTTGGCTCATTGGCAATGGTGCAGGATGAGCAATTTGTACTGGGTGTGGACATTATACTCAATATATGGAATATTTTTTCCTTCTCCTGATAGATAGGTGGGAAAAGTGCATATTTTTCACTGTATGATTAAAAATCACAACAAAATCACACCTAAAATAACTAAGTGTGGATGCTGCTTGGAGAAACCAGCCCTTGCTGGGAGCGAACCAAACCTGTCCTGTGGTGTCTGAGCCACCAGAAGTTGGATGCTCCTCCACCTCCGTGGCACGGTGGGGTGAACGAGTGTTGCCGTTTCCCACCATCTGCATTGGAGATGGATTTTTTTGTGCTTGGCTTCGCTCAAACAGGTGGGAAGATGGTCTTGGGGATGGGGATTAAACCCCATCACATGCTGGATTGGTCCCTGCACGTGTGGCTGTGGAGGTGAGAGGTGTTTAGATGTTCCCTCTGGTTGTAAAGCAACTCTCTAGTCCTTGGAAATGCTCTGGCTGTGTCGTCGAGGTGAACAGCCGAGCACAAGAACGAGTTTGTCTCCTTTTTATAATCCCTCTCTTGCATCTCCTGTGTACTGAAGGCGTCTTACACAGCTTAATTAAGTGTTGAAATCACTGCAGCATCATGTCACTGGAGCCAGAAGCTCCACGATGTGTGGAAAGATTAGGCAATGACGTGGCAAATGGGAGCAGGGGCGGGTGTTTTGGAGAAGGTCGTTTCTTCTTCTGTGAGGGTTGGTCCCTGTGTTTCTCCAGACCCCAAACCACATGTTTGCTGGGGAGGAGTCTTGTCAGAGTGGGAATTTCTCTAACCTTCTTGTCCAGCCTTTTTTTCACCTGTTTCTGGGAGGTTTGGTCACTTGGGATGTCCAATCCCTGGAAGTGTCCAAGGCCAGGTTGGATGGGGCTTGGAGCACCCTGGGCTGGTGGGAGGTGTCCCTGCCCATGGCAGGGGGTGGCACTGGATGGGCTTTGAGGTCCCTCCCAACCCAAACCAGTCTGGGATTCTTGAACTGGTCACATCCAAAATGGCAAAAACCTTCCTGAATCTGGCTCTAGTTGCCTCCAGCCTTAGGTTTTCATCATGCTGAGCAGGTGGAACTGGGGCCAGAGGCATCTCATGGCACATTCAAAAGTCCTTTTTCTTGATTAGGTGGCCAAATTTGCTTCATTATGTTTTAGGTGGCCTTGTTTCAATGAATGGTGGGTTTGAATGTGCTTAGTGTTGTCTGTGAGACTCGGCAAGGAAATGACCTGGGAGAAAAACTTGGGTTTTTGGGAAAGCCAACAGAAGGTTTGAGGCAATGAGCATGACCTGAGGCACGGATGGCAAACCCATCCTGGAAATACACAGGGCCCATAACTTGAAATTAGGACCTGTATTTTCCAACATGGTTTTTTGAGCAGAAACCCATGACAGCTTGAGCTGACAAAGAGAATTAGGGCTGTGACTTGGTTAGGCATCTCCATTTGTGCCCTCTGAGATGGTAGAAGGATCTGCTGGAACCTTCTGCTAAACTGGCAGGCCTGACACTGGTGAGGAAACTGGTTTTTCATGAATGCGGGAGAAGATTGTTGACCCTTCTGTCAGGCCCAGCACAGGGTGATACTGAGTCTATACCAGTGGCTTGGTTCTTCTAGCCCAGGGTGGGCAGAGGGCTGTGGACATCCCACCACTTCCCAACTTAAAGAGGTGCACTAAGAGTTTTGGGATGTATTTGAATGGCTGGTCCAGGGGGGTTTGAGCTGCCAAGGAAATGGGGGCTCAGGAAGTGCAATGTTTGGAGCAGAAATGGGAAGGAGGTCTGTAGCTCTTGGTTTTGAGGGTTCAAAAGTAGGAGATGAGGTCAGTGGGTCCAGCCTGGAGCTGCTCAGGGGGTGGTCACGTGCTCCCACACTGTTGTGATGCTTCCGGTGATGTCCCCTGTCCTCTGGGGTAGAGCTGGACCAGAAGAGCATCCCCATCAACATGTGTTGGATTTGTTCCACAATACGTAGTTAATGGAGGAGAAACCCTCAAATAACTGCTTTTTCCAGGCATTCCAACTCTTCCCACTGAGCTGGTGTGGGTTTTCCAGCTCTAGTCCACTGGCAGTGTGTTTGTTCATGCTGAGGGAGAGGAGGAAGAAATGGCTGTAGCTCAAAATTCACAGAGGCCCCACCCAAACCCCTGGGAATTTGGGAAATGCTTCAGATTGGGGCCGGTGGGCCTTGCCAGTTAAAACCCTGATAGTGCCAACGTGGTGGCGGTGAGGATTTAAACCAGAACACGGGTGAGGTGGCAAAACCTGAGGTTTTCCTGGCACCTGAAATGTGACGGAAACAAAGTCCAACCAGGGTTTTATTTTGGGTAGAAAAGATGGGAAAACTCGAGGGCTGCATGTGATGCACGTCTGTAAAACTCCTCCTTGGAGTGAGCCCCAGTTTAAAACGTGCCCTTGGGCATCTCGAACTGGTGCCCAAACACAGCAATTTGGGATTCTCTGCCAAGGCAGAAGCCTTCTGCATGATTCACTGGCCTTACTCAGATTTTAAAGACACTGTAGGGAAAAAATTACAGGTTAAATCAGGTGTTCAGTCACCTTGAACCTCCATTCCAGGGTCTTATCAGTTAAAGGTGGAAAAACCTGGTTGGTGGATCCCAACCCACCTCTGGGACGGGAGAGAGGAGCAAAGCAAAGGGAGAAGTGGGAAGGGAGGGGAAGGCAGAGCTCCTCCCCAGACCAGTGACCTGGAACCGTTTGGGTGCCCAAAACCTGTCCCGGAGGATCCGTCCGCCTTTGGGAAGCGATGGGGGTGGGACGTTGGCCATGTCCCTGCCGGGGCTGCCAGCAGAGCTCGGGTCTGGTAGCGTTCCCATTCCCCTGCCAGCCAATTTTTTTACTTTTTAACGTTATTTTGTTTTTAAATTTCAGTCTCTCTGAGTTTTTAGAGGTTTGGTAGGAAGAAGGCGAAGGCCGGCTGCCGCGCAGGTGGTTTGATAGAGGAGGGAGCCGTTCACGTGCGGGGTGGGAGCACAAAGTGGGGCCCTGTTTGCCTTGCCAGCTATTGAGCATCCTCAGCCCTTTGTTTCTAACCAAAACTCACTCGCAGGCTGGTGTTTCTGGGGGCTTCTGAAGGTCGGGTTTGTTTCATCTGTGTGAATGAAAGAGGATCAAGATTGGCAGCGGTAACACTACTGGGGTTTTTTGGGTTGGTTTTTTGCATTTGCAGCCTCTCAGAATGATTTAGTTTTAATTTCCAGTTTAGTTTTAGGTGTTTTATTATTTTGGTGTGTGCTTTCCTGGGAGGCAGAGCTTTTTGGGGCTGTCACGCAGAGGCAGGCATGGGGTTCCTCCCCTCTCCTGCAAACTCCCCTGACACCAGTGGGCTTTGCGGGGATGGGAAGGGGAAATTCCCTCCCACGTCCCTGTTTGCACTGGACTGGTGCTGATAGTGATGATAATGTTTGCAAACAGTGAGGTACCAGGGCTGAAAAGATCCTCCTGTGTCATCCAGAGCTGTTCCTTGTCCATCCCAGCCTTGGAAAAGCACTCCTGATGTTGGCACACCTTTCTTGGTGTTTAAGCTTTTTTTCTGTGTATTCTGGGGCTTTTGTTTAGTGATGTGTTATGGGGTAAAAAAGTCTCTTAAAATTCTCCACCTACATATTGCAGGGAATTCCAAACATCAACTGGAGATTAATATCACGTGTGGGATGCATGGAAAGAATCCTACAGGGAGGTTGGGATGAGGACAATGGGGTTTCACAGCCTGTCCTTGTCCCCTCCTTCAGGTACCTCGAGGATTTCATGCAGCCCCACAAATGTATTGGTTTTTTTAAAGCTGGGTTTGAAGAAATCATTGGAGATGCACCTTGGTATTAAAGCTAATCAATAATCATGGAAATACGGTTGGGAGGAGCCTTAGAGCTCGTCTTGTTCCACCTTCCATGACTCCAGGCTCCTTTAAGCCCCATCCAGCTTGGCCTTGGACACTTAAGGAGGCTGTTTAAGTTTATTAATTGGAAGATAATTTATGCTGAATAAGTAATTAATAGTAAGGTCACTTCTGTTTCATATCTACCTGGCCCTCTCACCCAGGAGCCTCGAGCTCCTCTGCAGGGACACACATGAGTGCGAGAAGCTCTGTCAGGGTTTGTTTTTTTTTTCAAGCACTGCCTGCAAATGAAACCTTTCTTTGGGTCGTGTCTCCTGCTCTTATTTTTAGCTGCACAGTTAATCACTGCTTTAAAATCGAGGTGCTCATTTGGCAGCAGATGGTGGGAGGGGACTGGCCAGTCCAGGGATCTGGAGAGAAGTGTCTTGTCCTGCTTCGTTTTGGGTGTGAGTCCTCGTTGTATGCAAATGTGAACATTGCAAATTCTGCGTTGGATGAGCACACAGAGGGCAAGTGAGGCTTTTCCCTGGCAGCCGGCCCGGAGTTGTACCTTGTTCCCAAGGAAGCGGCTCCTGCGTCACACAGGTGACAAAAGCCACCCTGACAGCCCAGGTCTCCCCTTTTCCGCCTGGGAAAGTGGGAGTGGGAGGTGGTGGAGGGCCAGGGATGTCACTGCAGTGGGGTGGACGGGCAGTGATTTGTCACACCCAGGCAAGGCTTTAGGTGGGTTTCGTACGCCCTTATGTTCTGCAGAAACACCACAACCCCAAAATCGGTGGGTTTTTCCCATAAATATTGCCGGGAGTCAGTGCTGTGCATGGAGGGGATGGATTTTAAGGAGATGGGACAGGCTGCTGGCTGAGCAGCAGAGGGAATGGCAAAGCCTTGTGGAGAAAAGGAGAGGTTTGCAGTGAGGGGTTTTTTTAGGGGGGAAATACCAACATAGGGTATTTATGTTGATATATTTTGGAATACATGTGTATATAATGTGTGAGTTTCCTCTGGATGTGCTGTGTGAGCCCAGTGCCCTCCTGCCCCTGGAAGGAGCGCTGTCACCTCCCTTTCTGCACCTAAACCCCCCTAAAAATAGCAATCCGAGTGTCATTTGGGAGGGAGAGCCTGCCCTGGACAACTTCTTAAACAGCACAGCAACCTTTAGAGGCGCATCTGGCGTTGCTGTGCCTGTGCCAGGCGGGAATGAAAGCCACAACTGTCTCCAGCTTTAATTCCCTGGCAATCTTGGAGGAGACGTTTGTCCCGTGGCCTCGGTTGCTGCACGCCCGGGATCTCAGAGCTGCCATTGAGACTCTGGTCTCGGGGGAGAGATCCCTGCAGCTGCCTCACCGAGGTTGGTGAGCAACCTGTGAGCGCCAATGTGCATCCCTCTGATGTTGAACAGCCCTGGAATGCTCAGCTCCTTTGCAGAGGGATGGATCCTGCTGCTGCTGCTGCCCTTGGCTTTAAGGGCAGCCTTAAAGCCTTGCTTTGGGCTTGGGCCTTGCTCTGTGCCACTTACTCCATTTATATATGGAATATAAATACATTTCCATGGCTCAGGTGTATTCCCACATCCCGGGGCTGCAGTTAAGGCTGGGATCTCATCCCTGTGCTGCAGGTACGGGAGTTATTTGAACTGAGTTGTGCCTGCAAAGTGAAGGGGTTGGACTAATGCCCAGGGGTTTTTTATCTGAATGGATTTAAGTGCCAGGAAGGTTTAGGTTGGATATTAGGGGAAATTTCTTCACTAAAAGCCTCGTCAAGCATTGGCACAGCTGCCTAGGGCAGTGATGGAGTCCCCATCCCTGGAGGGGTCTAAAAGCTGTGTGGATGTGGCACTTGGGGACACGGGTTAGTGGTGGCCTTGGCAATGCTGGGGGATGGTTGGACTTGATCTTGGAGGAGTCTCCAATCTGAGTGGTTCTGTGATTCCAAATCAGCCAGTGAGTGCTCCCTCCCTCGCTGAGGGTGTGCAAGGACTGGAGTTTGACTCAGGTCTCTGGCATTTCCCAGCCCTTTGAAGTCCTGGCTCCAGCTACTGCTGTGGGTATGTGGGTTGTTTGCAGAGGGAAGGGGGTGCAGACCCCCTGGGGGAAGGAGCAAGAGGGAGCAGGTCCTGGGAGTCCAAACCCCTCTGGATCCATGGGGATGGGCACTGGACACGTGTCAGCAGCCACAAACCCGGGGTGGCCACAGGGCTTCCTCCAGCTTCTTCCTGTCTTGTAGCTGGAATCAGATGTTTGTTTTAAGGAAGGTGTTGGATGTTCATTCAAAGCCTCCTTAGGCAGAGTTTGCTACAACCTGGTCAGAGGCTTAATGACCCTCCTGCTTGGAAATGTGACGGCGTTTCTGAGTCAGCCACAGGTCCTTGTGCCACCTCTGTCCTTGGGAGTGGAGATTCTTCT
Organism: Sclerurus mexicanus; assembly: GCA_013396755.1. Classification (NCBI taxonomy): domain Eukaryota; kingdom Metazoa; phylum Chordata; class Aves; order Passeriformes; family Furnariidae; genus Sclerurus; species Sclerurus mexicanus. The sequence continues at coordinate 274,185 of VWZF01004474.1, read as the reverse complement.
TCACCACCACGTTTCCATTCCTGGGTGGGCACTTGACTCACAGTGTGGCTGTTCCTGATGCGGGCTTGGAGCTGTGCTGGGTGGAAGAAGCTCCTGCAGGTGCCCATCTCCATCTCCTCCAGCCTCCTGGCTGCCCTGACCACCCTGCCATCAGCCACGTGCCAGCCCAAGGGTCACCCCAGGGTGGTGGGCCCTGGCACGGAAGCTGAGCAGGGCCAAGCTTGGGTGTGGTGCCCACTCTGCTCCTCTTTGGCATATCCCTGCCTGGTGGTGGGGCTTGGCTTTAGCATGAACTTTGGATGTCTCGGCTGGTGACCAAGCCCACCACTGCTGGACCACCCGGTGATGGGTGGCACGTCCTACATCTCAGAACTCAGTTGTTTACAAGGCTCAGCCTCCTGGGACTTTGAGCTAAACCCAACCAGTCCTACTGTAGGAGAAAATGCTCCCAGAGCAGTAACTTACGATGTTTTAGTTTATTCAGGCTTGTTTGTGATTTTTTGTTTTGGGTTCTCAAACACTGTTAGTCCTCCAGTGTCTTCCAACTGAAACTTCTGATAAAGACCAAACTTTTAAGCATATATTTAAAAACAAACAAACAAAACAAACAACCAAAGTCACAATTGTTGTTGCTTACTTTTATTTTCAAATATTTTTAGTCCTGAGAGCCACAGCAAGATGCCAGCAAAATTCTGCTCTGGCAGAGAGAGATGGAGCTGTAGTGAGGTCCCCATCCTTTTCTCATATTTTTGTTTTCCATTTTCCAATGGTGAGAAACTGCTCTAAGCATGTGAAGCACCGTGGTCATAGAATCACCAAAGGGTTTGCATTGGAAGGGACTTCAAAGTCTGTTCTGTTCCAACCCCCTGCCATGAGCAGGGACACCTTGCACCAGGTTGCTCCAAGCCCTGTCCAGCCTCACCTTGGACACTTCCAGGGATCCAGGGGCAGCCACAGCTTCTCTGGGCACCCTGTGCCAGGGCCTGCCCACCCTCCCAGCCAGAAATTCCTTCCCAGTATCCCATCCATCCCTGCCCTCTGGCAGTGGGAAGCCATTCCCTGTGTTCTGTCCCTCCATGCCTTGTCCCCAGTCCCTCTCCAGCTCTCCTGGAGCCCCTTTAGGCTCTGGAAGGTGCCCTAAGGTTTCCTTGGAGCTTTTTCTTCTCCAGGCTGAAGTATCCCAACTTCCAAGGTGATGGGTTTGTTGCTGGAGCCTGGTGGTTCCACGGCAGGCACAGGGAGCAGCAGCAGAGCTTGTCTCCTGAAGGATTTGTGCTACAACCCCCTCCATGCCTGGCGGGGCTGGGCTGGTGCAGGATGAGCCCCTTGGCTGCCACCCGGGTGGTGCCATCCTTGCCCAGCTGCCACTTGCTGGTGGCCCGGGATCTCTTCTCTGGAGCAAGGTCTGTAATTAGAATTGTAGATGAAGGCGGTTGAAATATTCATGACTTTATCAAGGCTCTGTGCAGAGGGCTCGGTTTTGCACTGCATTATTGAGGCCCCTGAAAGGCTGGTGTCGGGCTTTAATGCAGAGGTTGGGCCGGGTGAAGCGTTTCATGTGTTATGAAAACACATAATAACTTAATGACATGTGAAGTAAACCAAAATTGACACTGACTGCAGCGGTGTAGCTACTGACACTTGGCTCCTCTGCTCCAGAGGATGGAGGAGTTGAGGATCTCCGGGTTTACAGTGGGCCAAAATGCCCATTTTCATGTCACGTATGTCACTGGTGGGAGGCTCAGGCTGCTGCTGTGTCAGAGCAGGGGGGAGCTCTGGGCTGGCTTAGAGAACACTTGAGACAAGGCTGTTTGGGGTTTCTTGGGGGCTTGGTGTTGCCATACCCGACTCCTGGCAGTTTAATTCCCTGTTTGACTCTTGCTCTGGATGGCGCTCAGGGGTCTTGGGAGCTCTGTCTTGCCTTTGGCTCTGCCTCGCTGAGTGGAGGGAGGGTTGTCATTCCCTCAGTGAGGTGAGCCGGGCCCAGGGTCCTTTGGCTGTGGAACAGCAGCAGGTCCCCACATCTCTGGACTCGGTGAAGGGATCGGGCAGGAGCTGCAGGGTTGTGTGAGGTGGAGAAAGCAGGGATGCAGCTCTGAAAAAAAACCCCATAACCAAAATAAAAAACAAAACTAATAGTGACTATTTCTTAATCCCCCTCCTTTTTTCTTCTTTCCCCCTTCCCCACAGGTTATTTGGTCTTGAGGCATTGGCATGGCCACAGATAACATTTATCTTTGTGCACTGATGGAGTAGAAATGCTTGAAATGAGTTTTTAGCTTTCCCAGAAGAGCATTTGCCTCTCCTCTTGGAGAGGTGTGTTGTTCATGAACTCCATCCTTCTGAGTAACTCTTCCTCCAGGGGCCCCCCTCAACATTTGGGGGTCCAGAGGCAGCAGCTGCTCCCACTGCCTGGGGATGGAGGCTTTGGGGGAAGTGATTTGCTTCTAGAGGTGTTAAGCTTTTGGTGTAGAAAATAAGATGTTGGTAGCTCTCAAGAAAACACTGCGAAGCTTTATGTATTTTGGAACGGTAGTTCCTCTTTCTCAGATGCCAATTGGTGGTTATCCCAAGGGGGAGAAGAGAAGGGGTAATAGTAAATGAAATATGAACTCCACCCCACGTGGATATGCTCTGTTTTCTTTCATGCCTGCCTTTGTGCTGCTTCACTGCCCTTTCCCTGCTGTCTCTCCCACTTACCATCACCCTTTCTCTTCCACCAGTGGATCTGCCTTGTCCTGTGAGGTTCCCCTCAATCCATGGTGTCTCCATGGAGCATTCCCTCCATGGACAAGATATTATTATTTTTATAAGAATTGCTCTTGCCAGGGTGGGTTTTATCATCCTTCAGCTCCTGAAAGGAGCCGTGGAGCCCAGAGTGTGCAGTTCCCTCTGTGCACACCCCTTAGCTCAGTCCCTGCACTGTTGGCTGGGGCATTTCATGGTGTCAGGGGAGACACGAGCTCCTCTGAGCTGCAGCCACCCAAATCCTGGGAAAATTCCAGTCCTGGGAAATCACTGTTATCCCCCACTGACCTGAGGACCCTCCTGGTGTCACCATCGGGGCAGTCAGTACCTCGCCCTGGAGTGAGTGGTGGGGGACCTCTTCCCACTGGCTCTCAACAGCCATCTCCAAAGGAGATTTTTGTTCTCCCTTTCCTAAATATTCCCGTTTTCCCCTCAGTCATCACCACTTCAAGCAGATGGTGGGCCTATTATATAACCGAGCAGAAGGCTGTGTTACAAAATTTAGCCACATCGAGTGCTGCTTCAGATAAGACTAAACAACAACTCATTTCTGGGGGTTTTGGCCTTTCCTGTGCTGGTTTGAGTTTGGGAGATGAAGTTATCCGGGGGGGAGATGAATGGGAATGTTCCTCTGTTATTAGTGACTCATTTGAGTCCTGAAGGAAGTAGGAAAGCTGAAAGGCATGTTGCAGTAGCACCAAAACTGTCTGTGAAGGTGCAGGATGAGTCTCTGGGGTCCAGCTGCTTGTGCTGCCCTTGGCAGCTGAGACATATGGATCCCATAGGCTGGGGCTGTACGAGAAACCTGGGCTAGTGGAAGGTGTCCCTGCCCAGGAGGGAGATGAGCTCTAAGATCCCTTCCAACTCAAACCACTCTGGGATTCTGCAAAAAGAGGGAGAAACCCACTCTCCTCCATCTGCTTTCTGAGTGTTGTGGCGGTGGCTGCTGCCCTGCCGGGCTCTGGGGCTTCCAGGACTTCCCACTTCCCATCTGGCTCCAGCATCACTGGTACCAGGCACCGTTTTGAGCACTGTGCAGATCAAGAATCAGCACAGAAGGTAACCAAGCTCATGGTTTTGACTGGTTTTGCCACCGAAGAGGGCTTCCCTCTCTGTGTGTTAGAGCCCACGCGTAGCACGAGGGTGTAATTAAGACAAAGCTTAGAAATATTAATTGTGGAATACAGTCACACACACTGGGATCAGGTTAATAAGTGTTAAGTGAACAAATAAATGGCATAAGCAAATGTACACACAACCTGCAAAGTCCTGCTGGCAGCTTCTTGGGTTTGGCTCTTTCCTTGTTTAACCTTATTTATGGGTTACAGCCGGCAAGGGAATAAGGAACCTTTTGGAGGATTTATTTGAAGTGCTATATTAATATTGCATTTTTATTTGTGTTCCTTGTACCCACAGGATTGAAAAAACGTACCAGGAAGGCCTTTGGTATACGCAAGAAAGAAAAGGACACTGATTCCACGTGAGTAGATGAGATAGAAACCACGTTAAAGGGTAACGATACCAGGGAGGAGTGGATGCCACCGTGCCAGGGCAGGCGGGAAGCTGGGGCATCACGGGCACTTATTAGATCAAGTCTTTGAGAACAAAAGCATTGAAGCTGCTTCCCCTTGTACATCCAGTGGCCAACAGGTTGGGGGTCTCCTCGTGTCGCTGTGGAGATGATCAAGCAGGTTCTCACACGGGTGTGATTTGCGGTGATCAGAGGAAAATGACTCCTCCGAGAGTTTCAGCAGATTAATCCTCTGCCCAAACTACTGATTTGCTCATCTGCTGAGCTCTTTAGAGATGCAAATTCGATTTAAACATGCTTATGCAGGAAGCAGGGCTGTGGTGGGGAGGAGCTGTGTGGCTGGGCAGGCTTGGGATGAGGGGCTGGTGGAGCACAAGCTGCTCTGGGAGATGATCTTCCTTTCCAGGAAAACATCTGGCAGGAGGGACCTTCATACATCTGACAGGGATGCTGTGGGTGGGTGCAGAACTGTCGTGGGGTGTTGAGCCCCATCCAGGGAGGGCTCTAGGGAAGGATTTGGAGTACCAGGACGGGCTGGGGGGGCTGAGCCTGGAGAAAAGGAGGCTCAGGGGGGACCTTGTGGCTCTGCAAGTCCCTGCCAGGAGGGGGGAGCCGGAGGGGTCGGGCTCTGCTCCCAGGGAACAGGGACAGGAGCAGACGGAACAACCTCCTCTCGGATCAGAAGAGATTTAGGTTGGATATTAAGGAAAATGTCTTCATGGAGAGGTCTGTCAGGCATTGGAAGGGGCTGTCCAGGACAGGGGTGGATCCCCATCCCTGAAGGGATTTCAAAGCCCTGTGGATGTGGCACGTGGGGACATGGCCAGTGGTGGCCCTGGCAGTGCTGGCAGTCAGGCTCGGTGGGTTTTCCCAGTCTCAGTGATTCTGTGCTGTGGCTCTGGGGTGGATGTCCCAAAGCAGTGTGACACAGGAGCCCATGCAGGGGAAAGGTAGCAGGGAGCCCCCCTGCTGCATGTGCAGCATCACACAGGTGCTTCATGTCTGGCTCAGCGGGAACTCTGGGTTGGTTTTTTTTCCTTTTCTTTCCTTTGGATTTGTTTTCCTGAGCGTTTTTACGGCTTTGCTGGCTGCGGGTTCGGAGGTTTCCTGTGCAAAGGGATGTGTTCTGCAGGCCTGGCCGTGCCGAGCCCAGCGCAGGGCTTTGTCTGCTACAAAGAGGGGCCCAGAAACAGGGGACACGTGGAGCACGTCCCAAGAGAGGGCTGTGAGCACCAAGCTGCTTTCCTTGGTGGCAGACAGTGGCTTGTCACCAGGATTGGTGGCACCCATCCATCAGCCGGGCTGTGGGACAACCAGGAGCCCCAGCCGTGTATCAGTTCACCTGCAGCTTATCCGAAGGATGGGCGGTGAATCAGCCCGCTTTGATTTTTCCACGGGAAGGGGGAGCAGCACGCAAGGGAGCAGGGTCTCCCTCCTGCCCTTCCCGGTGCCCCGATTTCCGTGCCCGCTCCTGGCTGCCCTCGGGAGCCGGTGGCACAGGGATCGGGAATGCCGGGGCGGGTTCGCCGAGCGGCCACTGCGGAGGACGCTGCAATTAATTAGCAGCCGCGCCGATTAGCGGGGTCGCGGCGCGGTCAGCACCCCGGGCGCTCTCCAAATCCCCCGCCGGGGCTGGCAGGGGCACTGGGGGGCTCTGGCAGACCCCCGGTACGGCCAGGGCACCGCGTCCCCCCCGGTCCTGGTGGTGGGCGTTGGTTTCGGGGTGGTCTCTGGAGCTGCTGCCCAGCCCCGGGGACGTGTGAGATGCGCTGGAGCTGCAGCGCGGTGGGCGAGGACCTTCCATCTGTTCCTTCTGCCTGGTGAGGGTCTCCACAGCAATTCCAGGAGGTGGCATCCCCTATGCAGGGAGGAAACACAGAAGCAGTGGGGATTTTTGCTACTTCCAGAGGATTTCAGAGGCTTTTGTGCAGAGAGATGAAGCAGGAGATGGGAGAGATGGGAGGCAGACGCGTGTGAATTGGAGAAGTCCAAGGGAAGGTGTTACTCCCTGTCAAACCAAACAGCTCCCGGCAGGGTTTCCATGATGTCCTGAGTCAGACACGAATTGGTGGCAAATCCCTGGCAACGCATGAAACTCGGGAGCGCGTGGGAGGTGGAGGAGCCCGTCTGGGTTCCATAAACGTTTGTCTTCACTAAATAACTTGGCATCCCTGGGCAGTGTCGAAATGCGGCTGCGGAGCTGCTGTGACCGAGCCCAAATCCCGTAATCGCTTGGGGATTAAGGATCCCTGAGGAGCCTCAGCAGTTCTCAGAACCATTCCAAAGAGAAGTGACTGTCCTTCTGGCAGAAGAAAAATCTGGAAATTGCTCTAGAAGTGATTTGTCTTCTGCAAGAGGATGTAGAGCTGGAATAGGGATGTGGCCAAGGGGTGGGTGCAAGAGCCAGCCCAGCTCCTCAGTCAGGACAGACCATCAGCAGGAGCACTTTATGGCTAATAAACATAAAATTCATCATCTGATAATGAGCGGACAATGGTTCTGAGACCACTGGGTGTGTTTCACGAGGGGCATGTGGGACAGTTAATTCAGGTTTGTGGATAACTTCATAATTACAACCATTGCTGCTGTGGATTCCTGAAGAAAACCGTTTCCAGGAGTTAATTAAGGTTAATTAAGCATCGGTGTGGTTTGGGCACTAACACGGCTCTGTTTCTTTCTGTTCCTTGCAGAGGGTCACCAGACAGGGACGGCATCGTAAGTATTGCCCAGACCCTGGTCCTGCTCCTGTTGTGGCCCTTTCCCCCCACCCACCACCAGCAGCATTTTGTGAAGGGTCTCCTCTTTTCTGTTCGATATAGAAAACAAATTCCAGAGAGAAGGTCTGTTTAAAACAACGGCCTGTTCCGGGTTTCCTACAAAATTAACAGGAAGACAATAAGAAGCCAGAGAGACTTGAGGAGCCCCAGGGGCAGAGGGACCAGGTGTCCTGCTAAACCCCCCAGCTCCTCATCCTCCTTTCCACTCCTGCTAATTGGCTTGGGGCAGATTTGCTGTGTGAGGACTTAAGGGGAAGTTGCCAGAGCAGCTGTTTTTGAGTTCTATTTTTGTTTTCTATATTAACCTGAAAACCAGGAGATACTTGAGGGGTTTTTTTTTAAATTATTGCTGCTTTTATTTCTGGGGTTAGGCAGAAATGCCCCTGCTGGATCTGGGTACTAGGTGAACCCTGTCTCCTTTAATCAGAAGTACGTTTGGTGTAGACTGGGACTGTGCTGGGCTTTATTTCTTGAGCAAATGATGTTAAAATTTCACCTTAAAGTTAAAATGAGCCCGTTGGGAGGCTCAGCAAAACACAGAAATTGAGTGCCAAGCTGCTCCTTTCAAGGGATCACTACTTTTTTTCCCCACCTGACCCCAAATCCTTGGCTTTAGGCTTGCCTGTGTCTGTCAACTTGTTAAGAACTAGAGATTAAAAAAATGAGTCAGCAGCTCAGACAGCACTTTAGCCAGGGCTCTATTCAGCAGTGCTAAATGAATAAAGAACACGAACAGGTTCAGCAGTGCCAAGGGAGGGTCAGGTTGGACATCAGGAGGAATTTTTTCCTGGAAAGGGTGGTCAGGCCTTGGCAGGGGCTGCCCAGGGAGGGTTGGAGTGCCCAGCCCTGGAGGTGCCCAAGGCAGGACTGGCCGTGGCACTCAGAGCTCTGGGCTGGGGGACAAGGTGGGCATCGGGCACAGGGTGGGCTCCGTGGGCTGGCAGGGCTTTTCCAGCCTAAATGGCTCTGTGAACATGCTGGGAACAGCCCAGAGATGTTCCCTCTGCCACAGAAATGCCTTGGGCAGCTTTTCCTGGCAACATGTGGGCACAGGGACCTCATGTGAGCTCAGGTACCCTGGGGCTTCTCCTCTTGTTTTCCAGGAGCCTTGTGGTTAGAGGGGGTGCAGGGCAGGGTCTCCAGTGCTCCAGCAAGCTGAAGGATGCAGAAAAGCAATTTTTGGGGGGTATAATAAAGCTACTGAAGGTATTGGAGGCAGAGGAATTGGAGGTGGAGACATTAAATGTAATTTTTTCCTCCTAAAATGTGTTCTCCCCAAAATGTTTGCAGCCACTGGAGTGGCCAAGAGGCAAATCCTCCAACTGCTGAATAGAGCCCCCAGTGAAAACTGTGCTTGATCCTGCTGGGGCCACAGCCGAGCCCCCCTTTCCTGAGCAGTCAGTGTTTGCTAGTTCCTTGTAGCTCATTTTTGTGTATTTAAAAAACCAACAAGCAAGGACCAGAGACTTTAACCCTTTTTCTGCCACCCCCCCAATCCGTTCCAGCAGCCCAGCCCTCATCCCAATGATCCATCTTGCAATAGCAAACCCGAGAGTGTGCGGGAAGGAGGAAATAGAAACTCGGTAAGGAAAACAGAGCTGCCAAAGGGTCCTTAAAAGCAGAGAGTCCTCCTTGGTCTGAAATCCAGAATACAGGAAAACAGCCTTTAGGTTCAGCCAGGATGTGTGTGAAGTTGGTAGGAATGGGGTTAAACACAAATGGATGGGGAAAAGCAGGAGTGTCTTGGAACAGTGTCCAGAGGGTGTTTTTTCACCTTTGTGCTTCTGAGGAGGCTGCTCTATCCTTGGGCAGCAACAGCATCCACAAGTCCCACAGAACAGGATCCAGAGGATGTTTTTTTCCACCCTTGAGCCTCTGAGGAAGCCGCTCCCTCCTTGGGCAGCATCTCGGAGCGGCGGGTTTGATGCGGAGAGGGAGGGTGCCGGATCCAGCCCCGGGTCAGTGCATTGTCACACCCTGGGCAGGGTGTTGGGGTGAGGATGTTCTGCTCTGGCAGCTCCAGGGAACTGGATTATCCAATTTAGGTGTCCAAAACGGAGCCCAGCCTGAGGTGGGTCCCCAGTGGCCTCGCAGTGCTGCTTGCTGGCTGCAGATGCTGGTGGGAGCTGGGGGTGGTTACAGGTTTGCTCCGGGCACCCAAAAAAGGGTCCCACAGGTGGTGGGTGCCCAAAGCCTCCTTCCAAAGCAGATTCCCTCAATCTAAAGCAGCAATAACCTGTGTGTTTGTTGGTGTGTCCTGACATGCACTGACACCTCATCAGACACTTCTCCACCTCGGCATCACCTGAGGCATTAACACCTGACATGCTGGATAACAGAATCCAAACCCTTTTTGGGATTCCCCCTTCCTGGGGAAGGTGTTTCTCTCCCAGTAAGTTGTGGTGTTCCCTCTGTCTGACAGGCATTGGAGGCCCCATGGGCTGGAACATCCCCAGCACATGGAGGAATGGCCATTTCATTGCTTTTCCTCTGAGGAATGTTACGTTTTCAGCAGATGAATGTTCAAAAAAAACCCCGGTCCCTTTCATCTCTCTGGTGTGGGAAACCTTCCAGAAACGGGGGATGCTGTTGTGTCTCACTGGTGTGCGTGTGTGGATGTTCCACGGTGGCATCCCACCCGTGCCAGGGCACGATTACAAGTTACGATGCCTTTTTGTTTCCTTCAAAACACGACAACGTTCCTTTCCGACGTGTTGCAGAAGAAGACCAATGGAGCCCCGAACGGGTTTTACGCGGAGATCGACTGGGACAGATATGTGAGTGCCCCGTGGAGCTTCCTCTCCCCTCAGCACCCCGGGGGCCCCCACGCTGTGCTCACTCACTGGTTTTGGGCTTTTTGGGTGATGTCTGGGTGTCATTTGTGTTTGGATTGGCGCTTCACATCTGCGGGTCAATCAGACTGCATAACCCTGCCCAGAAATGAGGTGGCTCTGGAGAGCTCTGTCCCAGCCCCCAGGGTGTTGCAGTTTAGCCAGAGAAAATCTTGGCTTATAACCAAGAATTAAACATGTTTTCCTGCAAAAGTTGAGCACTGCAGAATTAACTGTGAAATCTGAAGGCTCCCTTTGCTCTGTGTAGCTCCAGGGGCTTGGGCTTTGCTGGGCATCGCTTCCCACGGGAGGAAAGAGCTGCTCCAACTTTTCAGGAACAGAATTAACATTCCGAATTCTATATTCCCACTCAGAACTCACCTGAGCTTGATGAGGAGGGATACAGCATCCGACCTGAAGAACCAGGCTATATCCTTTACTGTCGGCTTTGCCTCTTGTGTTACGAACTGTAAGATGAGCTGGGCTGCAGAGACAGGCCACGGGCTGTTTTTATTTCGTTATTATTTATCAGTATTTACTTCCTCCATTTGTCTGTTGAGCTGTCATTCCACAGCCAAAACTAAATTCCAGAGGGAGCTACCTGAGGTGTTAGAGCAGAAGGTGATTTTTAATTGCCTTTGATCCACAGCTATGAAATGAGGAGATATGAGGCATCTGGGAACATCCTGGTGGGATATGCCATGGAAGCCGTGGTGTCCATCATTACCCTGGAGAAAAGGAGGCTCAGGAGGGACCTTCTGGCTCTCTCCAACTCCCTGACAGGAGGGGGGAGCTGGGCTCTGCTCTCAGGGAACAGGGACAGGACCAAGGGAAATGGCCTCAGGCTGTGCCAGGGGAGGGGCAGGTGGGATATTGGGAAAACTCCTTCCTGGAAAGGGTTGTCCAGCCCTGGCACAGGGGAGGAATGGAGCCCCCACCCCTGAAGGGATTTCAAAGTTGTGTGCACGTGGCACGTGGGGACGTGGTCAGTGGTGGCCTTGGCAGTGCTGGGGAATGGCTGAACTTGGTGATCTGAGAGGGCTTTTCCAACCAAAATGATTTTATGAAATCCAGAGGTGGATACAAACCCCCTGCGGGCTAAACCAGGGCTGGAATTATCCCCGTGAACACCAGTGCCATGTCCTCTGCCCACCCATAGATGAGGCAGTGGAACATCTCAGCAGTGACGGGCACGGCAGGAGGGTTCGCTCCTGCCCTTGGGCATTTGGGGAACACCTGACTCCCGCTCTCCAGGGAGGTTGGAGCCTTGGAGCGGCCAGGCAGCAGAAGGAAACCTTCTTTAACTGCGCTCTACCTACCAAAGGAAAGCACTTCTACTCCTCCAGTGAATCCGAGGAGGAGGAGGAGGCGCACAAGAAGTTCAACATCAAGATCAAGCCCCTGCAGGCCAAAGATGTCCTGAGGAGCGCGGCCACCGTGGACGAGCTGAAGGCCTCCGTAGGCAACATTGCACTTTCTCCGTCCCCTGTGGTGAGTCCTCTGTGCTTCCCTCTTCCCTCCCTTCTGCAATTCCAAGAGCAGTGTTGGTCCACAGGGATCATCCCGAGTGTGTGGGGAGCTCTTCTTTCCATGCTGATGCTCCATGAAACGTTGTGATGGAAACTCTTGTCTTGCCTGGGTGAGAGGGCGCTTCGGAGGATTTCTGGCTGCTGGAGCTGCAGCCACTGGGCCAGGAGAGTTTCAGATTCCAACCAGTTCGATGTTGTTATTTTTTCATTTCCTCCTGAAACACATAACAAAGGGAACAGGGTGTTAAAGTGCAGCTTCTTGCTGAGGTCTCAGGCTGGGATTTGGGACTCAGATTAGGTGGTAGATGATGAAAATGGGTCCGTCAGGAGGATGCAAGAATTTCCCAGCTAAATTATGGAGGAGGGAAAGAAAAAAGATTATCCTGTAGTCTTATGAGTGCCTTTAGAAATGCCTGGAAGTGATGTGTATGAACTGTGTGTGTTCCCATCCCACTGCTGTGGCTTTACATCCTGCTTTGGGCTGATCCCACAGTGTAAAGAAACACAAGCTATGAAGTGAAACATCTGAACAATAAACAAACCCAAGGCAGTGGCTGAGCTGAGTCAGGGGAGGTTTGGGGTGGACAGCTGAGATCAGGATATGCCATTCCTTATCTTTGCCTTTTTCCTCATTTTTTTACATCATGCAGGACCCAGAGCAGAAGGGTCTTGTCCTGATTCCCAGGACAAGGAAAGTATCTGTGGGGTTTTCCACACTGCCCTGGGATGTCAGAGGGACATTTCTCACCCTGGGGGTGAATCCAGGTTCCAGGAAGGAAAGGTCATCTCTCCTGAGCCCCTACTGCTAAAAACACCACAACCCTCTGCTTTTCCTGAGGCTTGTTAAGGTTTCTGTTGTCTCAACCCAATCTGTCCAGCCCTGAAAAGATTGGGTTTTGGTCTTTCAGTGGTTTGTAGTGTGGGCTTTAATGTCTTTTCAGACAAGCTTCCCATGATTTATAAATAACCTGTATCCCGAAGTGTGAATGAATCTCAAACCCAAAGAAAAGATGAAAGAAAATCAGTGTATTTTATTTCTTCTTCTGTTTCTGTCTGGTGGCATTCAAGGGTAAGAAATTGCAGTCGGATGCTTTGAGAAGTACAGAAAAATGGGGGGGGGAAACAACCACAAACCCAACAATTAATAATAGCAAAGCAGCAAATGCAGCAAAATGGGAGAGTTTGAGACTGGCAATTATTTGCCAAATAGGCAAATAATGATTGCAAGATAATTAACTAAATATAGGAATAATTTATCGTGAAACCAAGCAAATTTTGGGTTTGCAGAGTGATGACCCCAGCGTTTTGTTGCACGTGTGTGTGTCTCTCAGGTAGGTGACAATGTTATTTTTGGGAGGAGAGAGGAGAAAGTGCAATGTTTTAAAAATGGGATAAGGAAAGGACTAAGAACTCATTTAAGGGGCCGTGGCTGTTTGTTGCTTAGACTTCTGCATCCCTTGCAGGGATGCTGCAGGTTTGGAAGGTGCCCCTGCCCGTGGCAGTGGGGTTGGGAACAAGATGAGCTTTAAGGTCCCTCCCAAACCATTCTGGTATTTTCTGACTTATTAAGAAATTACTGGGGGGTTACACTGAGCTCCTGGCAGCCCCAAATTCCTTGGTGGTTCTCACTCTCGTTGATGAGGCTTAGGCTGTGGTGATCAGCAGCCCTTCTGCACTTCCCCTTCTCCAGGAAAACCAGATTCCCCCAGAACATGCGTTGTTCCAAATAGGATTTTTATCTTTTCTGCAGTGCTTTTCCCGCTGAGGGTGGGGGGGGGGGGATTGTCATCATTTAGGAAAGGATTTGGGGAGGAGGATGCCTGTGGGGTGTGGTCTGAAGGCTTGGGGTGCTCTTGGGACACTGTGCCATGATCCCTGTCCCTGGCAGAGCTCAGCCTGGGGCTGGAGCCCGTTCCTCCCTGCAAAGCAGCACAGACATGCTCAGGGAAAAGCCCCGTGCCAGGCTGGACAGAAGGATCCACTCTGCTTTCCCACGTGGGGATCCAAAATCCGGTGTGTGGAGCCAAGATGTGCAGATGGGGAGGGGAGTGGGGTCGCTGCCGGGCGCTCCCAGCTCTCTGCGCCCTGGCAGGATCCTGGCACGTGGCACTGCCCTCACCATCCAGGAAAGTACCAGGGCCCTGGGCAGGAGCTGGCTGAGGAGGGGTTTGGCATCCTCAGGAGTTCCATGCTTGGCTGCCAGGCCCTTGTCCTGGGCTTGTCTCCTCTCAAAACCAGCTGCAAAGTCCTGCTCTGGCATCACATCCGTCCTGGAGGAGAGCAGTGGGGTGGGAGACTATGGAATCCCAGAATGGTTTGGGTTGAGAGGGACCTCAAATCTCATCCAGTGCCACCCCTGCCATGGGCAGGGACACCTTCCATTGGCCCAGGGTGTTCCAACCTGGCCTGGGACACTTCTAGGGATCTGGGGGCAGCCTGTGCCAGGTTCATCGTCACTCCATGCTGTGTCCTCCCCAGAGCTTTGAGATGTGAGTTCTGGTGCCTTAGCCGGGGAGCAAGAAGCAAACTGAAGGTGCTGGTGTAAACTGGTGTCACTGCCCCCTCTGCCTGAAGCGCACCAGCTCCAGGTCTGTTTCTGGTGCAGAAGATCACAGGTGGTGGCACAACCTGCTCATGCCACGTGCCCCGCTGGCACAGCCCGGATCCTTCAACCCTCCCAGTTGGCTTTGCTCTTTGCTCCATGAAAAGTCAGCCCTGGGAGAGGGGACTTTGTGGAAAAAACAGTGACTGGGTAACGATGACGAGCGACAGCCTTAAATTTAAGCTCCTGGAGGGGTAAAACTGGTGGGTTTGACTTTTGCCCCCTGCAGACCCTTCCAAGGAATGGAGCAGGCTGGGAATGGCTGTGCTCTGTAGCCGGTGGGGGCTGTTAACGATAAGACAAGTGAATTCTTTCCATGAGATGGCTCAGCCACAAGTTTTACATTTCCATATGCTCTCTTTCCTTCCAGTCTCCCACCTGGGTGGGTGACAACCTGCCTGGTGCACTCATGACCCCCTGCTTTGCTGTGCCTTTAACCTGATGCTTTGGTCACGAGACAAATCTTTAATTTCTGTTACCCTTCAGAGAAAGTGTCTGATATTCTCATTCTTTTTTTTCCCTCTCTCTGCCTTCTTTTAGAGGAAAAGTCCGGTAAGAAACACAGTTTTTATCTCCTGTGATGCTTTAACCCAGCCTTGTCCTCTGGTTGCACGGTCCTTGTTCTGCACGTCTCTAGAGCTGAAATGTAAAATGCAAATAACAAATCCTGCCCTTCTAGAATGATATTTAATTTCCTTTATCGTTGACTTAGAGCGTTTAAAAATAGAATTAAGCTGTCTTTGCTTTGAATGTTTGGTGTGGGGTGTAGTTTGGGTGGAAGAGCTGGTGTTTGGACAAGATGTAAGGGCAGGGCTTTACCTGGGCATGGATTGTGGCACCTCCAAAGGTATGAGAAGGCAGAAAAGCCACCAGTGGTCCATCACCAATGTGTGCAGCGGGGTTGGTTTCCTCAAGAGGGCTGAGCTTCCAACTGTTGTAAGCCCAAAATGGGGAAACTCACCCGATTTTCAGGGTTTGGGTCCCCTCTGTGTGACCCACGAGGTGTTGTGCTCCAGGAGGGGGCTGTGTGGAGGAGGAACCCACCTGGCGCGGCCGTGACAGAGGGTGTGATGGGCTCTGGGGGCCTTGGGGTGCTGACCTGTCACTCTCTGACCAGGTGTCTCTTCTCTCCCTTCTCGCTGACCGCAGCGGCGCAGCCCGGTAAGCACCCGCTCCTTGACTCTGCCCCTCTCCTGGGAATGGGACACATGGTGGGCACAGGGGGTGAGGGCTGGGTGCCAATGCTATTACCCACCCCATTGTGTGACCCCAGGTGATGGTGGGACCTTGTCTCCCCTTGGTAGTGCAAAGGGGACCTCAGCGATGGGTGTTCTCCATGGCTCAGCCTGCATCCTTGCAACCCCCTGGAGATCCTGCTTGTGGTCCTGGGATGTCCCTGCTGTCCCTCTCTGGTGGGGCTCCTGCTCCCATCTTTGCTGCACAGCTCCAATTCCTGTGCTTGGAGGGGATTTGGCTTTGGAACAAGCTTCCAAAGGCAGCGGTGGAGTCGCATCTCTGGAGGGGTTGCAAAGCCGTGTGGATGTGGCACCTGGGGACATGGGTCAGTGGTGGGGATGGCTGGACTTGATCTTGGAGGGATGCATTATTGCATGTGGGGTTGTGTGTGATGTGGCAAGAGCAAGGATTTAAATTACTAGAGTACGTTATTAGATTGATTTGCAGCCATCAAACCTGAGCTCTGTGGGTTTATGCCATTTCTAAAGGGCTGGGGGTGTAAGTGACCCCCCCAAGGCACTGGTGGCAGCTGGGATGGCTCCAAAGGCAGCGCTGCCAGCGATGGCTCCACGTGGCTCAGAACCCTCATGGCAGGCTTTTCTGCTCCCTGCTCTTCAGCCACACGCAGTAAATGTCACCTTAGACAATTCCTGCCACATCTGCTGGGCTGCTTTGCTCCTGGGGTGACAACTGCTGTACCTGTGCATCCCACTTACCTCTCTGTTTCTACTTCCAGGGGACGATTAAAAGGAATTTATCCAGTGAGTATCTCCTGCAGCCGTGTGGAAAAGCAGTCAGTGCAGTTGGTGGAGGTGTTTTGGAGAATGAGGGTGGGGGGAAGAAGGGAGTGGGGAAGTTCTGGTTTAAAGTGGTCCCAGCAGCACCCAAAGGTTTTCCTTGAAATGCCGTGTGGGACATCCTGGGGGTACCTGGAGCGTGCTATAGCAGTGCAGCTCCCTGCTTTCGTTCTCTACAGAAATTCAATTAAAAAGCAGATTATTTCCTGGGGCGGGATGTGTGCCGTGCTGGTGGCACTCTGGGTGGGAGCCCTCCTGCCAGCACAGGGGCTGGGTGGGCTGGGGGGGACGCTGAGGAGCGGGCAGGGAGTGGCTCTGACCCTGTGCTGTGTGTCCTGGTCCACAGGTGAGGAGATCACACGGCCCCGGCGCTCCACACCGACACCAGACCCTGCCAGGTCAGCCCAGAGCCCCTCAGTGGGATTAGCCAACACATCCACATCCGGGCACGTCATCCCAATGGGAGTTTTGAACACTCCTTGGGCAGGTGCACCTTTGCACTGTGCTGGATGTCTTCTCCTCCAGTTTTTGGCCCTTTATCATCTGTCTCAGGGAGGGCAAACTCAGGATAAGGAGCAAAATCCCTAGGTGTCTGCTGCCCTACAACTATTGCCAGCCCATGAGCAAACCGGGCTGCTCCAGTTTGGCCCATCAAAGGCACCACTGCAGAAACATCACTGTTATAATCCTTTAGGCTCATGAGACAGCTGAACCATTTGGCTTTAAATGTGCTGGGGAAAATGCAGGATGCAAGAGGCACAGGGAGCTTTGGGTCCATGGGCTCTTTGTTGGATTCTGGAGAAGGGAAAGCTCCAGGGAGACTGTAGAGCCCCTTCCAGTGCTTAAATGAGCTCCAGGAGAGCTGGAGAGGGACTCTGACAAGGGGAGTGACTTCCCACTGCCAGAGGAGGAGGGTTAGGTGGGATATTGGGAAGGAATTCCTGGCTGGGAGGGTGGGCAGGCCCTGGCACAGGGTGCCCAGAGAAGCTGTGGCTGCCCCTGGATCCCTGGGAGTGTCCAAGGCCAGGTTGGATGGGGCTTGGAGCAACCTAGTGGAAGGTGTCCCTGCACATGGCAAGGGAGGGACTGGATGATCTTTAAGGTCCCTTCCAACCCAAACCCTTCTGGGTTTCTGTTAGGACTGAGAGGCTGATGGTGATGCATCCCCAGTGTCAGATACGCAGGATCCATCCTTGTGCTTCCCCAAGAGCAGCAGGGACATCCACTGCTGGAAGCCACCTTGAGCCTGATCAATAGGGCCAGCTGGCAAACCTCGTGCTGGGGGGATAAATTGACTTAAGAAGGCAAAATACTGATTTAGAAAAGCAAACACACCAGTTTGTCTGGAGTAAAGCCAAGTCTCCCTGGGAACGTGCCCTGGGCAGTCCTAGGGTGCAGCTCAAGGTGTGTTGGACCAGAGCATGGTCCTGACCTTGGCTATTGTTAGTCCTTTTCCATGCAGTTCTGACTAATTTTTAAGCAACTTGAGTTGTCCCGACAGCTGCTGTGATGTTGCAGGGGTGACACCACAGTGCTGCCACTCTCCTTTTCCCTGCCCAAAACCCTGGGTTTGCCCAGGTCCTTGTTAGTCTGACACGTAAACGCTCCCTGAAAACATCTGTATATTCTTCAAACACCCATTTGAGCACAAACCTGATCCCTCATGGCTCCTCTGTGCTTGCCATCCCACAGCAAGAAGGCTGGGGAGGATCCTGCTGCGCTGGCTCCGCTCTTCGGGCCCCCCCTGGAGTCGGCGTTCGAGGAGCAGAAGCTGGACGGTGGGTTGGGGACACGGGTGGCATCTCCTGGCAGTGCCCCCCGGCTGTGCCATGCCCTGGGGGCAGCTGGCAGCATCCAGCTCTGCCAGCGAGCAGGGCAGTGGTGGGATGAGAGGGAACAGCCTCAAGTTGTGCCCAAGAAGAGGTTTAGGTTGGATATTGGGAGAATTTCTTCATGAAGAGGGTTGTCCAGCCCTGGCACAGGTGCCCAGGGCAGGGGTGGAGTCCCCATCCCTGTGGGATTGAAAAGCCACGTGCATGTGGCACTTGGGGACATGGTCAGTGGTGGCCTTGGCGGTGCTGGGTTGGACTTGATGTTCTTCGAGGGCTTTTCCAACCCAAGCAATTCCCTGACTCCTCTTAAAGAAGGCGAAAGACAAGGCTAAAGCAGGAGGCGAAGGGCAGGTGCCTGAGCCCTCAGGCTGGGGTTAGGGTGGGTTAGGTGGAAACAGAGCAAGTGTTTAAGTCAATTAGTTAATTACGCGGGCTGGGACAGATCCTGGCAGAGAACAGCTAATGAATAGCAGAACTACTGACTTTGCCATCAAACCATGCTCATACCCAGCCCCTGGATGCTGCCCAGAGTGGGGGCGCTTGGAAAGAGCGGGATTCTGGATGGACCTGTTGGACAATCCTCCATTCCCAGGAAGATGCCATCTCAATGTCATTTTCCCCCCCAAAACCAGTGTTTGCTTGACATAGAGACACTTTGCTCCTTCCCAGCTTTCCCAAAGCACAGGGGTCTTGCAAGGCTTGTTTTCCCCAAAAAACAAGCCCATTCACCCTCTGGAGCAGGTTGTTCCCAGAGATCTCCTTCTCCCAGAGCCAGCAGACTCTGCTCTCAGGGAATGGCCACTGCCCTTGTAGCCTCATTATGTCTTGTCATTAACGACTCCAGTTAATTCTTTTAATCAGAGCCACGTTTACTTGCAGTTCTCTGCATGTGACCCTCCCAAAAATGCAAGACAGTTAAATTACGTATAAAAAGTCTGTTATTTTCCCCCTACAACCTCTGTGAATGTAATTACACCTTTTCATTTTAACACCTGATGGGTTTTTTGCATATCCTAAAATTCCAGACTGTTTTTACAATTAATGCAGTGTTTCCCTTCACGTAATAAGCCTCCAAATCCATCAATGGCATTGTTTGCTTTGTCAAGCAGCATGAGTGTCAAACTAATTGCATGTCCTGTTTCAGAATCAGGCAAGCTTTTAATTACCCACTGCTGCAGAACCCCCTGTCTTTAATTAAGGGGAGGTTTCTGTCACTGTGTGCTTTCTCTTTTTCCCGAGCCTCACATGAAGGTGTTTTGGTGCTTGGAAGAAGATGGTTGGTTTTCTCATTGCTTTAGAAGTTTATTTATTTATTTTTGATTTTTTTTTTTCAGCTGCACTAGATCAGCCTGAGATCTGGGGTTCAGTCCAGCCCGTCAACACAAACGTAGAGTCCCCAAAGCTTCCGAGACCTTTTCCAACTGGAAGTAAGTGACTGTGCAGGTTATCAATCAAAAATTAATTAATATATACAGAAATCAGGTCATATATTTGACTTTTCCTCATCCAGACTGTGCAATTCCATAACACTTGAAGTTAGAGGAGGTTTTTCCCCCCCTGGCTTGACTTGAGCTGTGGCACTGTAGGGTGGAGGGAGGGGATGGATGGGTTGTAGTCAAAGATGGATGGGTGGGGTGGGATTGGATGGATGGATGGCACCCAGGGTGTGAGAGGTTGTGCACGTCCTCCTTGGGATGTGTGCCTCTGCCATGAGAGCTGGGTTTCCAAGGTGGAGGTGACAAATGTCCTGCTTGGAGCCTGTGGTTAACCCCACGCTGCCCTCAGAGGCCAGGAATACCTGATCACGCCTGTTGCTGATGTGATTATTTGGCTGGAAAGGTTGGAAGCACTGGCTTCTCCAAGATAGCACAAGGAAGATTAGCAGAACCCCAGATCCCTATTTTTTTTTATTGCAGCTTTCCCTGTTTCCTGGTGCAGCTGCAGAACTGCAGCTTTTCCTCCTCCCAAGCTGCAAAGTCATCCTTTCCTCCTTTTCCTGCTCCTTTCCCCCTCACCAGCCACGAGCCAGCCCAGTGGATTTCAGGTCAAACCCACCCCCAGCCCTGGTGCTGATGTGCCAAGGTCAAGGTGACCTCTGGCCGTATCACCACCTTCCAAGGGGACTGGGATGGTGGTGGTGGAAGCACGGTGCCTCCTCCAGGAGGTTTGGCCTTGGATCCTATTTGCATCTGCTTTGCAAAAATGCCCCTGTAAAGCAAAGCAGTGCTGGTTAATTAGCCACTGTTAATTAGCCACAGTGTTCCTGCTCCCCTCTGTGCGTGCTGGATCCGTGTGGGATGGGCACGTGAGAAACACAGAGGCAGATCTGTGCCTCAGAGGCTACAGGTTTAATTAAAATGGTAATTCAGGGCTTTAAAATGTGCGAGTACAGTCAAAGACTTAAAAAATGGGGCAAAGGAATTCAGAAACCGCAGTAAAAATGGCTTTACACTGACAGAGGGCAGTGTTGGATGGAATACTGGGGAAAAGACTCTTCCCTGGGAGGGTGGGCAGGCCCTGGCACAGGGTGCCCAGAGAAGCTGTGGCTGCCCCTGGATCCCTGGAAGTGTCCGAGACCAGGTTGGATGGGGCTTGAAGCCACCTCATCACTCTCATATCCCCTATTCCCAGTAAAACTGTGTTTCCTAAGATGCTGCAGGTGAGTTTATTCCCCTCTTTGCTCTGTCTTGCAGCTCCTCCACCGCTCCCTCCGAAGAACATCCCGGCCACGCCGCCGCGCACCGGCTCCCCCCTGCCCGTGGGAATAGGTAAAAGCTCAGGCTGTGCCCTGGCACAATCCTGGCAGGCTGATCTGGAGCCTCCAGGGGTGGCACTGGGTGAGGGGTGGTTCCCCGTGGCTGTGTTTTGGATATAGATTTGATCCTTGTGCATCCTCACCCCTTTGCATTCATAGTCCCAGAGTGGTTTGAGTTGGAAGGCACCCTAAAGCTCATCTTCTTCCACCCCCTGCCACGGGCATGGACACTTTCCACCAGCCCAGGTTGCTCCAAGCCCCGTCCAACCTTGCCTTGGACACTTGCAGGGATGCAGCAGCTGCAGCTTTGTGGATGCTGCAGTCAGGGTGATGCTGTAGAAGCAGCACAGAAATGCCTTTGGCCCCCACAGTGGTGTCATTCTGGAGAAATTAGCATTTTCTGCACCCTCCCTGCCTTTGGGATCAGTCACTCTAGAAATGCAATGCAGCGTTAGCCTTAACATCCTGCTCAAAATTGGGGATATGTAGAGTCCTGTTACTGCCTGGAGTGGTCCCGGATGGTGTGTGCTTTTGGAATAACAGGGAAGTGTCTGCCTGTGCCAAGGAGCTGCTCCTGCACTCCCTGCCCCCAAATCCCTTCTGCTGTCTGGGAAGGTGGAAAAAGTGTCCCTGTCCTGGTCCCACAGCCTGGGCTAGGGAAGAGAGAATGGAATGGTGCTGGGAATGAAGGACAACCTGAGGGCAGGGGTGGAAAGGGATTGGATGCAGCCTGAGGACGTGAAGTGCTTCTCAGTATATAATTCATGGTGCTGGCAGGGTGCTGTGTGATGGAGGGGAGGCAGTTCCTGGCCTTTGGATCGGGCACTGCATGGGCCCAGAGAGAGCACCTTGGGATGAAATTACTTTGCCATGAAGAAATGCCCTGCTCTGACCGCACTGCTCTATCCATCAACATCTCATTCGTGCTCCCATATCTTGATTTTTTTTCCTACTTATTGGAGCAGCCAGGCTGGCAGTGTCCATCTCCATACATTGATTCATCCACAGGAGCAAATGTGAAGCCCAGCCACACGTGCTGGGTCATTTGCTGGGCTCTGCCTGGTGTGTCACATAAAGCAAATGGTCGAGGTCTGTTTCTGTGTGTCTGAGCAAAATTCTGTCTTATCCCAAATGCAGAACAGCAGTTGGCTCCCCCAAACACGGGAGCAGGGCTGGGGTGATGCTGCCCCAAGGAGCCCAGAGGGCACATGAGTTTCAGGATCTCCCTTCCCTGGATGTTGTAACGCTTGGCTGATGGATCACGTCTGCATTGGTTCTGGAGTCAGATGGGAGTGTTGGTGTGTGGTGGCTCAGTTAGTGAGCAGAGCCCTGAAATCTCCTGCTCTGCTGCTGCTTGCGACTGCAATATATCCACCCTGTCTGCATCCTGTGCTGCAAACCAGCATGTTTATATATATATTTATACATGTGTATTTATAAATATATAGAGTGGGGTGTGCCAGAGTGCTGAGTGCAGAAGTTTAATATCTGCTGATAATTCAGGGCGATGATAAGGATGTGATGTCACTTAGAGGACACACAAAGGCTGTAATTTTTGGGATGATATGGGACCGTGAGTGATGGAGGAGCAGGGCTTGGCTCGTGGTGCATGTTTGCTCATCCAGCCTTTCGACCCAGCGTGGTTCATTCTGTGTTGCACATGGCTTGATGTGGAACTTCGTTGCACATGAATTATATTCCCCGGCAGTTTATAAGAAAACGTGCCTTTAGAGCATCTCCTCTAGAAGTAGCTGGCATAGAGCCCGTAGAGAGTAGTGCAGCTCTTAATGCCAAGTGTGAAATAACCTCCTCTGACCGCAGGAGGGGACCAGGCAGCAGCAGAGCCCAAAAGGGACAAGCTCCCATCCATCAATGACTTGGACAGCATTTTTGGCCCCGTGCCGTCCCCCAAATCTGCCGCTGCAAACGCGGAAGACAAGTGGGTCAATTTTTCCGATCAGTCCCCGGAGAACGCGGCTGCGGAGGCGGCGCCCCCGGAGAAAGCGGGATCGCCGGCGGAGCCGTGCCGCCCGCTGCCCTCGCCGCTGCACCTCGAAGAGGTTCCCGGCAAGGCTTCCGAGCAGCCCCGCCTGAAGGATGAGAACGCGGAGCCCGTGGCCTCTCCCAAAGATTTGGGGCCGGGGCAGAGAGCGACCCCGCCGCCCCCTCCGCCGCCCACCTACCGCACGGTGGTCTCCTCGCCCGGCCCGGGAAGCGCCAGCGGTACGTCCTCGTCCTCGGGGAGAACCTGAGCTCCCGGCTGTACCTGTGCTCCCGCGTCCATCGTCTGTCCTCCCCCCCGCTCCTCGCTGCGTGTCCTCCCGTGGGATGGACGGGGCCGGGGGTCTCTTCCCGAGAGCCGCCCTTCCCACCTCTGCTGTGCGCGGGGTTCGGGAGGGGGGCGGTGTTGCTGTGGTTCAGAGCGAACGCAGGTGCAAGTGTTTCGGGCTACTGATCTGAGCAAGCCTCAGCCCCGGGGCCTTTAAATGGTCCCCGCACACTGCCAGCCGCGTAGTGCCCAGCTCGGAGGTGGCACAGGGCTGAGCAGTGCTCGTCCCTTCTTGGCTCTGAGTGGGGCTACCCGGGAGAAATGTCTTCTCGGGGGAACCTCTTCCAGGGCAGAACCTGGTAGGTCTGTCTGGAATGTGCTGGCTGCCTGCTTTAATTATAAATTATTAATTATAAATGTCTGTGCCCATTAGGGCTTGGTGCACGTCAAGTTATGCACACTCTGCTGTGGTGCTGGAAGGGGTGCACCCTGAGCCTCTTATTTTAGGGGCACTTTAGTGCATCAGTTCAGGCCCTGTGCTGCCATCCTGCACCCCCCAGAAGTGATTTTGGAGGGAATAACCCCTGCAGAGCCCTGAGGAACCTTCACCCGCATGGATGGTGGGGGGAGGTGAGGGTTGTGTTGGGTGTGCAGCCCCCGAGCCCTGTGCCCTGACATCTGTCACCGGCCTTGTGGGAGCTTGGAAGCTGTGTCATTGCTTTGGGGATTGTCATCTCCATGGGAGGGGTGTGGGGGCTGCTTGGGGGTGTCCCCCTGGGTGTGGCTGGTGCTGCAAGTGTGGCTTTGCTTCAGTGCTGGTGGCTTCTCTGTGCTGGGTGGGTGGGGGTCTGTGTGGGGGCTGCCAGTGGCAGTGGTTGGAGCTGGGACTTCTGGAGCTGGGCAGCAGGAAACAGCAAGTTTCTTCCTCCTGATTCTTCCACCTGAGTAACTGCCTGGTCTGAGTCAAGAGCCAGAGGCTGGGGCAGTGCCAGGGGCTCCCATTGTGGGCATGGATGGATGGATGGATGGAGGAGCCCTCTTCAACAAGGCAGTGCTGCCTGTCCAAGAAGATCCATGTTTCCTCTTCAGGAATTGCCTTCTGTCTCAGTCTGGACTGCTTTGCATCCCACTGCCACCTCAGCCTCCCCCACTGCAGCAAGCTGGAAAATGCAGAGTGCTGACATACCAACAGAAAAACTGGGCCGATAATCCAAAAGCTGCATCCCTCACACTCCTCTCCACCTTTCCAAGAGCCCTGATGCTGCATTTGGTCCGGGGGTTGTCCAGTTGTTGGATGCTATGGGGCAGAGCCATCCCAGGCTGCCCTCCTACCTTCACATGCCACGGGAACCTGGTATTGTGGGTGACACTGAGTCAGGGCTGGAGGCTGGGGGGGTGGACAGGACCTCAAAGCTCATCTTGTTCCAACCTCTCCT
Organism: Sclerurus mexicanus; assembly: GCA_013396755.1. Lineage (NCBI taxonomy): Eukaryota > Metazoa > Chordata > Aves > Passeriformes > Furnariidae > Sclerurus > Sclerurus mexicanus. The sequence goes on along the minus strand of VWZF01004474.1, from coordinate 249,842 downwards.
TTGCACCAGAGCAGGTCGCTCTGAGCCCAGCAGGCTTCTGATCTCATGATGGTTTCCACTCTGCCACGGCTTCTTTGTGGTAGAAAATCTCTCTTCCCTGCACAGAAGCTGATGTCTGGCAGGGCTTTGGCTACCTGGGGGTCACGGAATGCTCCCTCAAAGGCTCCATCCTCTGACGCTTGTTCAGTGCTCCAAGGTTACTTTCCCTGAGTACTTCCTATTTTTTCAGGCTTTTACTGGGATAAGGAGAGAAAAATTTGGTTCCCAAATTATGATTTTAAATAAAAACGGGTTGAATTTTGGAGTTGTGCAAAGGCACAACTGGAATTTACTACCTGTAAACAAGCCCCTGTCTTGGCTTAACCTCCTGTCCTTTAACTCTTGGTCTCATTTCTGTAGATCCAGCTTTGATATTTCCTTAATCTGAGCTATCACTCAAAAAATGTAGGAAATTATTCCCTTGTAAGTGGGGAAGAATAAAGGGAAAGTCCTGGTCTTATCGTAAGTCTGAGCCAAGCATTGAGCTGCTCAGCTCCATGGAGATTAGTGGCAAAGGCTGGGTCAGTTGTCCTGGGAATGGGGTCTGAATTCCCTTCCGCTCCTGCTGCCCCTCGTGTCACGGTGCCATCTCTGACTGCTCTGCACAGCACCAGTTACTGCTGCACCTCTCCTGGAAGAAACTTCTGTGCCTGGAGCAAAACAGTCTCCTGGATCCTCTATGGAGCATCAGTTAAAATTTCATTTGACTACGAAGTTCACAGCAGGGCAGCAACTGCTGGGGACCAGAAATCAGCACCCCTTGTTCTGTGAGACTCTTCCAGAGGGCTGGGAGACATTACACTTGCAGCAGAACTCATAACATTCCTCTTCCACCCTCTCTCTTCGCTGGGACAAGGATTTGCCCCTAATTCCTGACCCTGTTCACCAGCTGTGTCACCCCCAGAGCAGTGGCACCAGCTGCTGCAGGGCTTCAGCACCGCGTTTCTCCTGCCTACCTCTGTTTTTTTGGGAGAACCACAAGTCTCCTGTGAGAACAATTTTGCCCAATGCTCCTTGCCAAGGGATCTGGATGTCGGGCAGCTCTGTGAGGAATTCATCAGCATCAGCAACCCTGGATTGCTCTTGTGCCCTGCAAAGCTGCTGGCGTGGGGCAGTGGCCCCAGAGAGCTCATGTGGATTGTGCATGGGCACCCCTGGGTGCGTGTGGGGTGGGCATCCCTGGGGGCACGGCCCGTGGGGCACTCACAGCTCCCGTTTGTTGCAGGTTCCTCGTCGCCAGCACGCCCTGGAACGCCGCTGGCCACCTGTGGCACCCCCCCACCACCACCCCCACGGCCCCCCTCCCGGCCCAAGCTGCCCCCTGGCAAACCCCCCGTCGNAGGATTTATCCACCAAGGTAAATTCCACGTGGGAAGGACCATAACCGCCTTGTAACCCTGTACTTGTGCTCTGCCAGCCTGGAGGTGCCAACTGCCAGCAAACCACGGTCTGCAGATGCAGCAAAGGCAGAGAGCGGGCTGAGACAGGAGCGTGCCCATGGGAAGGGTTTGGGGGTGAAGCAGGGTGGGTCCAGCTGGTTTGGGGGATGCAGCAATCTTTGGGGGGTCCCATTCTGTGCTGCCACCCCAGGCTGCTTCAGGTGGGTTGAGAGAGTTTTTGGATTGATGATTTGGATGTAAAATGATCCATAAGGACCCGATGAGCTGCTCCCTGGTGAGCTGGCACGTGGTGGGCACCGCTCCCTTCCCGATGCCGAGCTCATTCCATCCATCCCACAGCCTCTGGAGCCCCTGTCCTCAGTGAAAATGGGGACTTCAAACACCCAGACGATGGTGGGAATCATCTCCCATTTTCCTAGGTCCAGACCAAGGCGCTATTGGCACTAAGAGAACTAAAGTAATCCCCTTTATTCCCCTAGATGCCAGCAGAGTGGCTGGCTGGGGGTTCCTGAGGGTCACAGCTTCAGGGAAAAGCTTGTTTGTTTGATGCAAATGTTTCTGTGCGTGTTTTCTTTGACCTCGTGTTATTTTATGTTTCTCTACAGTCCAGGCCTTTTAGCCCTCCTATCCACTCATCCAGCCCTCCTCCGATAGCACCTTTAGCCCGTGCTGAAAGTACTTCTTCCATATCTTCCACCAATTCCCTGAGTGCAGCCACCACTCCCACCGTTGGTAAAAACATACAGCTCTGCTGTTCTTTTGCTTTTCCTACCTCTGAACGTCCTCAAATGATTCCTGAAGCCTTTTCATTTGCTAGATTGTTCTTTGGGTTCACATTCGTTAGTTTTCATCAGGTTTTTTTAAATGCAAAATGGGATTTGCGGGGGGATGGTGGAGCAGGAGGGTGATGCTGTTAGGGAAGCTTTGGGGAAGCTCCAAATGTTGTGGGAAACGGGCATTTGGTGAAAGTCACGGTTATCACCAAGGGAAATATAATACAAAATGTAATTGTGGTCTGTAAATTTGGGCAAAATAAGGTTTTTTGCAGGGGATGCTTGTGCCTGGAGGTGAGGGGGGCTGGAAGCCAGACCTTGGGATCCAGGAGACAATTTAAATCTCTTTAGATGTCTTAATTTTGCACTTTGCCCTAAAGTAGTACTGGGAAATGGGGTCTTAGAAAAGGCTCTTCCAAACCATTAGCTTGGCACATCTGAGGGTAGAGCAAAGCGCTGTGGTTTTCTTTTGGAGGAACGTCCTGAAAAACATGGGGTTTGCCATGGTGCCTGAGACAAGAAGTGGGAATACAGTCTGGCTGGCAGCTCCCAGGCCCCAGGCGCTGGGTCCCCCTGTGCCTCCCTCCTCCATCCCCTCTGTCCCCCTTGGTCCCCTCCATCCCGGCTGCCGGCGCTCCCTCCTCGCCATCCCTGCCATCGCACCTGGCTGCCAGCCCCACGGCCCCTCGCTTCCTGCAGCTCCATCTTTTCCAGGATCACCTTCCTCCTTTTCCTTTTCTTTCCAACGCTCTGAAAACCCAGCCCGGCTGGCATTGGCGTGTGCTCAGCTGCCGGCCTGGCTGTGGCATTTGTCACCGGCTGTCACCTCAGGGGCAGTGGCATCACCACACGTGATGGCTGGAAGGTGCTGGGGTGTCCTGAGCTGTGTGCCAGGTGCTGTCCCCGTGGTGCTGGTGACACTGAGACCTCCCCGTGGGTTTGCTGGAGTCTCCGACCTGCGTCTCCATCCCGTTGTTTGCTTCACTCTCGAGGTGTCGTAGGCGCTTGTACCTGTCCGCCGGCTGTCGGTCGCTGTCACGGTGTGTTGCTGGAAAGAGCACCTGGAGAAAGGGGCAGCCAGCCCTGAGCATTCCCAGTGTGTTGGTCCTGTCTGTGCCCGCTGTCCCCCACCGATAGCAGTGGGATTGGCACGGTGCCTGCAGGCGCAGTGGCCGCAGGGCACCTGGGGTCACAGTTTTGGTGGGGGGACCAGCCAGGCTGAGGACAGGGATGGTCATGGGGGCTGCAGGAGGGTGGGGAAGGGGCGATGTGAGGGGGCTGGTGCTGGTCCTGCTGGCTGAGCAGGTCCCTCAGGCTCTCATTTAAATTTCTCCTTTCCTCTCTAATGCCCATGTTTTTGTGAACAAAAACTGCTGCTTGATGTTTTTGATGAGCTGCTCACGCTGAGCAGTGGGGATGGCATTGCTGGGGGGGGGGGAGAAGCTGTGCCAGTGGCCCCAGCATCTCCCACCCCCTCCACCGGGGCTTTCCTTGTGAGGGAGCCGAAATCAAGGCTCTGGGGAACTCCAAATGGGACAGCCAGGAGGAGCATCCCGGATTGCAGGTGTTGCACTTCCAGCTCTCTGCAAATCAAATCAATGAATCATAGAGTATCCTGAGCTGGAAGGGACCCGTCGGGATCATTGGTTCAACTCCTGGCCCTGCCCTGGGCACCCCAACAATCCCATCCTGTCTCTGAGAGTGTTGTCCAAACCCTCCTGGAGCTCTGGCAGCCTTGAGGCTGTGCCCACTGCCCTGGGGAGCCTGGGCAGTGCCCACCACCCTCTGGGGGAAGAGCCTTTCCCTGAGATCCCACCTAAACCAAGGAGCAGATGCCATGTTGCCAGGATTTGGGTTGGGCAAAGCCAGATGGGGGACAGGCAGGGGCAGATGGGGTTGGGACCCACTCAGGGAAAGCCCAAGCATCTCTTTGTTCAGGGTGAGGGTGGGCACCGGTGCTGGGCGAGCATCCGTGAAAATCCATAGCAAAGGAGGGAGTGCTTCTAATTCCTGGGTTTGCTTGCAGAAAGAGGAAAAGCTGAGGTGGAAGGTGTGTGGGGGTGGGCAGGTCGGGGACCACTGTGGGTCCGGGGGGGCTGGGACACCCCCACCCAGCTGGGGCTGCCTGTAGCCCTGTGCTTGCTCCGGGGTCCGTCTCCAACGCTCTCCCCGTCTCCTGTTCCCTGTGACAAAGTCCAACGGAGTTTGTCCAAGAGCATGTGAAGGGTTGTTCCATTTCCGTGTCCTCCGTGCCGCTCTGGTGTGCTTTCCTCGTGGTTGCATGTCAGCGTGAATAATTTATGGCAAAGAAAGAAGCTGTGACTCCCGTGTCAGTGCCCCCTCCCTCCTTTCTCTCGTTAAACCCCTCTCTGTCTCTCCGTTGACACAACGCGCTGCTTGGTTTCAGTTGGGATCCGTGTTTTCATTCTTCGTGTTTGTTTTTTTTCTTTTCTTCTTCTTTTTTCTTTCCTTTGCGTTTCTTCTGCTTGTGTTATCAGAGGATGATGCTTTTATTGACAAACTGCCCGCGTTTGAAAGGCGCAGTGAAACGCCGGCAGGTACTGTACTGGCAGGGAGCTCTCCAGACCCCCCCGCCTTCGGAGCGGGCGGCACCCACCGCTCGCAGCACCTTGCATGACAGTTTCTCAGTGACCAAAAGGACTCGGAGGTGGAAGGCTGTCACCTCCCGAATTCAAAAGGGTTCATTTAACAGCTCCAAAAGCTGTTTCCGCACCCCTCGCCCCCTACCCCGAGTTGTTTCAGCAGTACCTCGTGTCCAGGTGGCGGTGGGAGAGCGGGGAGCCGGTGGTTGTGGTGGGAGAGGGAAGGTTCCAGCTAGGCAGCCGCTGCTCTGTGTGCGTGTGTCTGGTTATCTGCAAGTGTTCTGTGGTGAAACGCAGCGGGGAGCACCGTGTCTCACTGTCCCTGGTTGCGGCATGCGGAGCGTCCCGCCGGGAATGCCGGCGGCGAGGAGGACACGGCACGTTTGCCCAGATCAGCGCAGTTAGAACACGCTAACGGAGTGCATGAGCCGACGAGCCTCTTCTACCGTAGCCAAAAAAGAAAAGAGAGAAAACCCCTCAAAACTCCTTACCGAGCAAAACGACTCTTCCATCTGGGCTTCCATAGCTTTGCTTTCTGCTTTCTGCCTCCCGAGCCGGCGCCCGGGTTTAAAGCCCCGTCCCTGCACGTGAACGGCTTGCAGCGCCTCGCCCCCTCCCCGTAGCGAGATAAATGACCTGCTCTGTGACTCACACTGTGTCCTTCTCTCTCCCTCTCCTTAACCTTTCCCATCCCGCTTCAACTCCTGGCCATACAGAGAATGAACAGCCTTCCCTCGTTTGGTTTGACAGAGGAAAGTTTTATTTGACTTTCGAAGGTAAGTAGTGCATAGCATACCCGGTAACCACTCGCTCCCCTCGCTCTCTCGCTCCCGGGGTTCCCTCCCAAGGCTTCATCCAGTCCGGCTTTCCCTGCCAAATGCTATGGCTACTTAGATGACATCGCAAGTTCAACCAGGACAATTTTGATGTGATTTGTGCCGTTTGTCCCCGTGATCTCTTTCCTCGTTTATTTCTTTAAAAAAAAGAAAAAAAAAAGAAAAAAAAAAAGAAAAACCCGACCCAAACAAACCAAAACCCAAAAGAACACTCCGAACGTTCCTGTACAGAGGCTGTGGTGAAAACCAGAGAGCGGAACCGCTTGCACTGCCGAGGAACTTGACTCTGTCAACCAGGGCTTCTCTCTCCTCTCCCTCACGAGCTGCTCGGGCTGGACCACGGTGCTGTTAATTAAATCCAAAGGGTGATGGGTTCTCTGCTAAGCCAGGGCCTCCTCCCCACCTGCCACCTGATCTTTTTGACAGGTTGTGCTGCCGGGGTGGCTGGTTGTAGGTCTTGGGGTGCCCCTGTGGATGAGAAGAAGTGTTAGGGAGGCTGCAGGGAGGGCAAAAACTTGCTGCTTGTTCTCCAAGCAGCGTCACGGGCCAGGCAGGCCAGAGCCATGAGTGGCTGGGCAGAAAGAAAAGCAGGAGGTTTGTTTGCAGCAGGGACGGGTGTTTTAAGTCCTCAAGGGAGCACTTTGGAGCTGTTGGTGCTCGCAGGTAGGGCTGGGGAGAGCTGGAGGATGCTGCTGGCACAGGACGTGCCAGAGCACTGTTCCCGTGTGTGGTTCCCAAAGCGTGTCCCTCCCAGCAAAGAGTGGAGTGCCCTGGGATGGCACTGCCAGGCCACAGAGCACAAGCTGCTTGAGGGCATGGAGCAAAGCCCAGCCTGGTGAGAGTGGCGAGGTAGCGGCAGAAGGCAGGGATTGAGGTGGCGTTGACAAGGGGGTTGGTTCCTTCCTTTCCTCCTCTTTACTTGACCCAAAGTCCCTGCTCTGACAGTCCCTGCTTTGATGGTCCTCAGTCTAACAGCAGCTCCCAGCTTAGATCCAGGAGGAGCTGCTTCTTCCTGATCTCACTGCAGTTTTGCTGTTCCCAGCTAAAAACCCCGTCCTGGCTTTCCTTTCCCAGGTGTCACCTGCCTGTCCAGAGCTCCAGGAAGAGCACAAATATTCCAGCAGCACTCATCCCCCCCTGCTCTGTGCTTCTGCTCCCCCTTGCTCAGCCCAGCACCAGCACAGAGAGCACATCCACCTTTTGGGGGTTTTCTTGTGGTTTTGAGTAGGCACGTTATGGAACGGTGCAGTGGAATTCTCGGCCTTGGTTCTGCCAGTGTGAATGGTCTGGAGCAGGGGTGCTGCAGGAGCGTGGCAGTGCCTCAGGGCTCAGCTCGTGTCCCAGGAAGGAGCTATCTCACTTCCACTCACTGCATTTCCTGATTTATTTTGAAATCTCCCAGTCCAGCTTCAAAGAAGCCCCAAACTTCAATGCTTTTCTGCAGGGAAGTGAGAGGAGACTGCTGTGCTTGGCATCTGTAATTCTCAGGACATGGAGGGCCAGAAAGGCAATTCTAGTTTCTTTCTGGATTTGGAGGTTTTTTGTGCCAAGATGTGTTTGCCAAAGGTGGGGCAGTTTCTTTGTGTGGGAAAAGATTTGGTGATGCTCTCCTGGCCAGGATCCCTGGCACTCACCTTTCCTTACTCCACAGGTGTATTTTCCACCTTTGTGTAGGGGAAAAGAAGGTAAAAAACGTGGCCCACTGCTTGTGGCTGGATCCAAAGCTCCATACAGTGGGGGTTTTTTTCCTCCATTATTATCAGGTCATTTACCCCAAATGAAAAGTTTTTAAGAATTACTTCTGAAGCAGCCCCTGAAAAGCAAGGTTTTAGGGGGACGTGTGCCATGGTAACTGGACTTGTCTGGAGTTTCTGGAAAATCATTCCAATACTTAAAATAGATTATACTTATCTTTTTTAGTAAAAACCTTAGTGTGAAAGATTATTTATTCTCTGAAGCCATTGAGAGAAGAATATGCAGGTTCACGAAGAAGAGTGGAGGGAATGGAGAACCCCAATTCCATCCACGTGATTTTTTTATTCAAATCTGGATTGGAAATGAGGTTGGTTGGTTGGTGTTGCTGCTCAGCTGAGCTTAGATTCCCCCAGCCCAGGTGAGCCTGGTGATGGGGATCTACAAGACCAGCCTGTTTTTTCCTGCACAGATGATCATTCATTCTGGAGAATCAAGGAATCTCATATATGTGCAGAGGAACGGGGGGGAACTGAGAGATGGGAAATCAGGGAAAAGGTGTGTTGGTGTGGGAGACACCTGCCCCTCATTCCATGCTCTGGTGCAGGGTCCAGGCCGAACTCAGTGGAAGGTGATTTTATTCCTCTCTCAAGGAATAACGATTAAATTGCCAAGGATTGCATGTGAGCAGCCAAAGCCCTTCTTCTTCTCCTCACCTTCCCTAGGAGATAAACCTGCGGCTCCTCTGCTGGGTGTCGCCTCTGGTTTTCCCCCTCCATAACCAGCCTGCATCGGTGCTTTTGAATCCCGTCTGTATTCCTGGGTGGACACCATGGGAACATCCCACCGTGTTTGGCTGGGGTCGTTGCTGAGGGTGTGGAGAGCAAGAACACACTGTCTGTTCTCCCAGCAGTGGTGTTAAGGACAGAGCTGATGTAAGATATGTTACCCCAGCAGTCCGTGGTGCCCCCCATGGCTCTGCACGTTCCCTCTGTTGCAGAGCCAGGAATTCTGTTTCCCGTGGGTTCAGGGAGCTGCCCACGCTCTCACACGTCCTGGCGTTGATGTGGCCACTCTTCGATGGGATGTTCGTCCTCATGGATAACCCTGGGCTGTGGCCCCAGGGGCAGAAGGCTTGGGGAGCCCCAGGCTGCCTCGCCGGGCTCCTCAGGATGGTGAATGTGTGTGTGGCAGCGGGTCCGGTGTGTGTGGGGGAGATGCTCCGGCTGCCTGGCCCACGTGCTGGGACACTCGGATATGCTTCCCAAGCATCCTCCTTCCAGGCTGCAACTGGAACCACTTATTCCCCTGAGCCTCTTAAGATGTGTGACTGAGGTAGACATGTGGCTACATCAATATTTTACACCCTTTGAGGCTGCATTAGAGACTTGAAGGGAGACTCCCATCACTGGAGAGGCTCATCTGTGCCTCTAGGAGAGAGCCCTTGGGCTTTATCCATTAACGCATGGGTGCCCCAGTGAGGTGTGAGGAATCCTCCTTGTTGGCAAGTACCGCAATTTTTTCGATTAATACATCAAAATTCCAAGTGCGATCGAAGTGACAGAAGTGCTTTCCCCGGGGGGTGTTACGCACCCTGATTTCCTGCACCCAAACCCTATTATTTCCTCGCCGTGGTGGAAAGCAGCAGACAAAGAAGGGAAGGGATAATTTGGGAGAATGGCCCAAGCAGAAGAGCAGCAGCTCATCAGGAACAGGCCACGTTTCGCTTTGCTTTCCCCTGGCCCCGTTGCCTGCGGAGGCGCTGCCCTTTCCCAGGCTGGCGCTGGAATTCCTACAGCTTTGGCTGGAGCTGGCATGTGCTTGCATGTTCCAAACAAACTGCAGGCTGGAGTCATCGCCCCTTTCACCCGCCTGACTCAGACCCTGGCACCGAAGGTGACGGAGTGAGGGGCGTTGGGGTTCCCGGGCAGGGTGCCCCTGCGGAGACCTTTGGCGTTCCTGGTTTGGGGCAGAATAATCCTTGTGCTTGACCTGCTGTACGGAACGGGATATAAACAGAAAGGTTCAAAAACCATGCGTTGAAGGATATAGATGAGGCTGAACTGGCAGTGCCAGGCAGGGGGTGACCTCTCCAGGGTTTTTTGGATGCCCACGGGATCAGCACGTTGTACAGTGGGTGGGTGACCTGACACTAACCCCAGGCTGATCTCCGGACACTTGGAAGAGGTGAGGGCTTTGCTGTGCCAACAGCTCTCCACGCTCTCCCCTTGGTGGTGGGCATGGGCAGTGGGAAGCGGTGCCCCTCACAGGGTTTCCAGCATAGGTGGGGCTTCTGAGGTGCACTTGCAGCGATGATTTCATCCTCAAATGTCTTTTGGAGACACGAATTCCTGGCCAGCGAAGGGAAAGCTGCAGGTGATCCTGCAGGGCTGAATTATTTTAGAGTCTGGCAAGTGTCTGTGGATGCCCAGCATGAGCCAAGCAGATTTTTCCCCTCTTCTATCATGGAATCCTACACTGGTTTGGGATGGAAGGGACCTTAAAGCTCATCTTGTTCCATCCCCTGCCGTGGGCAGGGATATCTTCCACCAGCCCAGGTTGCTTCAAGCCCCATCCAGCCTGGCCTTGGACACTTCCAGGGATGCAGGGGCAGCCGCAGCTTCTCTGGGGAGGCTGTGCCTGTTTTTTCAGATTTCTGACGATTTTCAGGTTTTCTGTAGGGCACTGTGGGCTCTGTGGGGCGAGCGGGGTGCAGAGGGTCCTGCAGGGGTCCCGCAGGCTGGGGTTCAGGCAGCACCAGGGGGGCACTGCTGCCATCCCGCTTTCCCACGGGCAGCCTGAGCTCTCCGGCGACGAGACCACAAACGCCCCCAGCCCCTTTTTGCGGGGCCCAGAGACCAACTGCAAAAACTGTCATGCAAAGCCTGCCTGTGGCAGCCCCCGCATGCTGCTCCCGCCCGGGGCTCCTCCATCCTTTTCTTTGCTTGCTTTCGGACGGGAGGGAGAGACAATCTCAAACCATTTTTAAAGCCTCATCCAAAGCCTGGGGGATTTTTTTTGTTTGTTATAATTTGCCCATGAATTTAGGCTGGGGTTCCTGGCAGGCGGCTCCTCGCCCCAGGCTGGGGGGGCAGCGGGGCTGCGTCTCTCTGTGGGTACAAAACGGGGGTGTTTGCTGTTTTGTAGGGTCGTCACGGGGGCCCAGCCCCCTGACCATGGGGGCACAGGACACCCTGCCCGTCGCTGCCGCCTTCACAGAGACCGTCAATGCGTATTTCAAAGGGGCCGACCCGAACAAGTAGGTGCCGACCGACGGGGTCTGGGTGTCCCTATGGGGGTGCTGGGGTGGGGACGGGCGCCTCGGTGAGCCTCTGGAGGGATGAGGGAGGGCAGGAGGTGACCTGGGCTCAGCATGTGCGCGTTGGGGTGTCGGTGCACTGCACCAGGTGGAGGGCCAGCGTTGGGACACCCCTGCAGCGCCCCGCGAGCAGCGGTCCCGTCCCTGACAGGCTGTCACCCTTTGTGCTGCTTGTGCTCGCTCTGAGACCACAACAGTCTCGTTACCCTGGGAGGGAAGTTGGGGGCTGTCAGCACACCCCCCCTTGGTGCAAAGCCCCCTTCCTGCTCCCTTTTGAGCCCCCCTTTCCTCTCCCCTCGGTCTGTGTTTGGCACTGTAGGTGTATCGTGAAGATCACGGGGGAGATGGTGCTGTCGTTTCCAGCGGGCATCACCCGACACTTTGCCAACAACCCCAGCCCGGCGGTGCTCACCTTCCGCGTGCTGAACTACAACAGGCTGGAGCACGTCCTGCCAAACCCCCAGCTCCTCTGCTGGTAAGGACCCACCTCACCGGCGTCCCAAAGGAAGGTGGCTTTCCAGAAAACCAGGGACTTTGCAGAAACACACAGAGCGAGGTGCCTTCCTTGGAAGCCTGCCCTGATTGTGGGAAGGAAACTCACAAGTCCCTTAAATATTTCATAGAATCCCAGAATGGTTTGGGTTGGAGAGCACCTCAAAGCCCATCCAGTCACACCCCCTGCCATGGACAGGGACACCTTCCACTGGCCCAGGTTGCTCCAACCTGGCCTTGGACACTCCCAGGGATCCAGGAGCAGCCACAGCTTCTCTGGGCACCCTGTGCCAGGGCCTGCCCACCCTCCCAAGGAAGAATTCCTTCCCAATATCCCCTCTCACCCTGCCCTCTGGCAGTGGGAAACAATTCCCCCTTGTCCCCAGTCCCTCTCCAGCTCTCCTGGAGCCCCTTTAGGCACTGGAAGGGGTCTCTGAGGTCTTGTTGGAGCTTTGTCTTCTGATGTTCCCCAGGACTGGAGGCAGCTCTGCAGGTGGGGTCTCACCTGAGTGGGGCAGGGTCCCCCCCTCACCTGCTTCCCACACTGTGGGATGAGCCGAGGGCATGGAAGGTTTCTGGCCAGGGCATGTCAAGCTTCTCACCACCAACACCCACCCCCTTGTTCTTCTCTTCAGGGCTGCTCCCAATCCATTCTCCCCTCAGCCTGTGCTTGTGCTGGGGTTGCCCTGACCCATGTGCAGGACCAGCACTTGCCTGTGTTGAACCCATGAGCTCTGTATTTTCACTGAGTGCAGCCCCTCGCCAGGCAGAACATCATCAATGAGGAGCCAAGAGCTTGGCTTGGCCTTTGCTCTGCTCACTAAAGCTCCTCTTTGCAAAATGAGTTCACCTGGGGGCTACATCTGCTGTGCCTCCCTGGAGGCAGCTGAGGGCAAGCTGGGGATGTGTGGGAGGGAGGCAATGCTCCCGCAGATGTGGGATTGAGTGTGGTCCCAGCTGGTGGCTGCTGTCCCACGTGCTTTGGAGAACAGCTTTCTCCTGCTGAGGCAGGTTCCGCAAAGGGTTAATTCTCCCCCTGTGCAGTGACAACGTGCAGAGTGACGCCAACTCGAAGGAGTTCTGGGTCAACATGCCAAATCTGATGACTCACCTAAAGAAGGTATCGGAACAGAAACCGCAAGCCACCTATTACAATGTGGATATGCTCAAATACCAGGTAGGGGTTTTTTGTAAGGTAAAACTATGCCAAAAAAAAAAAATAATAAAAAGCGTGCTGGATTATAGACGTAAAAGATGGTGTTTCCCTAGTGCAGAGTGGAGCTATCGTGAGGTGGGGGCATGTGGTCCTTCTAGGCCCTTCTCGTGGCACTAGAGTGCGTGGCTTTGGGGCCGGCACTCCCTCTCGGTGGGAGCGCGAGGCGCTGCCCCCTCTGAAACCGAATGCGACGAGCGCGTCTGTAAAACGGGATTTCTCCCTTCAGCCCCGTGGAAACTAAATGTTTTTTCTGTCATTTTGGAAGGTATCTGCCCAGGGTATTCAGTCTACTCCATTAAACCTTGCAGTGAGCTGGCGGTGTGACCCTGCAAGCACTGACCTCCGCATCGACTACAAATACAATACAGAGGCAATGACCACACCGGTAGCTCTAAACAACGTCCAGTTCCTCGTCCCCGTCGACGGAGGAGTAACCAAACTTCAAGCTGTGCTTCCTCCTGCTGTCTGGTAGGGATTGCTCACCTGGCAAAGAGCTCCTTCCCTCCCTCTGCTGCGTCCCTGCCTAGAACTGCTGTAGTGGCTGCGGGAGCTGCCTCAGGAGGGCTCTGGGTGGGAGCTGGGGGCACTCTGGGAACCCAAACCTGCAGGAGGAAGGCTGCAACCACACTCTGATTTATTTTTTTCTTGCCATTCCCACAAGAAAACAGTCCGAGTCGAACGTGTGTGTGGGCAGCAGAGCATCAGCCCTTGTTTTGTGTTTTGGCTGCCTTATCAGGGGCTCAGAGGGATGCGGGGCCATCACTGCCATAGGCACGGGCACGCTTGCCCAGAGAAGCTGTGGCTGCCCCTGGAAGTGTCCAAGGCCAGGTTGGATGGGGCTTGGAGCACCCTGGGCTAGTGGAAGGTGTTTGAAATGACGTGAGCTTTAAGGTCCCCTCCATCCAAACCAGTCTGGGATTCTGTGATCTATGGAGGGATGCAGGGCTGTTGCTGCCATAGGCACTGGCGTGAACATTTCCAGCAGGGTACAGCACTACCTCTTGCCCATCACTCACCTGCAATCCAAACCCAGCATTTTCCTGCTCAGCTCATACAATCATAAAATTATATTGGTTGGAAAAGCCTAATAAGACTACTGAGTCCAGCCATGAACCCAGCACTGCCAGACCCACCGTGCCAAACACAAACCCAGGCTCCCACAATTGCAGATCCAGAGAGTGGCACCAGAGCAGTTCCCCCCACCCCTCAGCCCACACAGCCTTCAGCAAACTTCAAATGCCTCCTTGGCCATTTCTTGTTCCCTACAGAAATGCTCTTCTTCATGTGTTTTTAGGAATGCTGAGCAGCAAAGGATATTGTGGAAGATCCCTGACATCTCTCAGAAGTCAGAAAATGGAGGTAATCCCGCAAATATGCATGTTATTAAGTCTGAGCCCTTCAATCAGACGCTGACCCGCTTATGGTGCCGGCACACGAGCCCAGACACACGGATTCCTGCTGGGGCTTGCTGGGGAGAATGCTATTTAAAGCAGAGCTTAGAAAAGCAGGGCTACGTGCCACTGCTGCTGCTTTGCCAACTGCCTTGGCATCATGGGAGGGTATTAACACACTGGGTTTGGGTGTGGTGGTTGCCAAGTCCTTCGTCTGTTGACCCCCTGTATTTGAAGGCTGAAGCCCCACCTTGCATCCCCCTTGAGGTGGCCACAGTCTCCCACGAGTGGTTTCTCCAGGTGTAAACCACGTGCTCAGCTGCTCTCTATTGCTGGGGTGTCTGAAAAGTCACATTCTGCTGGGGGGATAAGGGAGGTTTGCCCCCCATCCTGGAGGGTTGGGGAGCACCACGGGAGTGGGCTTTGCTTGCAGTGCATTGGGCATCTCACAGAACCCCAGGATATGCTGAGCTGGAAGGACCCACCAGGACCATCCAGTCCAACCCCCAGCCCTGCACAGCCCCATCCCCAGGAGTCACCCCCTGTGCCCCAGAGCATCATCCCAACCCTCCTGGAGCTCTGGCAGCCTTGGGGCCGTGCCCACTGCCCTGGGGAGCCTGGGCAGTGCCCACCACCCTCTGGGGGAAGAGCCTTTCCCTGAGATCCCCCCTGAGCCTGCCCTGGCACAGCTCCAGCCCTTCCCTGGGTGCTGTCCCTGGTCCCACAGAGCAGAGATCAGAGCTGGGTGCTCTGATCCATTCCCTGGGTGCTGTCCCTGGTCCCACAGGGCAGAGATCAGAGCTGGGTGCTCTGATCCATTCCCTGGGTGCTGTCCCTGGTCCCACAGGGCAGAGATCAGAGCTGGGTGCTCTGATCCATTCCCTGGGTGCTGTCCCTGGTCCCACAGAGCAGAGATCAGAGCTGGGTGCTCTGATCCATTCCCTGGGTGCTGTCCCTGGTCCCACAGAGCAGAGATCAGAGCCTGCCCCTCCTCTGCCCCTCCCCAGGAAGGTGTCCCTGCAGTGAGGTCTCCCCTCGGTCTCCTCTTCTCCAGCTGGACACACCAGGTGCCCTCAGTGTCCTGGCACACTTCCCCACCTCCTTTGCCCTGCTTTGGACGCTCTCTAATGGCTCCATCTCTTTCCCACCTTGTGCCGAGCACACGAGAGGGACATTGGGCTCTCCGAGACCCGCGGGCCCGGGCCGCTCCGGGTGTCTCCGCAGGCTCCTCAGGGTCTCCCGTGGTGTCGCATTGCAGGTGTGGGGTCCCTGCTGGCGCGGTTCCAGCTGTCCGAGGGCCCCAGCAGCCCGGCGCCGCTGGCCGTGCAGTTCACCAGCGAGGGCAGCACCCTGTCCGGCTGCGACATCGAGCTCGTGGGCGCCGGCTACCGCTTCTCCCTCATCAAGAAGAGGTTTGCGGCAGGTGGGTGCTCCTGGGGGGGGCGGTGGTGTCCCCGCAGGTGCCCTCTGGCTGCGCTGGGAACCCTCGTGCGGCGCCTTTGGGAGCTGCTGGAGCGCAGAGCTCCCGCCGCGGCTCGGTGGGACCGGGCTGGCTGGGGACGGGGCGGCGACACGTCCCTCGGGGGAAGAGAATCCTGCCGCTGCTCCTGGGAGCCTGGAATTCCACGGGCTCTTCCCTGCCTGGGGGTTGCGGCATGGACGGCAAGGTGTGAGCAATCCAGGAGGAGCTTTCGCCTCGCTGCAGAGAGATACAGGGATTTCTCCATGCATTGCATGGCTGCAGAGGGATACAGGGATTTCTCCATGCATTGCATGGCTGCAGAGGGATACAGGGATTTCTCCATGCATTGCATGGCTGCAGAGGGATGCAGGGATTTCTCCATGCATTGCATGGCTGCAGAGAGATACAGGGATTCTTCCATGTATTAAATTGCTGCAGAGAAATACAGGGATTTTTCCATGCATTGCATGGCTGCAGAGAAATACAGGGATTCTTCCATGCATTGCATGGCTGCAGAGGGATACAGGGATTTCTCCATGTATTAAATTGCTGCAGAGAAATACAGGGATTTTCCCACGGGGCCGGTGGAGGTGGGCAGCCATCCCCTGGGAACCGGGATTGCTCACTCCCCACAGCTCATCTCTGATCCCATTTCTAGGTAAATACTTGGCTGATAACTGATGGAAGCTTATGCAAGTCAGTGGAAAATACTATGGAAAACACCCAAGGACTGCTGTGTGTGGAACGGGTTTTAATTACAGTTTAAGGAAAATGAACTAAATCCTGCACTCGGGACATTTCTGTTGGAAGTGTCGACAACTTTCAGCATTTTTTTCCTTGGAAAACACCGTCTTGACCAGTCCTACAGTATTTACTTCTAGATGTAACATTGTTAATGGTTTTAAAATGTAATTATTGTATTTGTAAATTGTACTCATTCCAGTAAGGCTGTATTTTGGCAGTTAGACACTTGAGTTTTAGCATTTTACCATTCATGAAATGGATGTAATTTAAACTGTGGTATATAAATCTAATAGTAGTACTGTTGAATGGCACAATGCTTACAGAGGTAGATTACATTTTGTCAATATATACGATTTAAATACAATACTGGTAGCTGTCATGAAGGGGGTGCCTCATCAAAAGAGTTCCGTAGAACCCACATGCTGATTTACTTTCCCTTCAGTCCTTAGGACGTCTCAGAGCGGTGAATAAAAAGCTCAATCTTCAGGTTCAGCTGGTTTAATTCCAGAAGAGGATTGCTGTAAAGGTGGAGGTTCCTAGCACAGTCTCCCAGGAAAAGCACTCTCCCTTGTACCAGGAGTATTTACTCCCCTATTCCCTTACAGCTGCGGGTTCCCTGGCAGGAGTCCCAGCAGCGTGTAGGTGGCCAGCGCTTCTCTCGGCCCCGTGTCCGTGTGTTTTGCAGGGATGTGGATAAGGAAATCAGCAGCAAAGGGGCTGGGTGGTAAAGCTGAGCTCACAGCCCTGTCAGGAAATGTCCCTGATGTTTTTAAGGATGCGTTTTCTGAGCCGCCTCCAGATTTTTGGTTGCATTTTTAGGTTCCCTTGCTTGCTTTTTCTGCCTTCCCCCTCCCTCCCCCCATTTTTGAAAGCCCTACAGGTTTAAAAAATGCTTTAAAGAGACGCAGCCCCCCATGCCTTTCCATTTTACCACTAAGGCAGGCAAGTGTGTGCAGACTGGGAAACAATTCCCTGGGGAGCTGCCGAAACACAGCGGGGCAGGAACCAGCCTCGCTGGCGTCGGGAGCAGCTCCCGTGGAGGTGGGAAAGTACATGGAAGTGCTAAACTGGAGGCTGGGGCAGGAAAAATGGTCCCTCTGTGTTTTACCCTGGGAGCCGGTGTCCTGCTGCTCATCCCTGTGCGGTGTTTGGGATCTCAGTGATGTTGGTCCCATCCTGCTTCTGGCAACACGGTGACAGCGTTGGTGGCACTGGTGGCACAGCATCTGCCGAGAGGTACAGCTTGCTTAATGGGAGAAGTTGGCAACATTGGAGGGGGGAAAAGGCATCTTCACAAAGTTGAGCACAGTTGCAGTTCAGATGCACAGGAGCATCCCCTGAACATGTGCTGGGGAATGTGTAAGATGACGAATAGTGCTGATTGTAGAGTCACAAACGTTGCCAGGATTAGGCTTGTGCATTCGGATTGGAAAACTCAGGCTGGGCGTGCTGGGAAGTGCTTGCTCCTGGAACAGTGTGGAGTGATGTAGGAAAGCAAAGATCTGTGCCCGTCTTCAAAGAAAATAAGGAAATCTGGAGAGAGTTCAGGTGTGAGGTGACTCCCAGGCTGAGATTTGTGTGGTTGAGGGGTGAGTTGTGTGTGTGTTCACAAAAGGCAGCGACAGGGAAGATAAAGCACAATTTGGTTCTGCAACTTCCCACATCTGGCAAATTTCGGAAGTTCCCTCACCAGTGCTCCTGGATGGAATGTTCCACTCCATTAATGATTTTCCCCCTGAACTGGAGATATGTGTAAAGTGTGTAACCCCCCTGCTTTCTGGCACAGGAGTACAGGGCAAACCCTAAGAATCAGTGTTTGCATCGTTGGTTCATGCTGTGTACAACTGTTACAAACTCATCCTTCCAAAAGAGATCTGTGGCGTAGGCCTGAAAACAAGGGGTTTATAATGTAAATATGACCAGAACATAGAGATTTTACTTTATATTTCGTTCAAAAGACAAGGTGTTTACATTAGCATTGGGTTTTTGAAAGCCTTTTAAACAAAAAAACCCATAACCCAAAGCTCCCAAGCTCGTCCCGCTTGTGCTGTGGCACAAAACAGAGGTCACTTTTTTGGGATGCAGCTCCTGTGAACTGGGTAGAGAGAGGGGACAGCCCTGAGCCCTTTCTGGGGTGAATTGGCTGGCAGGGCTGTGTCCAGCGTGCCCTCACGCTTCCAGCCCCACAGGGATAAAGTGCCCCCCATCAGCCGTGGGCAGGTGACACCAAACCACGACAGTGGGACCAAAGCCAGTGCTTTGGGACAGGGGACGGGTTCCTTCCACGCTGCTTTTGCCAGGTTTTGGTTTTTGCACAGTGATTTAGCAGAGTGCCCCAGGGATGCTGATTTTGGGGGGTGTTTGTCTCTTACATGTCCAAACGTGGCAGCCCAGTGTCACCCCGTGGGGGAACAGACCCGTTGTGTTCCCAAGGCTGAAGTGCAGGAGCCTGGTCTTCTTCCTGCCTGGCTTTGAGAAGAAAAAGGTTACGGGCAGCAGCTTAGGTTGGGTCAGTTTTTAATTCAGAGCATCGAATAGGAGCACGTATAGGAATGTTTACCCCTACAGGGAAGAATTCCTTCCCACTATCCCATCCATCCCTGCCCTCTGCCAGTGGGAAGCCATTCCCTGTGTCCTGTCCCCCCATGCCTTGTCCCCAGTCCCTCTCCAGCTCTCCTGGAGCCCCTTTAGGCACCAAAAGGGGCTCTCAGGTCTCCCAGAGCCTTCTCTTCTCCAGGTGACCCCCCAGCTCTCCCAGCCTGGCTCCAGAGCAGAGGGGTTCCAGCCCTGGAGCATTCCTAGAGGGAAGCACCTCTGCCCTATTTCCCAGCACGTGGTCCTGCAGGTCTTTTGCTGAGTCAGGCTGAACTGGACAGGGGGCTCAGCCCTCTGGCCCTGCCCAGCTCTGGCACTCCTGAGCTCAGCAGCACTCAGATCTGAGCGACAAAAAGGACAAATAAAAGAGGCATTAAATAATAAACATGTGGATGCATGCTCCGTTACTCCCATGGACCTTTCCCTCTAGACTGTGTCTCAACAACCTCTCCCAGATATTAGGTGCAGGGAGTGAGGGTTTTTGTAACTTTTCTCCTGTTTGTTGTAACAGTCAGGATTCTCAGCCAGCTTATGGTGCTCCTCACAGGAGACCTTTCCGACCAATTTTCTACTTTAATGATATTTCTTAATAGCCAAGAAGTCACGCAATAGTAT
This sequence comes from Sclerurus mexicanus, assembly GCA_013396755.1. NCBI lineage: Eukaryota > Metazoa > Chordata > Aves > Passeriformes > Furnariidae > Sclerurus > Sclerurus mexicanus. The sequence goes on along the minus strand of VWZF01004474.1, from coordinate 230,665 downwards.
GAAACGCTACCAAATAATGAGCTTTGAATTTGGTGCCTGCATTTGTTCTTAAATGTCGCTCCCCTGTTTAAAGCTTCTTATTTTTGCTGTCATCCGGTATTTCAGTTAAATTTATTTGTCTTTGACCTGCCCTTTCAGGTTTTATCTATTAGAGGGTTTTTTTTTTAAACCATAGGTGGGATAACCCTAGAAGTTGCTGTTGGAACGACCTCTGGTTTTGGCCAGGAAGGAAGGGGATGGGGAGGGAAGGCTGCAGCCACCCAGGGTTCCTCCAGCACAGGCATCATATAAGGAGTCACCTCTTCCCTTTCTCCCAGCAGAAGTGTTCCTAAAAGACTGGAGTGCACTGAGAAGGTGCCAGGTTTTTAAACGACCTAAGAGAGAGTCAAATACCTTTCCCTAACAGCAGTAAGACCTCCCCCTCGGTTCCCCATCTGTGTCAGCAGCAGTTCCTGTGCCCACCAGGCACGGGGGCCAGTTTTGTGTCACAGAGAATCCTGCTCCGTTCCACCTCTTGTTGGAGATACAGCCCATGGGTCTGTTACCCAAACACCCAACATCTCCTTTACAAAAGCCCCATTTCAATAACTGAGTATGGAGTGATTATTTTTCCCCTGTACCTTTTTGTTGGTTTTATGTGAAAACATCTTGGTTGAAACACTTAATTTTGAAGCTTGACGTATTTGATATGTAACATCACCACGTCGTACTTTCCTGGTAAGAATTACTGCCTCAAAGATTTCATTTCATAGCCAGAATTCTTCTGTTCTTCTTTTTCTCACCGTTTCCCAAGGAAAGTAGTCCTTGGAGAGCCGGGGAGGTTTTATGATAATCAGGATTTTAATTCTTACTTCAATCAGGATTTTAAGTCTTATTTCCCTGCAAGACTAGGAAAAGATTTGCAGGTTCCTCATCCACACAGGGAGGAGGTTTTCTGCTCCCAAATGCTTCCAGGTTGATGAAATCACCTGCTTGCTTGGATGATCTAAAACATATGGAGATGCTGGCCGAGGTGTGAGCAAGGAATCCAGTTGGGATGTGGTGTGAAGCTCCTCCTGCATCCAGGGCTGCTGGGTGGAGGGCACAGGATGTTGGAGGACCCCACCAGGACACCCCAGCAGTGAGTCAGATTTCCCCAGGTATCACCCTGTATCATTTTATGAACTCCCTCATGTAAAAAATGTTTATAAATATTTGTGGATTAAGATACACAAGTCTATTTTTAAGATTTAAGTTAAATAAGTTAATGAATGGCTGGCCTTCTTTGCCTAAACGTGCAATGAGATATATTATACCTTTAGTCTACGATGGCCTAGGTCCTGCTTAGTCTGTGATGAAAACTTTGCTGCTTCCCTACTGTTCTCAGAGAAGAAACACTGTCAAAGACGTCCAGGTTTGTTGCACAGGGACTGCTGCAGCGAAGCTTTGTATTTGACCACTGGTAATATGAATGTGTTGTATTGACTTGTTGAAGATAATCATGAAACAACATATTTTAAATGTTACTTGCCTTATAGATTAGAGTACGACTATGTGGATATCATTTTTGTAAATACTGTTTTTTATAAATGTCTCTCCTCCGTTCTCCCTGTCACCCATCTCACCGAATCTCGAATATGCAATTATTTACCATCCATAACGTTGCGACAGAGAAATCCCCACGTCAGAACAAGGTTTATTAATTCTATACATGAGAACCACGTTCAATACCCAATTCAGTTGCAATTTAAATGTGATTATTAATATTATTTTTTTCCTTGAAAATAAACAAAAACCAGTAAAACACTACCTTTTCTGAGTGAACTTTGCTTCCATGTGCAGGAGAACCTGGAGAAGCCGAGCAGATATGGGAGGGACCGGCCCCAAAAAGGGTCCCTTACCCAAAGAAAGGGTCTCTGGCCCAAGAGCTGTCGTTGCTGCTGGAGTTACGCTTGGGGACAGGTCAAGGTCGGCACATGGGGACACTGGGAATCCACAGGGATGGATGGAGCTTGAAGGGACCCATGGAGACCTTGGGGATGTGCCAGTGCTGCAGGGACACGTGGGGGTCTGTGTGGGACCACAGGGACATTTGGGGGGGCTGTGTGAACCTGCAGGGGCCACGGGGACCTGAGGAGGTTGCAGGGACCTTTGGGAGCTGTGGGGACATGTGGAGGCCATGGGGCCACCCCAGGACCTTTAGGTGTATGTGGGGACCTTGGGGGTGTCTGTGGGCACATGTGGAAGTCATGGGGACATTCAGGGACCTGTGGGGGATGTAAGGGGACACGGGGACCTGTGGGGGATGTAAGGGGACGTGGGGACCTGTGGGAGCCATGGGGAGCTGCAGGGACACACAGTCCCCTGTGAGGACACAGGAGGGGGGCCAGGAACGCCTGCCCAGTTTTGGAGCTGGTGCTGATGGTCCCAGGTCTGGCCTGGTGCCACTGTCCCCCGCCGGGGTGGGCTCTGGGCAGCCTTGCAGGGTGTCACAGCTTTCCGTGCCTTGCTCTGCTTCTGAAACCAGACTTTCAGCTACCAGCTGAAACCTGCTGTTGGATTTCCCTGAGTAAGAGAACAAACCTGTCATAAATTGCTTACTCTGTTCCATTTTACATACAAAGCTGCGACTAGAACAGTAGCTAGTTGGATAGAAACACTTGTACTCATGACTAAGCTTAACTCTAAACCACTGTAAACACTGAAATCCAGGCAACCCGAACTGTCCCCGCAGCCACTTGCTGGTGTGCGCCGTGACACGTAACACCCAGCGGGGTAAAGCCGCAATCAAAGAACACAACTGCGCTGATCGTGGTTTGTGCCATGGCTGGTTTAATCCGGGGGAGCTGCGGAGCCTCGGCGGCCCCGTTTCAGCACAGGGAGCTGATCTCCGTCCTGCTGCAGCCCACGGTGCAGCAGGATGTGGCGAGCAGCTTGGCCGCCTCGCGCTTGCTTAGCGTGGGCACTTTGCTGGTGCGCTGCAGGTCTCGCTCCGGCGTGGCCTCGACCGCGTGGCTTTCTTCGTGGTCGGTGCCCAGCCTCGGGTCTGTGTAGGTCGAGGAGCCGGCGTCAGCGTTGCCTGGGAAAGGCTGGGGGTTTTCGCTCTCTGCCGTGTAAAAATTAGAAGCTGTAAGATAAAAGTCATGGAAACGTGAGTAATTCACAGCATTTATCTTTCCTAGAAAGACAGACCGACCTCCAGCCAGGGAGCTGATGGCGTTACCCTCCACGTTTCTGATGTGACACGTAGCAGATCACTGACTTCTCCCTTAAAAAGCCTGTGAGCAACGTGTTTAAAACCCCAGGAGTTCATGGATTTATATTTAAGAGCGTTCCTTGTTGCCTTGTCAGTCTTACACCAATATATTTGCTTCCAAAGGAAAAGCTGTGGTCGGATGTGCCAGTGACACTTGACCAGCACACGAAGCTGGACCTGCCTGGGGGCTTCCTCCAGTGCAGGTTTTGCACTGAGCCATCACCTACCCCGCTTTCATTGGACTCACAATTCAGCTCCGTTTGAAACACCTTGGTACAGCTGGGCACGGCCCCACGGAGGCTGCAAAGCTGTGGCAGTGCCCTCCCTTAGCTCAGCACCGGGGATTCCTCACCGTGCTCTCGGGGAGGGGCTCGTGGGTGGCATCGCTTCTTGGATTTGGTTAGAACTGCTGCTACAAGAGAATTTTCCAAAAGTGCGGATTGGGAAGTGCAGAAAGTCTCTGCTCCTGTCATCTGCCTCGGTTATTTTCTTGTCTTCTGTGTATTTCAATCTGTCAGGGTGCAAATTTCTGGCAGGGCGTGTAATGGCTGAATTTTCTGGCCATCCCAAAACGTGCTAATAAGTATAAATATATACGACAGCATGTGAAGGTACTTCAGTTGCAGAGTAAATATTCAACATGCTTTAGTTATAATATTCTTAAGTTGTGATAAAGCTTCTGGTTTCTAGGGGGGAAAGTGCAGTAAGACACTTGCCCTGCCTGAAGCAAAGCTCATCACTGGCACTTGAAATGGGATAGCAGAGAGATTCTCAGTGATAGCCTTGGCTTAACTCCTGTTCCTCAGGTGAACTTAGAAAATCTCGATCTAAATGGTTTTTCTTTAGCCAAATAGCCCTTGGAGCTGAGCCAGGCAAGCTGCGAGGAGAGGGAGCACACGGAGCTGCAGCGCTTGGCTCGCTGTCTCCCAGCTGGTGCCGGAGCTGCCGAGGGGAGCAGGGGAGCGGAGGGGCTCCCAAGGCACAGGGAAGCGCTGCTTCCACGTCCCCTCGGGGCTGGATGCACCGGGCGATGCTGTGACGCCTCGGCTGGTACTCACCCAGCAGGGAGGGATGATCAGCCAGGTGCCTTCTCCAGCGCGAGCCGCCGCAGGTGAACACGACGGCCCTGACGAAGTCCCTCCCGCAGAGCCTCACGGTGGCCCCTTCCCCTTGTCCTCCCTGTGCCACGAGCAGGAGAGCGAGGCAGGCCAGCGCCAGCGCCGTGCCCCTCATGGTGCCCAGGGCTCCTCGTGCGGGCAGGGCAGGAGGGCTGAGTCGGGGAGCTGTGCTGGAACCTTCCCCTTTATACCGGCGGCCCGTGCGCTCCGCTGGGTAAGGGCTCCTTCTGGGGTCACTTAATGTTTGCTGAGAACACGTGAATCGCTTGTTTCCGGCCATGGGTGAAGTGCTTTGGGGTGCTGGGCACCTATTAAACACTTCTTAAAACTACGTAACTGCTTTATAGGAAGAGATGAGGTGTAACGTGTTTACGGGGCATGGGCTTTGGTGGGAGCTGTTAATGTGTGTCCTGCAAGAGCAAGAGGGTGTTTATGGCACGATCTGGAGACAATGGGTTCTGTGTTACTGCTGCCCGGTCCTGCCTCTTACCACAGTGGAAGCAAAGTCGTGTCTTTCTCTGTTAGTGATCCCAAAGAAGGGAGTGAACTCCTTCCTGTGCCACCTGTGCTTGTGCACCTCTTCATTCCTCTGCCTTATTCCCAAGCTGGAGACTGAGGATGCCTGGGAGAAAGAACCTGCCAGTGCCAGGCACTCATGGGAAAATCAGGTACCGAGGGGCTTTTGAGGCCTGTGGTTGTGGCCCTTGTCCAAAAAGACATAGAAAAGAGGGGAGATGGCACTGAAGGAAGCACAGAATAGCTACAGATCAGCACCCTGGACATCCTTTGATTCTGAAAGACAGAAGTGGGTCCACTAAAGCAGCGTGGAGCTGCTCTGGGGCCAGATGTCAGTAAATGGGTTACAAACACAGCCCCTTCCTAACGCTTGGGATGTTGTTGGCTGCGGTTGCTGTGAGCTTCTATAACATGTTCTTGCAATAAAATGCCTTTAGGAGGAAATTTGTGAATTACAAGGCTGGAAATTCCTTGTTTAAGACCAAAATACAGGAGGGAGTTTGGAGATCTCGAGCCCTTCCCGGCACCACAAGGGTTTTCCAGCACCATAATGTTACAGTTCATTAGCTTTCACTGGGTGCAGGGTGGGTTACGATGTGTTACAGCCTTGACAGAAAGCTTGTTTTGTAGCTGTAGCATTGGTAAGCAAACAGATGATGGAAAATACAGGGTGCATTTTGTTCATATTTGTAATAATGATTAACACATGATTCACCTATTATAATGGGTGCCTGTCTTTGAAGTGCACAGAGATTAATTTTATGTCAGGGTAAGTTTGCATGTTCCCTGTTGGATGTGCAGTACATAGAAGGAAGTGAATGTTAATGCATCACAAATGATCCTTAACTTCAGTGATGTGTTTAAATGTTGGATGTTTATTGTCAGGGTAATGAGAAAGGCTGAATGTTCTGTGTCTATAAAATACACATCTCCATGTGTAATGTGCTCATGGGGCAGCAGGGCTACACCCTGTGCTTGATCACTCCTCTGTGGAGATGATCTGCATTTTTGGGGGGCAGGAAGGCCCTGAAAATCCTTCTTTCTGTCTCTTCTATTCTGCCCCTCAAAATCCAGCCTACGCAGCCAAAGACAGCCTGCTTGCAGCCAGCATCCAGACTGGACAAGTTCCCTGCAGCCTCCAGCCCTGCCACTGCAGGGGTGGGAGCTCACAAAACACAGATCCAGGGCTGCACGAGTCAGTCCCTGCCCCAGGACCTCGCCATCACCTGTGTGAGGAGCTGCTGGAAAAGCATCAGCGTGCAGCAGAATGACTTTAAACTGCAATTTTGCATTATCCAAATTTGTCAGGCATTGAAAAGTTGATCTCTACTTATGCCTGGCATGGGTGATCAATCTTTGCGTGCCTGACGTGACTCAAAGCTCAGCATTCACCTTCAGAGGTGGGTTATGGAATAAGATGGAGCTGATGGAAAGTCCATTTATTTACTGGATGGCTTCACAGGGAAGGTTCCGATACATCTAGTAAGGACTGAGGCTGTCCCATGGAGGTGACTTTTGCTCTTGAATAACCCAGGGAGGAAAGACCATGGGGGAAAGAAAAAGGGGAGGGGATAAAGACCAAAAGACTACAAAGGCCTTATCCATATTACAGGGAAGGCCATTCATGTATTAACATTGTCCAGAGAGGGGGACTTCTAGGGGAAAATTTAGGGCATTTGAGAGAACTTTCTAACCAGTGTGGCTTCAAAGAGAAACTTTAATGATTGCAAAAGAATAATTGGGTTTTGTTCATACTACAGTAAGTCTTTCCTGCTGTTTCCCAACAGAGAAGGGGCACCAGTTACTGTTAAACAGCTCCAGCTGGACAAATGATGTCATGCAAGGTACCAGCCTGTAAAACAAGAGGGAAAAGAGCCGGTTCTTCCTTGGAACTCTGTTACTGCTGTGGCACCTGGAAAAGAGCACTTTTTGGCAGAGCTGGCTGCATTGCATTTGTACTGTCCTGCTTGGCAGCATACAAACATACATCTGATTTATAAAGGAAGTTAACTTTCAAGATGATACATGTGTGGTAGCTGCACTTGGATGTGATTGTCCCTGAAGTAAGTGCCTCCCCTGAGTGTTAGCTGTAGCAGGGCTATGGCATGGCTGTAGTTTGGTCATTGTCCATACCCAAGCCTTGGGAGACCTTGCTGCTGCCAGCAAAGGGAGTGACAGAAATGGGTGATGCTGGACAGTGGGGCTTCCTCTGGATAACGGGACCAGTTCTGCCACGTGCCCAAAGCCTGTGAAATGAAGCACTGGTATTTGCAGTCCTGTTCTGGTGACATACCCAGAAAGTTATCCCTGCACTGAGTAACGGATGAACTTCTCTGCTCAGAGGACTTGGACTGCTTCATGGTGGTTTCTGGGAAAAAACTCACTAATTTTATTTCCTAAGTTTAACAACAATGGCCTCACTTTGGGGTTTTAAGGGAAATATCGTTGTGGTTTATAGCACTTGGCAAATGAGGCTGGTAATCACCAGGGTTTCTACCTGCAGTGCTGACAGTTGTAATTGATCCATAATACCCTAAGAATGAAGGTTAGATGGACATCAGCACTTTCCTTCTCTCCAGCTTCAGTGCTTTGCACCAGGTAACTCTGAAGGGATATATAAAAAGCACCAGTCCCACTTTACAGACCGGTTACAGTTGCAAGGGGCTGCTGGGTCTGCTGACACCCACACCGTGAGACATCGTGTTGGTGGCCAGGAGAGGACACTTCCTACCCGTGGTGGAGCTGGCGAGGGCATTCAGCCAAATACAGCCACCCACAGCCTGTGTTTAGAGGAAGCATCACCTCCCTGCCCGTGCCTCCCAAACCCAGCTGTGGTGAACCTCTGGATTTGCAACCGAGTGAAACCTAAAGTTGCCCTTCACTTGCGATCAAGTGAACCCGATGTTAACTGAATTGTTCTGGAAGTTTCTAGTGGTATGGCAGCAGAAGAGCAGGACCAACCTCAGCTTTAATCTGGTTATGGGATTGTATCCGATCCCAGCTATTTGCATATTCATTAGAGGGACCCTTCGTGGGAGGAATGAGGCCCCAGAGCAGCGCTGAGAGGACACCCCCCTGCTCTGGGCACATCGTACCTTGTCACTGCCGGGAGCATCCAGGTTGAGCAGCTCCCACACTCCCACTCCCCCAAGGCTGTCTCCCACCAGAAGGCAGTCGGTGTTCTTGGCAAAGAGGATGGATGTGAGAGTGGCTTCTGGGTTGGCAGAGCAGGAGATCACAGGGTTGAAGCTGCAACCCAGACGAGGCCAGAATTAATGGGTACTGTGCAGTGGCCTGTCAGCCCAGCAGCCTGGGCAAGGCTGCACATTTCACCTCTTATGTTCTAGGTTAACTCAAAGTCTAACAAGTGAGGCAGTGTTTTGTTTGGTCTCTGCCAGAACAAAAGTCCCGGCTGCTATTAACTAAGATATTCTGGTTGCAAAAAACCTGTTGTATTGCCTGATCTGGGGGGTGGTGGTTAATATGTTTATTGTATGAATAACCTGGTTTAGGCTACTGCAGGATTTGGTGGGCCCCTGAATGGGCTTCCCACTGTCAGTAATAAATACAGACCAGCTGTACAAGGCCACAGATAAGTGAGCCTCACATGAGAGGTGCATGTGCTGCACAGGAGAGGGAAGGCATGAGAGACCATCAGATTCTATAAAAGTAGCTCAGTTTTGACATGTTGCATTTTAACTATGGCAGTGATCTATGACTTCTGCAGAAAAGAATGCAGTTTTACACTTTATCAGCTCCAGGAAGCATCCAGCTCCTTTTCTAACCCCAGTTCTCTGGTAATACCATCTGCTTTCACAAAATGAGTATTTCAAGATGCAGCGCCTTCAATAACTGAGTAAGCTGTCATGATCTGATAGCAATCCTGATTAGGCAATAATTTGTAGCCTTCATGCCATAAAGTTTCAGAAGCTTCTTTGAGAAAAGTCGTTACTTACATGCTGACACTCAGATCCCAGATTTCCACCCTGCTTTCGTTCACTGCTGCGAATACGAAGGCTGATTTGGGAGACCACATGACATCATGAACAGCAGCAGTGACAGAAGTGAAGGTTAAGAGGGGTGTCTGAGAGTGCCGGTGCCACAGCATGGTGCTCCAGTCTGCAGAGCAGCTCAGGAACAGCTCTGTGCTGCAGGGATTCCAGGCCACCCTGTACACAGGACCCTTGTTCGGGAGAACAAACACAGCTCGGTGTTACTGTGGAACTACAGAACCTCTTTGAGAGCTACCCCATCCTTCTCTCAGAGGTAAGACTATTTAACTGTACAGGACAATCACTTTACTGATTGTTTGCTTAAAATAAGGCCAGAGTTAAAGTTTAGAGAAGTTTTAATAAATTACTTAAAAAAAATCCTTATAGGGTAGAAAGTAATTCTGTAAGACTGTGATGCTTCACACCATGGGAATTTATTCCGAATAAAAGAAAGGAAATTTAGGTTTCTTTTGTTGCAGATGTTACATTTAGTAAATATAAGCAAAGAAACGATTACATTTTTGAACTTAATTGAGCAGTTTCTGCTGTCATTATGTTTTCTATGTATCACTCACCTTATGGCCTCTGTATGCCCCCAGAATCTGCTCCTTGCCTGAGCAAGAGCACTGGTAGATGTGGCCCTCGTCTGTTCCAGCAAGATAAATATCAGTGTCCTGAAAGAAAGATGAAAGTAACCTCAGCTGGATGTTTATCACTCATCCAGAAATCACAAAGGGCTGGATGAGTTGGGCCAGAGACAGTCTCTGAAGGGCTGAGGTGGAGCTGTTGTGTTGGGCTGGGGGGTGTGTGGTGGGTATTAGAGGGGCCAGAACGTAGCACATTTCCTGTGTGTGTTCTCTCTCCATCAATGCAGAACCTATGCTGGGATTTTTGACTCCTGAAATCTTGGACCTTCAGCAATCCATGTGGAAAAGGTATGAATTCTTCAAGGGCTCTGTGGAGGAAATAGCTGGATAAAGAGAAGCACAGCAATCTAAGTCCTGCACTTGGGAGATGTTGAACAAATCCTCACAGGGAACCTACAGAGGGAAAGTGCCCCAGGAAATGTGAGTAACATGGCAGAGAGGACAGAGCTGTTCATGGGCTTGGTTTACCATTTCATCCTTTTGGGGCAGAACTTATTATGCTTTGAATCTCAGTTCCAAGCCCCCGACTAGTTTGTATCAAAGCAGCTCCAGCTGAGGATCCCACCTCTGCTGTGGAGTTTTCCTGCGTAATATTTCACCCAGGATGGACTTTCTGAGCCTACCTCTGGGTGGAAGTCGAAGCACATTCCAGCTGCCTCTTGAGATATCGGAGCTTCACTTTTCTTTTCTTTCTCACCTGGTAATTTCTTCTTCTCCTTTTCTGTTCGCCTTAGTTTCAGCAGATCTGTGCAAATAGCAGGAGTTTTTGTGAAGCAGGTGTGTGACAGTGCTGTGAGTAACTCACGCTGCTTTGGAATGCCCAACTTAAACGTTTCCTGTAAAGAATGTCACCTGAAATCAAACAAAGCACTCTCAGGTGTTGTCCCACTGCAGCAAACCTGCAGGGGAAGGTGCTCACCGCTGCAGTCCAGCCTCTGCTGGATGAGCCACTCCGTCACTCGCCCATCTGCTGAGATACACATCAGCCTCTCTTTTTTGTCACCTCCTGCTGCACCTCTGTCCTGTTCCACCCACCTCAGCTGCCACACAGAACCTGTATGTTTATTTAAGGATGCACTGGAACAAAAGATGCACGTGGTAAATCATATCTGTACAAAGACAAGGCAATATATTTGAAAAATAATTAAGCTTCCGCTTCGTAACGAGCGTCAAATCTTATGGCAGAAACGTTTAGCTTTTCTTTAAAAAAAGAGTCTGAACATTGGTTGTTTTCTCCCGGAAAACTTCTTCTTCGTTACACACGTTTGATACTCAGTTTCAGGACACTGTTTGTGTACTGACACCTTTCAGCGACACCTGAACCATGAGATCAACCTGCACCTTATAGACCTGGACTTCGGGAGCTGTCCTTTGGGCAAATGTCTCCCTCCTCACCCCCTCTCTCATTTTCTTCTTAACTCCTGCTCACCCCTCACCAGTTCTGATGTCCTCTGCATTTTTGGCAAGTGGAACCACCAAAAGAAACCACCGGACAACCCTAAGGGTTTATTACCCACACCAGACTGTCCTAGTTAGGACGTGGAGTATAAATGGCACATGGTGGTAACTTGTTGCCTTTCCTTATGGAGGCAGAGCACAGGACTCCTCAGTCTCCCCCATGCAAGGTGTCCTTGCAGGGAGGGGACAGCAGGCCCAGCCTCACCTGCTGTCCAGGAGCGCAGCGCCGTGCCGGCTCCGCACGTCGTAGACGGCGACGGAGCCGCTGGACATCCCAACTGCCAGGAGGTTTGGGCTCGCCAGGGAGAAATCCAAAGTGGTGACACCGTGCTCACAGCGGAAAACGCGCTCTGGCCACTGGCAGGAGGAGGATACAGCAGGGCTTTAGGGTCGTTTCTGAAGTTACCTCCATCTTCTCAACACTGAATCGCTCTGCTGGGAAACTCAAGGGCACAGGGACTATTTCTAGACAGGAGCTCGGTACTGTGTTCTAAACTGCTCTATTTATTTCTCGCTGCGACTGATAAAATTAGGAACAAATAAAGATTATGCAGAAATATGACACTGTGAAATAAGTTAGGGCTACTCCAAACCAAATACGTAAAACGGTGGCATCAGGGAGTCACGAGAGTATTTGATTGTTGTTGATGTGATAAAGATGCACCAATGATTTGAATCTGCATGGTTTAATTTAGTCTAATACACAGTTTTGGCCAAGTGGAGTTTGTAGAAGAAATCAAACTGAAGTTGTGTAATTTAATGGCAATCACGTGGTTTTTACGGTGACACTTTGAAATTTTCAAGATTTGTTTAAAATAGAATAGCTAATAAATCTGTAAAGGTGAAAATGTCACATTATGAAATCTACTCTTTTTGACAGTATTAGGAGAAATCAGGAAATTATAGTTATAAAGGAAGTAAAGCAGAAACAGTATAGAGAAAAACACATGGAGGAGAAAGCAAACTAGCTGCTCATTACCATGGGGTTCTTCAGTGACCAACAGCAAGCCAAGCCTTTCTTCTGATCTTTAGAATCAAGCTCTCTGTAACCAACTGCTAAAAGATCCTGAAAACACAGATCAACAGAAATCTCTGTTTAACTTAAATTTTAGTGGCGTATTCCCAAAAGACAACTTTGTGTCAGCAGTGACCCTCAGGGCAAAGTCTGGAGGAGCAAGGCTCGTGTCATGTGCAGGTAGAATAACAGAGGAACAGGATATACATTGTTCCATAACCATATTTAATGGAATGCACAGTAATACTTCTGGTTTTCTCTCTCAAGGTTATTTGTAAAAGGAGCTTCAGTGAGCTCAAACTCCTGGCTTTTAGCTCTCTGGAGGGGGGTCCAGTGAATTCCCTTCATTCCTTTCCATAGGCAGAAGTGAAAAACAGCAGCAAGACTTGTCTTCAGCTCCATTAATTTTTCTTTTCCTGTAGTCAACAAGCAGTTTGTGAAACTCAGCCTTTCAAAGCAGGTGTTTGTTTGCCCTGTATTCTGAGACTGGAGTCTCTAAATGTGGCCAACTTTATAATATCTGGAGATGTGGTGTACTAACAGTATGAAATGGTCTTTGTTTTCTTTTTTTTCTCTTGCTGGTTTTCTGTTTCTCATCCTCACCTGCTTTTTACCTTCCCTCCATTCACTATTTGTGTGGTGCTGGGAAAACCGAGCCTGATGTCACTCTGAGAGTGGAGATGTCTGAGTCATTCTCACCTCCACCAAAACCAAATTAGACAAACTTGGCCAACTGCTTAGAAATCTGTGCTGTTATTATGCATCTCATCCTTAAAGTGTGATGATTGCTGCTTTTTTGGGAGATTCCTGTTAAAGCCAAAGATGTGGTGTCTCAACTGTCATGAATAAACTGCATCAATGGTGATAAAGTTTGGTAGTAAAAGTTTAGATTTCAACTGCCAATTCTATAACAGACCAAATTTATTAACATTGTTGTTCAGGTGAACTTTGCCCTGAGGGTCACTGCTAACAGAAAGTTGCCTTTTGGAAATATACTACTAAAATTCAATTAAATTCTGGACCAATTAAAGCTGCTGTGATAGTTGTGTAGGAAAGCCTGGTGCTGCTGTCCAACCTGTGGCTTAAGGGAGCAGGGCTGTTAAATGGAAGGCCAAAGACATCCCTGACTGCAGGGATGGGTCCATCTCTCTGAGATCCCTCCCAGCAAAGCACCCCAAAATCAGGAGTTTATTAACTCCACCACCTGCCTGTCAAGACTTGTTAACTCACAGGGTTCACTTTGTTCCAGGCCATGCTGCTCACGCTGTGGCCGCTGGTTACATCACACGTGTATGACCACAGCTGTTCCAGCCTGGGGGCTGCATCTTCTTCTGGGCTTTTATTTCCATCTGACAAAGCTGAGGGGTCAATGGATCCTTTTTCTTCTTTTCCCCCATCCTTCTTTTCTTTGTCAGGCTCTTCCTCTTCAGCTTCTTCCGTGTCTGCTGCTGTGCTCCCCCCGTCTGAGGTGACATCGGGCTCTGAAATGCACAGGTATGGTGGAGGCTGAGTAGGAACATTTCACTCCTCCCACTCCAATCATTCACATCAGAAGAAAAAAAATTTGCCTTTTCAGCAACTATTTGGCAGAGGGGTTAAAAAAGGAAGTGAAGATTTGAGGAATTAAGACATCCTAACTTCTAAAACTGTGGTTAAAATGTTTCTGGGGACAGAGAAAACAGCCGCCCTGGGCTGTAGTGTGCCAGCTCTGCTGCAGGTGAGTGGGTTTAGCTACCCAGCAACAAGTTAGGAATTTATGTTCATCTCTCACCACGAATGTTTCTAATCTCATGTATTTAAAAATGTGCTTAACCAGGGTTTTTTCAAGTTAGATGCCAAATTTTAAAGCACCACGCTGTGTACCAATGCTGTGGCATCGTAGCTGAGTTATGTGATGCTGTAATAAGTCTCTTTATAAAATAAGTTTTAAAAACAGTAAGGGACATTCCAATGCAAAAAGCAGTGGGAGATGTAGAATTTATCTATAGGATAGTTTGACTAATATTTTGAGTAAGTCTCTATTTGTGACATAAGCTCAGAATTAATTTATTCAATTCTTCCAACAAGTCTGTTAAAATGAGTGTAAAACTGAGAAGTTCATGTTGGCATTTCAATAACTCTCCTCTCCTTGGTCTGCTTAAGTGACTTGTCCTCTGCAAAGGCATCCAGTGAGGGACACAACCCCCTGACTTCCAATGGGATGCAAAGCCTTGTGCTGGAAACGGGCTACTCAGTAAGGAACAAACCTATAAGGACAGGAATCTGCCGATAAGCTGCAAGTTTGGGTTGGAAAATATTCTCCATTAGAATCCTCTCCATGATAACTAAATCCTGCTTGAAGTTTTCTGATGTTAATATAGCTTCTGAATGGCATTTCTCCTCTTCCTGGCTCCTGGCAGGAACAGCACTTTCTGGAATCATTAGAGAAGAAGTTGTGATGCCTGATAACAGATAATATGGGAAATAAATGGGTTTAACATGAGAAAACTTTGCACGTAAAAGTTGAGGGATAAGAATTCTCCTCCGCCAGCAAAAAGCATAGAAGAATCTGCCAGCATCAAGAAATACTTTCACCGTGATTTTTTTCTTGCTTTGATTTTGCCTTCTTTTATTGTTCAGATCGTATGATGAGATACTTGTGGAATCTTTCACAAATGGTGTTTTACTTCCACTGTCCCAAGTGAGTAAGTACCAGCAAACCTTCCCCCTGACTGTTTATCTTTCTTTAAGGTAAGTTCTGATGGCAGTGGACAGCAGAGGCCTCAGTGCAGCCCTGTCCAAGATTCCCTGGCAAACTCCTTTGGGTGCCAGGCAGGCCAAGCACATTCTCCAGGTGGTTTCCCACACAACATTGTGTTGGGCCTGGTTTAGAAGGATGAAAACAGGGCAGAAATGTAAGATGTTACCTCTGGCAGAAGACACAGACTGATCAGGCTCTTTAGGTGGGGGAGATCTGCTGCTTTCCCCTGTTGTAGCTCTGGATCCTGATGCATCCAGGGAATTGTCCAGGTCCCAGGCAGTGACCATCATCCCTGGAAGTGAATTTCACCGTGTTATACGTGTCTCTCACTTTGGTACATTATTATGGGGCCTTAAGCAGGGCCAGCTCCCACCCGAACCTCCCTCATTTTACACACACTAACAAACACCAAGGAAAAATGTTTGGGACAGCATTTCCCATAGTTTTTTTGGCCTCCTCCACACAAAAGGCAAAGCTCACCACGTTCACACACCAGATACTCCTCTGCAGTGGTTTTTTAGAGCATTGAGGTTGCACATTCTGCAAAATTGCATCGATCTTGTGAGACTGCCAAGATTTCCTGCTTTCCCCAAGATTTTAAATCTCGTAACAGAGGTTCCCTTCTTTGCATTATGGTGAACAGAAATAGAAACCAGCATCACTGGAAAGTTAGGGGGGGAAAGGGAGCTGTGTCCTTTCATGCTCCAAGGGAAGAGCTGAGGATTAGCTGGAGAAGCTCTGCTTGCAAAATGCTGAGGGCACAGCAGCCCTTCCAAGTGTTAATGACTATTTTACTGCAATGTTCCAGCACCAAGTTCAAGTTTTAGGAGGGCCAGAAAAGGCCACCACAAATCACACTGTCCTGTCTGAACTCAAAGCTCTGGAAGTGAAAGTCGAGGAAACATCTTGAGATGGAAGAAATACCAAAAAGCCCTTTTCTCAGTGCCCTGTCCAGGTACAAGGAGTCTTTTGAGTTTTACCTTTGTCTGCCATGCTGATGGTCTCACATTGCACTTCCTTGTTCTTGGCAGCCCCAGCCAGAGTTTGCACCATTCTCTCTGCAAAGCGATCGTTCCCAGGTTTGGTTTTGCAAATTTCAACATAAATCTTATTCCTCTCCCTAGAAAACAAAGAAAGCAGTGTTTGGCGTCTCTCAGAAAAACTCCTGCATTCAAATTCTCAGTGTCTTTGAACAGGAGAGGAGACTCCATTTCTTAAACACGTTGCTTGGATGTTTTTGGATTGCTAAATGTTATTTCACTCTTTGTATTTCCCTCAGCAGCTGTTGCTGACCTTTGTGATGCAGTTCTAAGACAGGAATGGCCTGTAGAGAGCAGGACCAGCAAAAATCCCTCATCCAGTGCCCTGTGAACTTTGGAGGAGTTCAGAAATACGTAGTTCTCACCACTTGGGAGTGACAGAGCATCCAAGAGACAAAAAGGAAACTGCTCCATTTCTGTTTCCTCCAGCCCTCAGGTTCTGTAGGGATGTCAGTGGGAATTGTGAAACTTCTTCTGTTCTTTTGGGTTCACTATTTGAGCAGCAGATATGGGTCATACCCCAGCCCTGCTGCGCTCAGGAAGAGTCACTGACTGTCCCTGACAGTTGGCAATACCTGCTGTGCACACCAGCTAAGCCTGATTCGTTGGATGCTCTTCCTTTTTCCCAAAAACCCCAGCAGTGTGACTGACAGACTGGGGTTGGAGTCCTGCCATGAGCTCGGTGTGGACATGAGCTGAGGGAGCTCACTTAGAGGAGTTGTTTGACTTGCCAGCTGCAGCTCGGGGGGCTTTGTGCCTCCAAAAGCTGTGTGACAGGTCTGCCCGTCATGGAGAGGACTTTGCTGCTCTCTGGCCCAGTCAGCTCCTGGGAATAAGCCAAAAGTGTGGGTTAACTCCCTACCAAAACTCATGGGAGTCCAGAGAGGACTCTGAAGTGGAAACAAAATATTATGGTTTCTCTCAGTTAGAAGCACTGTGAGGAGCTTCGGAGGAAACCAGGGCCTCTATGTTAATCTCTTCTTTATTAATAAATAATTAGCTGTAAAGCTACACACAAAAAAATCAATGCAGAAGTTTGTGGTTTCTTATCTTGCTGTTTTCATGAAAATTAAGTCATGTATTTCCTGTATACCACACTTCTCTTTTCCCCACCCCTCCTAACCTGACTCAATTTTCCAGGGAAAGAGAGGATGAAATTCATCCACACTATGGAGTTGTAGGAAATTTGGGCTGCCTCGTCAAAGAGAGAGCTGAGGCTTTGAACCCAGGTGATATGGAGGCCAGTATACCTACAGAATTCTCCCAGCATCTTCTGCTTCCACGGACACCATGACAGAGGGCATGTCAAACATCCAGAGTGTGTCTGTCTCTGAGAGGTAAATATCCACCCTCTGATCCAGCTCTTCCTCTGTCAGTGCTGCTTCCATCTCCTCCTGCCCCACCTGCCCAGCTGAAAAACGAGGGGAACAAGTGAGACCTTTCCTGCTCTAAATTTAGAAGAAGACAAATGAATTCTTGAAGTATTGTAAGGCACCGAGTTCCTTTGAAGTGCTGTGCTGACTCAGTGTCTCACAAATCCCAGTGCTCCAAAGAACAGCTGAAATCTCTAATTACACTGTATGTTCTTTACCAGAAAAGCTCAAAGTTGGGCCTTCTCCAGAGCCAGGTTCTGCTGGTTCATCCAGGTCAGGCTTGGTTGTTGATTTGTTTAATGTACAAGTGCTGCTGCTTCCACGTGTCCTTCAGTGACAAGAAATAAGCAGAAATTTTATCAAAAAAAGAAAAAAAAAAGATGTGTTTATTTTCAGGAGATACTTTGTATTTTTAAGGCATTTTGGGTCTATATTTGCTCCTGGTTGATATCCCAACCTCTGAGATTGTCACAGCCAGCCTGGGAAACGTGGCAAAAAGATGGTTCTCAAAGAGCAATTTCTTCATCTTAGGAATCACAGCCGCAATTATTTATTGCATTTTGATCCAGTGATGTGGCTCATGATTTTTCATTTTAAGCACAAATAACTATTTCCCTTCTTTTGCATGACTTAATTGAATTGATCAGCCCAAACATGACTCAAGTCCATTGACTTTGTTTATTCCCCCTGTACTGGAGGTTTGTAAATGAAAGTACACAGTGAAACATGGAATTTAGTGGGTTTAACTCAAAAATGTTAGTGCAAGAGCATTTTTGGAAATGGATGCACATAATCACACAGAGGTAACCTGCTTGAATTAGTTTAAATGAGAGACTTCTTATTACGTTAAGATTTCGATGTTTTAACTGGTATTTTAAATAACTTAATATTTTAATTGATATGTTTTAAATTTTTTTAAAAATGTTTTCTGTGCTTAATAAGTATCACTAAAACAGATAAAATACTCGACAATAAAGCTTGCCTTGCCTGGGTACAGCAGTATTTGGGCCTGACTGGAAGAGGGGATGGGGTGTCACATTCTTCCCTTCGTCATCAAACACCTGAAGAAATATTTAAATAATTAGTATAATTTCACTGTGTTCCCAAACCCAGGAACAGGGATGACACTTATGAGGGGGTTTGCATTCCTGCTTTCCTTCAGGGATCAGCTTGAGGGCTGTCACCTTTGCCTGGGACTTCTTTGGAACTCTCTTTAATGGCTGGAAGTAGCTGGAAAAACCCACTTCTCCTTGGTCAACCCTCGTGGTCCTTTCAGCTCATTTGTTCTCCAGTGACCACCAGGAGTGGCTGAACAGTTCAAGTCCAATTAAAAGTGCAGCCAAAGCAGTGAGATAACTACGCATCTTTTTAATTATAGTGATCAAGATATTTTATTGTAGGAAGGTCAGGAAGGTCTTTAAATGCCATTCCTGACCCACCCTGAGTATGGGGAGTGGAAAGAATTGAAAGATGTGGAGCTGCTGGAGAGTCCAGAGGAGGGCACGGAGATGCTGCAGGGCTGGAGCCCCTCTGCTCTGGAGCCAGGCTGGGAGAGCTGGGGGGGCTCACCTGGAGAAGAGAAGGCTCCAGGGACACCTGAGAGCCCCTGGCAGGGCCTGAAGGGGCTCCAGGAGAGCTGGAGAGGGACTGGGGACAAGGCATGGAGGGACAGGACAAGGGGAATGGGTTCCCACTGCCAGAGGGCAGGGATGGATGGGATATTGGGAAGGAATTGCTGGCTGGGAGGGTGGGCAGGCCCTGGCACAGGGTGCCCAGAGAAGCTGTGGCTACCCCTGGATCCCTGGAAGTGTCCCAGGCCAGGTTGGAGCAACCTGGGACAGCGGAAGGTGACCCTGCCCATGACAGGGGGTTGGACTGGGTGGGCTTTGAGGTCCCTCCCAACCCCACCCGTTCCACGCTGTGTGCCCAGCTCTGCGGGTAGCTTTGGGGCAGTGCCCGTGCTCAGTGCTCAGGGGGTGTCCCCGGCCCTCACCTGCAGGGGCCCCCGGATGTCCACGAGGGCTCCCCTGCGGGCGGCTCTGCCCTCCGAGCCCTCCGAGGTCCTGCGGGAGCTGCCGGTGCTGCCCCCCCGCCTGGGGGGAGCACGGCCACCCCCTCTGCCTCCTCCTGCTGATGCTCCTGCTCCTGCTCCTCCTGCTCCTGCTGATGCTCCTGCTCCTCCTGCTCCTGCTGATGCTCCCGCTCCTCCTGCTCCGGGCCTGGCCCTGCAAGAGCCACAGAGAACCGTGGGGGAGCAGCAGAGCAGCCAGGACAGCCCCAGCAGCGCTGTAGGGGGTTCGAGGGGCCGCAAGGGAAGGACTGAAATGCAGGGGACATTCACGATGAACGTGTCAGAGCGGCAAAGAGAAACCGGTACCGGCTATAGGGGGGGCAAAGGGCTGGCTGGGAAACACCGAGGAGTCCAGGGTGGCCCTGCTCACCCCACACCTGCCCCCCCAGCCTGGCCAGGCAGGGCTCGGTGGTGGCAGACACCAGGAGGGGCTGCGGCATTTCCACATCGCTCGTGAAGGAGTCGTGTGATCTGTTCAGTATTATTTACTATGCAGTATGATTTATTACAGACTACAATGTATCTTGTGTGATTTATTTATTGTTATTTACTATGTAGTATGATTTATTAGAGACTACAATGTATCACTTTCAATTGCTTTAAAGGCTATAGACCATTTGCAATGAAGGGGTTTTACCATTTATTCATTAAAAGTTATTATATACAGGGTATTATATATTGTCTATTATTTTAAAGTATTTAAACCATTTACACGAAAGGACTTTTACCATTTCTTTATTATTATATTGAGATTATTATATATTATCTATTATTTTAAAGTATTTAAGCCATTTACACGAAAGGATTTTTACCATTTCTTTATTATTATATATTATCTATTATTTTAAAGTATTTAAACCATTTACAATAAAGGGTTTTTACCATTTCTTTATTCTAATTGACTATTCTAACTCATTTTATATATTGTAATGCATTATATACTACCACTTTAAAGGATTTAAAGAATTTATAAGAAAGTATTTTTACTATTTATTATATTTTATTATGTATTATAATTTATTAATTACATTTTCTAATGTATTATATATTCTCAATTATTTTAAAGGATTTAAACAACTCATAATAAAGGATTTTCCCTGTTAATTAACGTAATTGTTTATTATATATTATAATTTATCATATACTGCCAATTATTTTAAAGGATGTATAGCATTTATAATAAAGGGGGTTTTCCATATGTTTATTGTAATTCATTATATAATTCATTAGATGTTACAATTTATTGTATATTCTAATTTATTATTTATTATACAATTTATTATACCAATTATTTTAAAGTATTTAAACCATTTATAAGAAAGGATTTTTGCCATATATTACCACTCATTCTTTATTATAATTTACCATGTATCATCTATTCCCAATTATTTCAAAGATGTAAACCACTTATAATAAAGGAGTTTTGCCATTTATCACCTGCTCTATTTTATATCCCCGATTATTTTAAGGTATTTAAACACTTTATAATACAGGAACGTTACCATTTATTTATTACAACCCAGTATCCTTTATAAATTAGCGTGCCTTGTAACTTGTGCCATGTCCCCGATGATCTGAACGCCCGGAGCGGTTTGTGACACCAATAATTCCAATAATTTTGGGGGGTTTATCGGCCCGGGCCTCACTCACTGCGGAGGCTGCGGCATGGCGGCGTCCCCGGTCACCACGGCAACGGCGCGCAACACGGCGCGCCGCGATTGGCCGCCAGCATCGGCGCCGCCCATTGGTGGGCGCGCGGCGCGCGGGCCGCGCTGTNTCCCTTTGGGGTGGGCTGCCTCCCTTTGGGAGTGCTCAGCCCCTTTTTTGGGGTGGCAGCCTCTTTTTTGGGGTGCTCAGCCTCTTTTTGGGGTGCTCAGCCTCCCTTTGGGGGTGCTCAGCCTCTTTTTTGGGATGATCAGCCCCTTTTTGGGGTTGGCGTCCCGGTGGTTTTTGGGGTTGCTGGGTTTTTTTAACCTCTGGTTGTTCTTGTGCCCAAGATCCTCCGTTCCCCGGGGACGCCCCGTTCGCCTGGCGGCCGATGAGGCCCGGCCCGCGGCTCTGCGGCTCCGCGCGTGAGTGGGGCGGCGGGAGCGGGGCCGGGAAGGGGAGCAGGGCCGGGAAGGGGAGCGGGGCCGGGACCGGCACCGGAGCTGCAGCCGGGAATCAATGGGGGGCGGGGCATAGACATTAATGGGCGTGGTCTGTGCCTTGAGTGACAGCTGGGGCGTGGCGTGTTCTTTGAGTGGCAGCCGGTGGGCGCGGCCCGCGCCCTGAGTGACATGAGCGGTGGGGCCGTGAGGGGCTGCGCTTCAGGGCTTCCGGGGGGCGTGGCCTTGCAGGTGAGTGACAGGCGAGAGGGCGTGGCCTTGCGGTTGAGTGACAGGCGAGGGGACGTGGCCGACAGCGTTCGTCGCGCGCA
>VWZF01004474.1:166690-208935 GCA_013396755.1 Sclerurus mexicanus | reverse complement strand
CGGGGAGCCGGGCGGGCCGTGCCGGGGTGAAGGCGCCTGAGGGGGCGGGCGGGACGCGGCGCGGCGCCTCCCGCTTGTTGCGGCAGCGCGTACGCGAAAACATCTGTTTGTTTGGTTTAAATACCTTCTTTTAGGGCGTTGAGACAAAGGGGGGTTGGTTGAGAGGTAGGGCAGCGTCCTGCGAGCGGGGAGCCTTCCCCTGTGTGCGCAGGGAATTATTCGGGGGAGAAGGGGAGTTGTGTTCTCTGCCGCGATGGGGGCGGGATAAAATGACGAGCGGGGAAATAATGGGGGAATCAAAACAAAACAAAACAGAAAAAAACCCTCTTTATTGCAGCGTGGGGTTGTCGGGTGGGTTTGTCCATCCCGGTGGGATCTGGGGGAGCAGCTCTTCCCCTTCTCAGGAGGAGAGTTGGGATAGATGGCTGGATATTCCATTAAGTTTCCTTCCAGTTCCCCCCAGACTCCAATCTCTTGGTGCTTTGCTGCTCCGACAGCGTTGGAAATGCTTATTTGAGGAGTATCTCTTAGGAAAATGAAATCTGTGGGACAGACGTCGCTTCCAGGGGGAGTTGGAAGTGTTGGGATTAGAATATTTTCTACGTGAGGCTTCTTCCCTTGGAATTCCTGAATGAACACGGATTTTCCCTTAAATTATTTTATCTTTTCCTCCCAAATGAGAGCTGTGGCGGAGCATTCTTCCTGTTGTTGGGACAACACGTCCGGAGCTAATCTTAGGAAGTATAAGAACCTGCTTGTTTGGTTTTGCATCTTGAGGGGGAGAGAACCACAGCTCTGATCCCCAAAAATGTGGATGTTAAAAGTCCTGCCATCTCTGCAGTTGGAAAGACAGTGGGGCCTTTGCTCTGGGCGTCAGAGTACTTGGGATTTGTGTCTCACAGAAGGCAGGATTTTCGTCTCAAGTTTCACCAACCGCCTGGAACTCTTGTTAATTTTTTTGTTAATTAACCCCAAAATACTGTGATATGGACCCAAATATCTTCCCGGGGCTCTGTCCTGTGGGGCTGGTGCCCAAGAAGTCCCTGCTCCGTGTCACGTCCTCCACAGCCCTGAGGGGCTGGGGGGGTTTGGGTTGCCCAGAGCAATAAAAACCCATTGGGATGTGGAGTTTGGGTTTTTCCTTCATGGATTTTCCAACAGGTGGGACCTTTATTACATTGGTCTTGATATTTTGCTACGGAAGGAAAAGGGTTTTTTTCATCTTGGCTGCTTTGGAGGTGAATTCTTTGTGCTGTTTTGGCATCTTTGCGTGAGGTGAAGGAGCAGGAGGAGCAGAAAGGGCTGGGAGAGCTTGGATCCACCCTTGGATGAGTTCAGGAGCACCAGGGTGGAAGAAGCACCTCTGGTGTTCCTTCCCAGTTGAGTTGTGCAGGAAACTCTTTCATCTGGGTTGGGAAACAATCAGAATTTAAGAAAGGTGGTACTTTCAGTGATTGAAAGCAGGAGCAACGCCCTGAATATGGTTTGTGTACCTGCCCATGGCAAGGGATTGGAACTAGATGGTCTTTCAGGTCCCTTCCAACCCAAACCATTCCAGGATTCTGTGAATGTAGGGAACATGGTGGGAATTCTCTTCGGCATGGCATTTCCTCATGGCTCTGGTATCTACCTAAAGAAACTGAGGGTGATGACAATGTGGGTGGAATGGCTGTGAGGGCTGAGGCTGCTGTTGTGCCTGTTGCCCTCTTCCCTATCCTTCCCTCCCCAGTGGAAAATCTCGTGTGACTGTTCTGAAGAAATGCACAAGAGATCATCCCTCAGGGAGGAACAATCCTAAAATGTTGTGTTCTAGAGAATCAGCTCCAGATCTAAACCTCAAAACACACTGTAGCTATGAAACTTGTTGGGTTGGACAGGAAGGCTCTTCACAAAGCAGCACTGAGCTGGTTAGTGAGAGAACGAGTCCAGAAAGTGAAACTAAAGTCACAAAAAATGCTGCTTCACTTTTGCAGAAGCAATTTGAATACAGGACAGACAAAAAATAAAAAGGGTTTTGAATATATATTAAACTGGGTTTAGGTTTGGGGTTGATAACCAGTGTTAGGGTTCTTTTTTCATTTTCATGTGATGCCTCATATTCCTCGTGTTAGAAGTTTGTTCCAGGCATAAACCAGAAAGAAAACACCTCTAACTTAAGATCAGCTGAAGCTTTGTGACTGTTACAATATCCTGCATTAAGCTGCTTACCGAGTGGTTGTGGTGGAGGAAATGCTGATGCACAAATTTTCCCCAAATATGAGTATTTGAATGCCTCCTGAGAAGAAAAGATTGGGACTGAAAAGCTTGATTAGCAGCTGAAAGAGAATATCTTTGGTTTATTCAGCCATTATAATGTTCGAATAAAATGCAAGTGAGAGAATGAGACCTTCTGATCCCAAAACTGGAAAAGCTGGGCTCAGACTTTCGTGTTGAAAAGAGGCAGCTCCATACCTACTGTAATTTCCAGAAGTGCCAAACTCCTGCTTTTGGTCCATGAGAGGATGCACATCCACAGGGATGCTACAGGATATTGAACAGGCGAAAATAAAGGGAAAACTACAAGGGTTTGGTTTGGATTGTTTTTCCTAATTCACTGCAGAATAGGAGAAGTACCAGGGCTGCTGTGTGGGTAAGAGGGTGGCTGTGTTTGGTCAGAGGTGGGGTGGGAGCATTGAGAACAAATTAACCCTGATTTTTGATTGGCATAGCTTGGCTCTAACTGTTGTAATTAGGGGTTCAGGTGGTCCCGCAGTTCTGGCTGCCCCACAGGGGAGATGCTGCTCCTCCTGCTGCTTTTGCATGGATGCCCCTGAACTCCTCCTGGGGGTTGATCCATCTCGCTGCCTTAGAAGGAACCTAAAAGCTTCCTGCAGGGCAGGTGTCAGCTGATGGAAAGATCCAGCAGGGACTGGAGCTGGAGTGGGGATGGGCTGGGGCAGCAGATCTCTGGGGGCTCAGGGGGGACCTCCTGCCAGGAGGGGGGAGCCGGGGGGGTCGGGCTCTGCTCCCAGGGAACAGGGACAGGAGCAGAGGGAACGGGCTCAGGTGGGACAGGGCAGCTTTAGTTGGATATTGGGGAAATTTCTTCGCAGAAAGGGTTGTCCAGGCCTGGCACAGCTGCCCAGGGCAGGGGTGGATCCCCATCCCTGGAGGGATTTCAAAGCCCTGTGGATGTGGCACTTGGGGACATGGTCAGTGCTGGGGGATCGTTGGGGACTCCATGATCTCAGAGGACTTTTCCAGCCTAAACCATTCCATGGTTCTCTTCTTGTTGCTAGAACATACGCTCCTGTTTCTCCCAAATCTCCACCAGCTCCTTGTGTTTCTCACCCATCACTGAGATTATTCAGTTTTCTGACTTGCTGGAACAAGAACTTGAATTTTTTCTTCTTCAGAGGGAGTTTCTGTGGGGTTAAAAATCTGAATTGGCATTTTAAGGTGTTGGGCAATTATGGGAAGAGGCAGGAGCTGCACGTCTTGGAGCAGAACCGCTCCTCTTGTGGTGTCAGTGAACAATTAAACTGTTCAGCCTAATTCCTTTGAAGGCACTTCAGTGTTGTTTGAGCTTCTGAAAGTTCAGTTGCTTTTGTCCAACAAATCAATTTATTAACATTGTGTGACAGTGCTTTAAGTCATCTTTAAGTTCCTATTGTCTGGGAAAATTTTCCCTTTTTCTCGATGTTATACTTCTTTTACTTGAAGAATTTTAAACTTTGTTGTTGTAACTGAATTCTGTTTTCATACTTTGAAACTTATTTTCTATTTTGAAACAGCTTCGGGACAGAATGTTGTAGAAATATGTGATCTAATAACCATTCTTAGTAACCTTTTGTACCTTCTTAATGTTTGTATTTTCACTAAGTTGTGCTATTCCTTTAATTCAATGTGCAAAAAGCTGTAGTAGGAAGCAGCAGTCAAGTTCACACAGTCACTAATGTGGTTGCAAATTGAGGTGTTTTGAACAGTCAGGGGAGTCAAAGCTTTTGAGTAACACCTGGGTACAAAACAAGGTCAAAATAGATTAAATCCAGTTTTCCTACTGACTGATCTGAATCATGATTAAAGTTGGTGATTCACATCAGTCCATTCTTTGAGCACAGTTCTATTTTTCCTTGTTTGATCTTGGCTGTAACTGTCTTTTTCGTGTCATTTTGGAGCAGCCTTTGTTAAACAGTTCACAGAGATACTTGTAAGCATAACGTACATCTTGGAATTCAGTTTTTTCACTTCTTTGGTGATGGAATAACCCCCAAAGTGGTTGGTTATAGCCACTGATTGCATTCCCTCTGTTTTTCTGCAAGGGAAGGGAAAGCACAGGGGAATTGCAGGGAAAACAATAGCATTCTGCATTTCTAATCTGCAAAAAGAGGGTGGCTCTTGGGTTTTTTGGTCATAATAGGAGAGTTTTCTGGCCATTTTTTGCATGTGGTAAAGTTTTGATATTCATAGGTTTACAGCTCAGGACTTAAAGTTCTTCCTAACACAGGGATTTGGGCAGACTGTGGAATTGTTGTCAGGTTCCATTTCTTTCTGTGCTTTTTCCTGGCCAGAAGCCCCAAGTTGTATTAATATTTCCCTCCTAATCCATTCACGTCACAAGTTGTCCATAAGAATGTTTTCTTGTGGTGCTCAGCATATGACTGTAGGTGGTTTCATCTGAAGTCCTGTGGCAGAATACAATCAATCACTCCATAGACTCCCAATTTTTCTTAGCAAGATATCTGAGATTATTACAAGAAGTTGAGGCTGGTGCTGTATTTTGTCATGGAATTGAACATTACATAATCAGAAAATGTCCATTTGAAGCGTGTGCTTCAGCTCAGATGGAGATTGGTGTGTTCTGATGGCCTGTTGTGGTCGTGCTCCATTCCTTGGAATGGGAAGTTCCCTTGGGACTATCAGGGCATCCCCTGGGTGCAGCTTCCCTCAGCCTGGAGCATCCCCTGAGGACTCAGTCCTTTAGGAAAATCCCTGCACATTGGTTCTGGGGTACAGCTGCTGGGTCCTGGTTCCAGTCGACTCTGCTCAGAGGAGGAGATTCAGTTCCACTTCATTTTAAATGAGTCAGTGTGTGATGTCAGCAGTGTGGTTGTGAGCTGGTGGATAGAAGCTGTTTTCACCATCCTGAGCTTTGCTGTCCCTTTCTGGGACATGGAACCCCACAAGTTACCCAGAAAAGCTGTGGCTGCCCCACAGAATTCACAGAAACCCAGAATGGTTTGAGTTGGGAGGGACTTTAAAGCTTGATCCCAACCTCCTGCCATGGGCAGGGACACCTTCCACTGTCCCAGGGTGCTCCAAGCCCTGTCCAGCCTGCCCTTGGACACTTCCAGGGATCCAGGGGCAGCCACAGCTTCTCTGCCCAACCTGTGCCAGGGCCTGTGCACCCTCCCAGCCAGCAATTCCTTCCCACTATCCCATTTATCCCTTTCCTCTGGCAGTGGGAAGCCATTCCCTGTGTCCTGTCCCTCCATTCCATGTCCCCAGTCCCTCTCCATCTCTCCTGGAGCCCCTTTAGGCACTGGAAGGGGCTCTCAGGTGTCCCTGGAGCCTTCCCTTCTCCAGGTGAACACTCCCAGCTCTCTCAAAAATCTCAAAACTCAGCATTTTGAGATAATTTGGGGTGGAAAGGAGCTCAGGAGGTCTCTGATCTGACTTCTGCTCACAGCAGAGGTCTCCCTATCTTGCTCAGGACTGTCTCCAGTCTGGTCTTGAAAACCTCCAAGGAAAGAGACTGGGAAAAGTCATCTTTATAGAGGAATCGAGGCTTGGAAAGGAAGGGCCAAGCCAGGGGACCTTTGCTGACTGAGGTGGCAGTTTCAAAACTCAGACGTACATGTTTAGGATCTGTGAGTTCTGAAAATACAAGAGTTTTCTCATTTAGCAACCAGACTCAAAAATAAAATTCTATGGATATAAAGGCTCCCATTTCAGGGATGCCGTTGCAGTTTTGGCTCTTAGGAGTGGTCACATGTAGAACTGGTAAACGGGGACCAGCAGTATTTTTCTTTTTTCCATGCTTCAAGATGTTGCTATTTTCTGCCCAGGATACAAATGTAGCTTTTCCATTTTCTAGCACAAGTTAATTTGCTCTACAAATCAAATATATATTGATTATATGGAGAGAGGGACAGGCTGGAACTGTAACTTTCCACTGACATACCCGGTTATGGAAAGGGACACGTTCCCTGTTGAGCAAAGGATGTTCTTCCCCATTTTAACCAGTCCTTTCCTCCAGGCCATCATTTAGCTCACTTTATTAACTTTGGAGGATTTTCCTGTCACAAAGCTCAAAAGACCTGAGCAAACTGATGGATTTGTCAGATGTATTGCTGTCAATATAGACAGAATTTAATTCAGGATTTTAACTAGTTTATGTAACACTTAAAGAGCTATTAAAGATAACGGAGTCAGCTTGAACAGGATGTGTATTTGTTGTGTGGATACTGCTGATTTTAATATGTGTCACTATTGCATGATTATATTAAACAGCATGAAAGATGGTAGCAAGGGCAGCTGTAGTTTTGTGTCTAGTCTCCTCTCAGTCCTGTTCAGGTGGTTTTGCTGTAGGAGAAATGTGAAGAGAGAAAACTTGGTGCATTCCTTCCACACCTTCCACAGTTTGGAGTATCCCATTCCAGTCCAAGCAGAAGTGTTGGAATAAAACCTGGCCGTCTCCTGCTAGCATCCAGCACTGGGCATTGCCTAGAGTAAACTGTGCACAACTGCCGTCTCCTGAAGGCTGTTTGCATTAAATAAACTGTCACAACGCCAGTTTGGTTTGATCATTTATCTTCCATCCCAAATGAGAGTGATCCAGACACATCCCGAAGTCCAGGGAGCTGTTGTCAGAGTGACACTGTGGATGTTTCCCTGTCTGACATGTGTCTGCTGCATTCCCCCCTTGGCAGTCAAAGGTGTCTGGCCGACTTCAGTCCCATCTATTCGTATATCCACATGCTGCTGGAAGGTGTATTGGAGATGATCTTTTGGCTGGTTCTTGCTGCAAGTGTCTCTAAGCTTCTGAAAAAACACGCACTCAGCCTGGCTTTCCTGAGACTCCTAAAAATACACGTGAAATAAAAACAGTGGCATTCTTTTCGTGCTGATGTTTCATGGCTCAGTGTCGTCTTCTCTTTGCCATGAGGTTTGTTTTCTTCATACTCAGAGCTGGTATTTCCTTGGAGTTGCTCAGCTGGCGCTTTAACAAATGTGCTCCTTGGTGTATCAGGACTCCTTGGCCACTGGAGTTTTTCCTCCTTGTCTGTGAGTTAGGAGTTCATGGATAGTTTTTCATTCTTTTGAACCCACAACAGACATTCACTGTTACCTTTTCTGATGGTGTAATGCATAGAAAATTGGAGTGTGTCAGCCTCTATATTGTCAGCATCCCATAGTTTTTCTCTCCTGGGCCTCGGATACCATTACCCAGTGATAGGTGGCAGCTCTTTGTTCCCATGAGTGCCCTTGAGGCAAAACAGTGCTTTGTGCTTCTCTCTGAATGGCTGCAGCAGAAAATGGAAAGCCACTGAAGTACAGGGCTGCCCTTTTCACAGGAATTCCTATTCCATCGCTTGCCATAGCTTAGGAATTAGGCTCTGCTGATGCCAGTGCAGCCGTAGGATCTTTAACCACTGCCAGGAAATTTTCATGATCAAATGCCCCCAAAGCCATCTGTCCCACCCTGGCCATAGTCACCAGCACTTGGAGGCACGAAATAGGACTGACTCACCAAGCCTTGCAACACCTCTTTTCTCAGAGGATGCTCTTTCCCCTTCTGTGTGATGCTGATAGGCTGTCACTGAAGGATTTTCCAGGCCTCCCACCATGCTCCCTTTTCCATGTGTTCAGCTCCAAGTTCATGCTGGGGACTGTTTGCATCACATCTGGTGATTGCAGAGGCCCAAGATAAAGTCCTTTGGCTCACGGATAGGATGGGAAAGTGGTGCCAATCAGCTTTGAGATGGGGCTGCTGAAGCAGCACATGCTGCAGCTTCCTGATGGCTGGACCTGGCACAAGTGGCGGAGGAGATGTGGAGTGGTGGGAAGAGGTCAAGGATTACTTTTGGCAGCAGCTGGTCATTAATGCAGATGAGATGTAATGGGACACTGTATGTACCTAGAAATAGAAGAAGGAAATGGTTGGCAGGGCATCACATAGACTAGAAACATATGAAATGTGGAGAGAATAATCCACAGACAAGGCAGGTGTGGTCGGCAAAGCTTGGGAGAAGGGAAGAGTGACCAAGAGGCTGCTCTCCTAAAAGCTGACTGTGGCAAAGAACCTCTCAGGGGGTGCAGATGGTGTTTCTGGAGCGGGCTGGGTTTTGCAGATTTCCTGGTTTGGGGTTTGTATCTACTTCCTCCCACAGGCTGGGATTGTACTGGTTCTGTGTTTTGGAGTTAAGTCCCTTAGCAGCTTTTCAGGCTGTAGGGAAGGTGTTTTCCTTCTGGAGCTGCCAGGCCTTATCCGTGCCATTCCAGAATACTGGGAGCTGAACTTTGTTTCTTCAAGTGTGCTTGACTCTCCTGAGATCTTTTCATTGCCCCATTGTGGTTTTTGTCCCCTCTCAGTGGGGAAATCCTTCGTTGTGGTCAGCTCCAGTGCAGTCAGTACTGGAGCATTTTTGTTCCAGAGGTGTTGGAGTTGGAAGGGACATTTGGAGAACATCCAGAGCAAGCCCTGGCTCAGGGCTGTCTCAGCTAGAGCAGGTTGCCCAGTGCCAGTCTGGTCTTGTACATCTTCAGTGCAGACATCACAGCCTCTCAGGGTAACATGTTCCCACATTTCATCCCTTTTACAGGGAAAAAAGCTTTTCCTTATGTTGAAATGTATTCCAGTTTGTTCCAAATGACTACTGCCCATGGGATGCCACTGAGAAGAGACTCTCTCAGTCTTCTGTTCACCCTTCTATCAGAGATTTATGCACATGGATCTGATGCTCCTGAGGCACCTCTTCTCCAGGCTGAACATCCCAGACTCTTCCAAACTCTCCTCTCTTTGAAATCCGGGTGAGGAGTTGGTGGTTCCGCTCTACACCAGACACATGGACCAAGACTTTCTCCAGCTCCTGTTGGCAAGTTCTGAATTGTGGCTGAAAGCAAAGCTGTGCTTTTGGGGGTGGGTTTTAGAGTCATGGCTCCCTGAGCTCCTGTTATCCCTGCTTTATATGCTGTTTTTCCTTACTTTTCCCTTCCCTTTCCTCTCCTGATGGATTGCAGCCTTTTCCATGAAAAAGAGAGAAGGCTTTCCATGGTTTCCTTCCTGGCTGGAAAGATTGAATTTATTTGCTTTCCCACCTGTGATTGCTGCAATAAATACACTAAGCCTTTGTTAATTCGCACTAATAATCGTGTATTACATATTTTAAATTACCCAGTTTTGCAAGTTTATCAAACAAAACACACCAAATAGAGATCAGTCGTCGCTGGCTGATCTTGATATTCAGCTCAGTACGTGCAGGAATACTGGACTCTGGAATTCGTTAACGTAATCTTCGCAAATAAAGACTTTTGGATGTTGGGATTTGCAAAACTTCCTCTGGCGTTGTGCAATATTTTGCAAAAATGTTTTCAGCTCTTACCCACTTAATGTTGAGTTTGTCCATGGCAGCCTGAGAGCCCCTCCCAGGGCCTAAAGGGGCTCCAGGAGAGATGGAGAGGGACTGGGGACAAGGCATGGAGGGGCAGGACACAGGGAATGGCTTCCCACTGCCAGAGGGCAGGGATGGCTGGGATAGTGGAAGGAATTGCTGGCTGGGAGGGGGGTGAAGGGGCTGGGATGGAATTCCCAGAGAAGCTGTGGCTGCCCCTGGATCCCTGGAAGTGTCCAAGGCCAGGTTGAACAGGGAGCTTGGAGTTCCTCCCTTCAGGCACCTTCTCCGTTCTTTCTGCTTGACACAGGGAAATATATCTTGAGGTTCTGAAGCTCTGAAGGGAAAAGTCAGTTTTCTAACTGAGAAAACCCCATTTCATTAGGTCTGTGCTCGAAAAGAGTTGAAACCTTTGTCTGAATTATTATGCAGATCTAATCCCAGGAGGTTAAAGATCGGCAAAAGTACAACCAAGGAAAAGCAGAATTTTATAGAACGTTGTTTGGTCACATTGTAAATATCAGGTTACCAAATATGCTGGGCTGAATGATGGCTCTGTTACATGGATTATTGTGGAAGACTCATTTTTCTACATCTCAAAATGTATATTAGTTTTGTACTCTGTGTCTGTATTAATTTGTGTTATAAACCTACTAAGGAAGAAAGTTTGGCTTGCAGCATTTTGTTTGTTTGGTTTTCATTTGTTTGTTTTTTTCTTTGGGGAGTTGTTTTGTTTTGCAGTTTTTGGTGGGGTTTTTCTGTTGTTTGTTTTGGTTGGTTTGTTTGTTTTGGGGGTGTTTTTTGTAGTTGGTTCCTTTTTCCTCAAAGCTGGGTTAGAGATTTAGGATTAAATTGCTTTTTCCTTTATCTCCTGAGGAATTCTCATGGTGTTTTGGGATTACCTTTAAAAAGTGTGTCTCTGGTTTGAAACAGAACCGGGAATTTGTGTTCAGCTTTAAATGGAAAGAATAATTTCTTTTCAGCTCCCTGGCCTTGTGATCTGGGATTTACCTGGGTGTGTTTGCGATATCCCTTCCAGCCTGGGGTGTACCTGGGTTGTGGAAAGGGGGTTTAGTTCCTGGAGTTAGAGCACAGCTGGGCCTTTAAGGTGCTATTTACCTCAGTGCTTTATTTATCAATATATTATTTGCAGTGACTTGCTTTGTTCCAGCTGAATTACTGAATTTTCTTACAAAATAGCAAAAATAATTTCCTTTCTTTTCTTTTTTTAGCCTTCTGTTGAGTCTTCAAGCCCAGGTAAATATTTTTTATGATTTCCAAGGTTTTTTGGCATCCTACTAGTGGAAAAGCTTTCCAGGAGTTATTGAAGCTGTACTGTTGTTATCTCTTGAGCTTTTATTTCTTTCAGAGAAATAATTAATTGCTTTACAGTTAAATCTTGTAGTCACAACCTTACAATTTTTGGGAAATGAAATCTAAATTGTCCAAGGACACAAGTGGAGAAATCTTAGCAGGGTTAGAATGAAAACTCAGGTACTGCTGAAGGACATCTGCCAAACCCTTCATCCATCCATTTCTTTTTCATTGCCACAAAATATAACCAGAATTCTCTTCAAAGACATGCGAAAAATAAAGGCATGGGGAGAAATAACTCAGAACTAAAATCTGAATAACTGTGAAGCTTGTTTAATGTAAATTTTGGAGAAGCCATTAGTCTGTCTTTGTAGTTGTAAACAAAGAAGCTTCCGAAGAATAAAGGGAATGACTGCCCGGAGTTTGGATTTTATGAGTATTTCTGCTCCCAGCAGAACTCAATTTAGGCAGGTTTATGATTATTTTAGGAGTAAAGTGTTCAAAACCTGAACGTTTCCCAGACATTTAACTAGGGCCTGATGTCCAGAGACAGGGAACTGGGAGATCTGGCTGCTCCAACCCTCTCCTGGCTCCTTCCGCCAGGACCTCTCCCCAGAGCTTTCCTTTCCCTAAGATAAAGGCTCGAGGGAGGATATTTGAATTTCTGAGTGTAATCTCCGCATTAAAACGTCACCGAAAGAATAAAAATAAATGAAACTCTGCGAGGCCGTGATGTAACTAAAAACGTTGTTTAAAATGTTTCCCATCAGGAGGTTCAGCAACATCTGACGACCATGAGTTTGACCCATCAGCTGATATGCTGGTGCATGACTTTGATGATGAACGGACATTAGAAGAGGAGGAGATGATGGAAGGAGAGACAAACATCAGATCTGAAATAGAGGATCTTAACAGGGTAGGTGGCCTTGAGCGATCCTAAGGCAGAGCCACAGCCCCCCCAAAACATGCGCAGGGGGCCGGCCCTTAGCCTGGGACTCCTGAAGGATGATGCCCCCAAGGCAGTGCCAGGTCAGGAACAGAGGGGTATGGGGGGCACTGAGTGTCTCAGACACTGGGGAGGGGGAACCAGCCCAGAAACACTTCATATATGTGTGTGCATGAAAATAAATGCTTAATGTCCTTACTTGGGTATAAATACTTAGTCTGCGTATACTGTGTATAATATCCTTGTGTACCGTGTAGATACATTTCAGATATGTGTTATGCACTTACTGGTACATAAACATTGGATATACATAAAATGAACACTTAATATACATATTTATGTATAGAAATACTTAATCTATATATGCTATATATAATATACATATACTGTGTATAATGTATATACATTTTAGATTTAATACACACATACTGGTGCATAAATACTTTATATAAAACAAATAATATGCATATTTTATATAGAAATACTTAAGATACATCTGCTATATATGTATATAAAATATACATATACTTTGTGCAATGTACATACATTTTAGATATATAATATACACATTGGTACATGCTATATATATAAAATTAATACCTAAGATGCATATTTATATATAGAAATACTTAATATACATATGTTATAAAATATAAATATACTGTGTATAATGTATGTTTTAGAGATATATATAATGTAATATATTGCTGCATAAATACTTAATACTGGTACATAACTGCTTAATAAATGTATAAAGCTGTGCTTGTCTAGTCTCTTTTTGCATATTTTTATGGTATAGGTTTTGCATCCTGGCATAGGATTTGCATTTTAGAGTTACTCTAAGTTGAAATATCCTTTGGCTAAACTTGTATATTCCACCTGATTAGTGCAAGTTATTATTTTATAAAGCACTTGCACCCATTAGTGCTTATAGATTTTTATTTAAAAAAGCACAACTTCATAATTTGACATTTCTCTTGCATTTTTATACAAATACCTGTTTAATCATGTAGTGGAGCATTCAGTAGTGTCATCATTTTGAGGGGAGATGCAGAGGAAACGATGTATAAATCCTATTTAGTCTGAGTGATTATGCCCATACGACTTTAAATTAATTTAGTGCGTATAGTCTCTATTTCCAGTGTAAGTGATAATTTCTTTCTGGTAATTTCAGGTTGTGCTGTCACTTCTGTATTGTCTTCAATTATTTCTCAGGCAGGAATAATATCCTTAAATTACCAAGTACGTTTATTATAAATGCAAAGTAATTTAGGTACTGGCTGTGGCCTCGTTGTCTGCAGAGGCCTCCAGAACAGTTCATTAATGATTCACAGATGCATATTCAGTGTACAAATCCTATTTAGCATAAGTGATTATGCCAGTATGACTTTAAATTAATTAGTGTGTTTAATCTCCATTTCCAGTGTAAATGATCGCTCCTTTCTGGTAATTTCCAGGTTGATATTAAATGGTAAACATAAACTAAATAAATAGTTGGCTAATCTCAATATGCTTCCTCAAGATTAAATGAGAAATGGAGCTCCACACGTGTGTCATGTGGGTTTTAAGTTGGAAATGTGGGGTTTTCCCTTCATATTTTGTGTAATTCTGTCACCGCATTACAACTCTTCAGTTTGTCCCCTCATACGCACTGGCCACCCCTGGTTGTGGGGTAGCAGGTTTGCCTTCCACTGGCCCAGGTTGCTCCAAGCCCTGTCCAACCTGGCCTTGGACACTTCTTCCACATGAGGAATTTTGATGTCCTGGGTAATCCTTGTGCCTTTTTGAACCTTTTCTGTTTTGCAATATCCTGAAGCAACAGAGAAATAACAGTTTGGATTTTCTCTCGGAGAGTTGCAGGTCCTTGGAGCTTTTTGAATTGTGATGGACTGCTTGAAGTTAAGAGGCTCTACCTAAGAAAAATATTGTAATTACAACCCCCCTTTCCTAGATAACCTGGAGTCAGGAATATTCCTGTTACATAGTTCACACATACCTGCAAATTGCAGTAAAAGCTCCTTTTAATTCTCAGCTGGCTCTACAAATAGGCTTAAAGAAAGTGTATTACCTTCCAAAATGCACTGGAGAACATTTGGATAGTTAGGAGTAGGATTCTTCTGCAAACTGTGCCAGGTTTTAATTAAGACCACAGTCCTTTCATGTTGTCTGTGTCAGTAAAATATTAATTCCCCACTTCTAGGAGTTCTTTCCATAGAATGATACGATGGGGACCAAGGAATCAAGAGGAGGGAGCAGGAGGACATTTAGGTCCACGTGGTCTGTGTGTAAAGCTTAGCCAAAGAATAGAGCACTAAGTGGTAGAATGGCTTAGTTCTTTGAAGTAAAATAAAATAAAACATGTATACAGTGAGTGCTGGTAGCCCCTGTGTTATTTTTACAGGGCAGAACTGACTCCACTTGCCTTTTATAATTGGGATTTTTAGTGTTTCCAGAAACTAGAAATGTGTTGATCAGTGAAGGCCCTTAGGAAAGGTCAGACAACAACAAGAAATATCTAATTATCAGCCAAGAGGCACATTAATTACTAAGAAAAACTATTTAGAGCAAGCAGACACTTCCAAATAATAAACAAATTATTTGATCTTGTGAGAAAGAGAATTTTAAAATGCTCTCTGAAAGCTTCTGTTGTGAAAATCTCCTTGGGGATATCAGATACTGTCCCTGCAGGCTGGATACTGCATATTAAAAGTAATAAAAGAAGTAATTTGCAGACCCAACAAGTAATAATTTTTATTAATAAAGTGAATGCAAATAGTAACAGTCTGGGAGCCACTAAATTTGAGAACTGTCTATCACTTGCAATGTCCCTGCAGAGGGGACCAGCTTTCTATATATCATGATTTTTAAATGTGTACATATTTTAGCAGATTTGCTTCCAGCTGTGGGTGGGTTTGTAGACAACCAGCTTAAAATATCTGTGAGTGTGCAAACATTAATAACTTCACCTGGATATCAGGTGATCCCTCATCCCCATCCAAACCCTCACTTTTGTTTTGCCCAGAAGGAAGAGAGGCACAGGGGGACTGAGGGGTGCATTTTGGGGGTCCTTTTGTGTCCCAAACCGGGGTTGTAGAACTCTGTAGGATTGTCCGTGTAGCACAACTTCCCAACAAAGATTTAATATTACTGCAGTTCTGGTCCTGATTGTGCCGAATTCTTGGAGTCACGGCAGGAATTCCTGCCTTGCACCAGGACAAGTTCCTGCCTCAGGATCTCAGCTGTCTGTGTGAAGCAGTTGCTGCTGACACACAGTTTATCATTTTTTTCCACAAATGTGTGCTAAATTACCACCATTTTTTCTGGTTGTTTTTGGGCAGCAGCAGGAATATCAATATGTATTCCAATAAGGAGTGTGTTTGCTCTGGCTACTGAAGGGGGATGATAAAACCAAGCTCCTTAAATGAGCTTTATGAGATTGTTGATATGTGAGGTCTGCTGTAAATTCATAAAGACTTGGGAAATAAAGTGATCCCGCATAAAAAAACCCCACACATTTTTCTTAGGAGCCCAAACTTCAGACTTTGACTGCCCATTGATTTTTGAATGGCCATTCTTGGTGTGTGTGATCATCCTCCCACTGGTTTGCTGTTGAGGTGCTCACCTTTGTGCTGTAGGGCAGGTATGGGATGTGGAATGTCCATGCTAAAATCCCAAACTTTGTTTGGATGTTTCCCAGGAGAGTGATATGCCAATCCAGGAGCTGCTCAGCCGCTACGGCTACGATGGCACCATCCCACTGCAGGAGGAGGAGGAGGATGAGGAGGAGGAGGAGGAAGAGGAGGAGGGAGAAGATGATGATGATGTTGATAATGATGACAACAGTGGCTGTAGTGGGGAAAACAAGGTATGTGTTCCTGCTCGTTTGCATACGTCCTGTGCTGCTCTGCCACTCCAGGTCCCAGGTCCTGGCAGAGTAATTCGTAATAAACTTGATTTCTGGTGCTTTGTGTACTGAACTCTAAGCGTTATTCTTAATTACCCATCTGTATTTCTCTTTAATTGCTCTTGATTCCATCTGTATCATCCCGAACTGTGGCTGAGGCAAATTAAAATACATGAATGCCTATAACATTGTGTAAGAAGGGATTGTAATTGCACTTCAAAAGTGACATTTTAAAAGCCTGCAGACACCTTTATAGATGTGGCTGAATACTTGTTTTGAGGTGAAAAGCTGATTACTGAAACTCCTCAGTGTGCAATTGACTTAAATGTGGCTCTCAATGTTGGAAAATCCTGCAAGTTTTCCAGCTTGAGCATTTTAAATTGTATTTTTCAGCCTGGCAGCCCTGGCTGTACTTAAATTAACTGAACCTAATGCTTCGAGTACCTTTGCAAAATATTTAGTTTTGAGCTTAACATCTTAAAAAGCCTGCTCTGTGTGCTCTTAAAAGAACTTTCTGATTTCAGAAGAGTCTTTTCTACTTGGAATGTCCTATATATTTGTAACAATCCTGTCATGGGCACAGCTGTAGCTTCTCTGTTACTGCTGTGTCCTGAATTCCATTAAAATACAAATTCCTTTGAATTGTCAGTAAATAAAAAAGCTCAGGCATCAGTGGAAGTTGCATTACCTAATCTGGCTTTTAAAAGGATGCGTTTTGCTTTTTTGATACCTAACCCATTTTAGAATCTCTGGAATGATACATCTGATTCAGAAAATAAAATTCTTGGGGTTTACAAGCTCCCTTGACAGATGCTATAAAAGATTGTTATTTGTGTGGGTTGAACAGTTCAGAAGGAAGATCCGTAGTTAGATTACATAGGGAAAGGTTCAGGAAGTTGGAGAAACTTAGATAATGTGAAGGATGCAGGAAATTTCAGGAAGAGTTCTTTGAGAAGGAATTTCTGCCTGGCAAGGGTGGTCAGGCCTTGGCAGGGGCTGCCCAGGGAGGGTTGGAGTGCCCAGCCCTGGAGGTGCCCAAGGCAGGACTGGCCGTGGCACTCAGTGCTCTGGGCTGGGGGACAAGGTGGGCATCGGGCACAGGGTGGGCTCCGTGGGCTGGGGGGGCTTTTCCAGCCTCAGGGATTCTGTGCAGGATCAAAATAAGAACCACAAGTGTGTTTTTTTGCTCATGGTAAAGCCTCACTTTCTCCATGTGTCCTTGCTCCTTAATTCCTTCCTGACCCAACTTCTGTGTTCTGATGGCCTGCTCTGTGCTTCTCCAGTGGCTGATGTTAGACCCGGCCTATCTTTGCTCTTCCCTGGGTGGCATTTCCACGTGTCCCTGCTGTGAGGAGCCCCTTTATCCCTCTGCAGGTCTCAGACCCTCTGTAGGACCCTGATGTTAGACCCGGCCTATCTTTCTCTTCCCTGGGTGACATGTCCACATGTCCCTGCTGTGAGGAGCCCCCTCGTCCCCCCGCAGGGCTCAGACCTTCTGTAGGACCATGCAGAGCCTTCCTCCCATCAGCACCTCCAGCTCAGGGTCTGCCCAGCCACCACCACCCCCAGTCCAGCGAAGCCCGGCCCTGGCACTGGGCTGAACTGGGAGCAGGTGCTCAGCAGCCCCTCCCCAGCATGGCTGAGACTGGAGCCAGGGCGGTGGGGAGCGAGCGCAGCGCTAGCTCACCTCGGGATACGGGATGGGAGCTCCGAGGAGCTGCAGGCTCTGAGCAGAGAGGCAGAAAATACAGCTGTGGGGGTGGAATAATTGTATAAATCATTCAAGCTTTCTCTGCAAGTGCTCATCTTTGTACAGCCTATTTAGCTCTCCTGCACTTAGCTGGCTTCTATTTTTATTCTGCTTTAAGCTGCACATGTGACAGTACTCTGGTTGCTGGTAAAGGTGCACATCAGTGTGCTGGGCCCGGTGCTTCTGGGTCAGAAATAGCAGCAAAACACAGAAAAGAGACAAAAAACAGGCACCGAAATAGAAAGCGTGGATTTTATTTTTTAATGTTTGCAATTTTAATTTTCTCTGGTTGTAATAATTCCCACAGTTGTTGTGGTTTATCTTCTAATAAAGAAACTTGTCCTAATTTTTGATCTTGACCCAAGCCTACTGCTGTGCTGTTCCTGTGGGGTTGAGCCACTCTATTGATGTTCGTTTTTATGGAAGGTACCATTTCCATGTAAATAATTCCTCCCCTTTTTATTGAAAATTCATTAGAAAGGGTTTTAAAGAACAAAGTAAAATTTAAAGTGAGATGAAAACCACAAGGAGTTGCTTGACTGATTAAAAAATGAACGATTGAATTAAGGTTTCTATTCGTGATTTGTATGGTAGAGTCTGAGTGTTATATTGATCTGCTTAAAATCCTGGTCAAAAAATAACCCGATGAGTTGTTTACTCATTTGTGGTGGCCGGGCCTGCACAGGCCACAATCCGTGCAGTCACTCCGGGTCAGGTAAGAGATCCTTGGGTTTGAGAGATTGATAATCCTGGGAGAAATCATCGCCAAAATAGTGTTTGTCACATACAAAGGAGTAACTGGTGTGCTGTTTGGTTTTTCCTGTGCAAGGAGGAGGCCATAAAAGATTCATCAGGTCAGGAAGACGAGACACAGTCGTCCAACGACGACCCAGCACCATCTGTTGCTTCTCAAGATCCCCAGGAGATGATTCGCCCTCGCCGCTGTAAATATTTTGATACAAGTACGTCCAGTTTAATTCGCAGCACAGCAATCCCACTATGACTGACCTGATTCCTGGCAACATTGGGTTTGTTTTCTGTGCCACTGCTCTTGATTAGCATCATGCTCAAAGACAGCAAAACAAAGCCCTGCTTTTAGCTGAATGCTAAATCTGCTCTGCTCACTCTGTACAAGGCCAGGAGAGTCTTTTCTTAAGGCATGAAATTTGTGGGAAAATTTCAATTTTACCGTTTGAAAGAGCGGGCTCTCAGTCCATTCATCCTGCAAACTGGTTTGTAAGGATGTGCCCTTCAAAAAGGAAGTGGAGTGAGTGATTGTTTAGTGTGGGATTCCCTTGCCGTGGTGCTGTCAGTTGCCCGTTCACACCAAAGATGCCGGGCAAAATATTTGCAAAAATATTGCCAAGCAGGAAGTGCTCTGTTCCAGCCAGATAAACTCTGTGCAGCACGTGCTTGTCGTGCCAGGGCCGGGTCCTGCCCTCACCCCGAGGGCTGGGAGTCCCACTGCAGGGAAGAGTGAAAACTGACATTTTCTACAAACAGAACCCAGATTTCTTCAAGATCACTGATACAGAAAAGCAGTAAAATCTGGAAAAGGCCAAGAATGGTTAAACCTGAAACAGAGAAGAGGGAGATCACCATGAAGGTTTCCTTCTAGAATTCCACATTTGTTACTGTTGTCAGTGTTCAACTGATCGTTTTCTCTCTTCTTTTTTTTAAAAATCGGTTTTGCATCCCTTTGAAACTGTTGGCTGTTGTAACTGTCCCTTCAGACAACTCTTATTTCCATGGCATTTTGCCTGATGGGGTCTGAGCCTTTTGAGCTGGCAGCAGGGCCCTTTGGACAGCATTTATTTTACCTTTCTTTAAAGGAAGTGACTGTTGCTGATATTTGAATTCCTACTGTTGTGTGTTTGAACAAACACAAATTTCCTCACCATACCTTATCCTTGATACTTACTAGTCATGACATTGTAAAAATGCAGTTTTCTAATCTGAACTTCATTTTCGTCCCAAATGGCCAAGGAATCTCAGTAGCTGTGCAGAGGATTGCAAGTATCTTAAATAAATCCCTATTTTTAAGCAGAGCAACTGTATTGCATTAGGTTTGGGATTTTTTACAGCGTTCAGCTGTGTGTAGAATGTAGTTTAATGTATAAATCATTTTAGTGCTACTAGATCACATCCTATACATAAACCAGTATGCTGGGAAAGGCAACTGGGCTGTATCATAAAGAGCTTAACATTTCTGGCAATCCTTATCCCAAATAATCTATTTTAAGTGC
The DNA here is from genome assembly GCA_013396755.1 of Sclerurus mexicanus. NCBI lineage: Eukaryota > Metazoa > Chordata > Aves > Passeriformes > Furnariidae > Sclerurus > Sclerurus mexicanus. The sequence goes on along the minus strand of VWZF01004474.1, from coordinate 189,182 downwards.
TGCTGTGCCTCTCTGAGCTGTACATCCCAGGCTCCTAAATCCCAGGGAGACACACTTAGAGATTTCTCACACCTTGTGCTGAGATGTCCCTTAAATTCATTGGCAGCTGCTGGAAGGGAAAAAGAACAGCAGGAGCTAAGCCAGGAGGAAAAGGTTGTTGAAACCCACATGTGGGTGCTGAACATCCGCAAAAAATACTTCCAGAAACTTTAGGGTAAATTTGGATGTGGCTTACTCAAAGCTGGGTGAGGAAAAGGGAATTTTAATTTAGTAGCACGATTTATTTGTGCCTTTAAGTTTTCAGAGCCTGTTGTGTATCTTAACTCAAATGTGAACATTGGGTGGGTCAGTTTTTAATCTTGCCAATGCTGAAATATTTATGTTGACCCTAAAAGTGCAGTTTGGAGTGGTGTGGGCTGAGATAAGGGGGGAGGGAGGGAGCAGAGCAGGGCTGCAGCCTGGAGGGGTGACAGGCTGGGCTCCTGTCCCTGCCACCCTTGCTGCTTTTGGCTAAATGTTTGAACAATTCCTTGCAGATAGTGAAATAGAGGAGGAATCTGAAGAAGATGAAGATTATATTCCCTCAGAAGACTGGAAAAAGGTAAATACTAAGCCCATATTTCAAGAATAATAAGTTGATGTGTTACCTAGTAACTTTGAGCTCTACAGAGCACCCAAATCCCCTCTTGTTTTTCCCCATAAATAAGAGTTTTGATAATGAGAAATGTCAAAGACCTCCCCAAATAGTTAAAAAGCCATTTCCATATAGTTACTGTTTATAGATTTTGAACCTGTAAACTGTATTTTTAGATTTTTAGCAAGTCTGAAGTTTTAAGGGGGGGGAAAAGATGTTGTCATCCTTGTGTTTGTTAACAAAAAACATCAAGGCTCTGGTTGCTTAACTTCTTGTTTCTGCTGTTTCAAAACAGGAAATCATGGTGGGCTCAATGTTTCAAGCTGAAATTCCAACTGGCACCTGCAAATACAAAGAGAATGAAAAAGGTGAGACTTAGCACTGTGGCCATTATTGCTGTGTTTGTGATCATTTTTTAATAGGGAGAAATGAAAGGTTTGATTGATGTCACGTGTCTTGTGAAATAAATGAGGTCCTTCAAGTGAAAACTCATCTCTGACTGTAGTTCATCCTGTACTTCACCATCAGAGCTTGAGGCTGGGAAGGGGAAAAGAAGGATTGTACTGCTGGCCTGGTGCCTCTTGGATTAGAGGTATACACAGGCTTTATTTAACCTCTATACATTTACTTAATGTAAAACAGAAGAGCTGATGGAGAAACTGTGTTGCTGGAATTGGATTAACACATTAAAAGAGGCAAAATGGTACCAGCAGCTTTGTCTTTCACCTTCTAAAGCTCATCAGTCGGTAACAAAAGTAGTTCTGGTTTTGGCTTTTTCCCCCTCCTCCCAACCAGAGCCTTTGGTGTCCTGTGCAGTGTCAGGAGTCAGACTTGGTGATCCCTGTGGTCCTTTCCAGCTCAGGATGTTCCATGATTCCATTGCCTTCAAGCAGGGTCACACGCACCTAACACATTGTGGACTTTGCAGCCAGAGAGGTTGCACAGAGCTTAGTTTATATAAGAGCTCGGGAGCTTCCCTTGAAAACAGAAAATGGCAAATCAGAAACCTTTGTAGCTGGGAAGAAGCTGCTCTTTGCAGGCTCTCCTGCTTCTGGCTGGGCACAGAGCTGGAACTGTGCATTTGCCTGAGATGCAGTTAAATGTGCTTTACTGCTCACCTGCTTTTCCAGGCATTTACTCAGCTCTAAATGGCTTCTGGTCTCCAGCAGTGCAGCAGAAATGGCTGCTCAGAGCATTGCGGTGCCCGGCATAAACCAGCCCTTCATCCCCTTGCTCACTGCTGGTTGCAGGGCAGAGAACCTGCAGCAGGGGCAAAATTTAATTGTCACTCATGGTGCTGTTGGCCGGAGAAGCTGGGGCTGCCCCTGGATCCCTGGAAGTGTCCAAGGCCAGGTTGGACAGAGCTTGGAGCAACCTGGGCTGGTGGAGTGTCCCTGCCTGTGGCAGAGGGTGGAACAGGAGGATCTTTGAGGTCACTCCCAACCCAAACCAAGAATTATATTTCTATGAAGATTCCTAGGTTTTTTTTCTGAAATGAGCAAGCAAACATCAGCTTAGTTCCAGCCTTTGAAGCAAAGGGCTCCCAGACAACTCTTGAGAGCTGTTTCCAAACCATGTGTCATCAGTGAAATGAAGCCACTTTCTTTGCCAAACACTCAGGCATTTTCCTTACCAGGGGTTTTTATTTGTATTTACTTTCATGTCACAATCCTTTTCTTCAAGTAGAGATGCCTCTATTGACCCTCTGACTTTCCCTTCCTGTGCTGCCCATGCTTTCCCAAGGGCTCCCTCCTTCCTCCTGTCTCACAGAGCAAATGGAATCAGTGTTGAAATTCCTTGCTGATTTTTGTAAGGTTGTTGAAGACCACAAACAAGATCTGGATACTTTGCCAGTTACAGTTTTTTTAAAAGCCTGAATTTCACCTTATTTCACTGCCCTAATACTTTAATCCAAAGCTTTCAGGCTCTTCAGAAATCAAACTGGGAGATAATTCACAGGATATATCTCTTGCCCATGAATTTCAGTTTGTTGTGGGTTCACTGGTGTGGAATATCCCGTGTAAGCTCTGGATAAAGTGGAGATTGGGTGGTATTGAAATTCTGGAGTTTCATAACTTGGTCCTGGGACCTAGAGAACAGAATATGCCAGAGATCTGAAGGCAGTACAAATGACATATCCCAGTCTTTTGGATCTCTCCGTCCATGGGACTCCTCCATGTGTTCAGGATTGATGTCTGTGCTCCAATGACCTCCCAAGGTTTCCGAACCACTTTATCCCAGGGAATAAATATCTTCATCATTGTTTCATCTTGCTTGTGTTCATTCAGTGTATGAAAACGATGACCAGCTCCTCTGGAATCCTGACTTCCTGCCGGAGGAGAAGGTGATCGAGTTCCTAACTGAGGCCTCGAGGCGCACGGGTGAGGAGAAAGGCCTGGATGCCATTCCTGAGGGATCACATATCAAAGACAACGAGCAGGTAGAGAAACACAAGGAGGGTCTGTAGCTTAAGATTAGAGAATTAATCATCCCTTCATTTTATTTCACTCCCAAGAATTAAAATTGTGGTTCAGACAGTTTGATTTATTTTATTCCCAGGAATTAAAATTGTGGTTGAAACAGTTTTATTATTCCTTGTGGAAATAGAAACTGGATGATTTTTTTTATCTCTCAATGAGTATTAAACTGTTAACTTGGGCTTAACGTTGCTTTATATAAAATAAATGCATCAGTGGTTTATTTTATATATAAATGTGTATGAGTTAATTCAATTATATAATTTTTAAAGCTGTATGAATGCACACTTATTTTTTTCTTCCTACCCAGAAAAACCCCCACATCAATTTTACAAATTTATATAGTGGATATAAATGTCTGAGCACTTTGCCTGGATATATTCTTGGTTATTTTATGAGAGATTTGGAGATTTAAACACAGGAAATATGTCTTTGTGCTGACTTAAATTTTATTACATTCACTCAGGGAGTTTATTTTTAATCTTAATAGCTATCAGTGATTTCCTAAAATCACACCGTCAGTTGAATAGTCTCTGGAATGTTACATTTGTGTATTTTCGTCTCTGCAGGCATTGTATGAACTGGTTAAGTGCAATTTTGATACTGAGGAGTCCTTACGAAGGCTGAGGTTTAATGTCAAGGCAGCCAGAGGTGAGCAGACACTGGAAGGGAAGCTTTTGTCCCTCAGTTTTCATGTTCTTTGTTACACAGGTCTTGGACTTTGCTGAAAAGCCTCATTGGAACTTAATTTAAATGCAGCCCTCAGTGAATCTCTCATTGTTCTCTGAGAGAATGGAATTAGCAGATGTGTAAATTCACTTCCTGTCCATAGAGCTTGATATAAATACCTGTGACTTCACTGCAAGTTGAAGTTGAAAATTATTTCTCAGCAACTCAGCTGTGCATTTCTTGGGCATTTTGTCTGTGCTCTTCCAGACCTTTTCAGTCATCAAAGTAAAGGCAACAAACATGAAATATGAAATAAAATAATTCAGAGTTATAAATAAAAGAACAAGAGCATCTAAACCTTTTATTTACAAATTGTAACACTAAAAAAACCCTGGTTTTAAAGGTGCTTTTGGAGCCTTGAGCATTTCCTGGTCTGTTATTGATCGTTGTGCTCAAAGGAACAAGAAATTAAGAAAAGACACGAGTTATTTTCCTACACATTGATCTGTTGGTTCTGCTTCCACACCTCTCCCGAGTTCCCTGTGCAAATCACAAGACAGGAATGGTCAAATAAAGAAGATTAGTTTGTTCTCCCACTATTTTAAACCTTATTTACTTGTGACCTTTAAAATCAATGAGGCCAAATTCTATGAAGTTTGTAACAGTCCCTACCAAGTAGCTCCTCCAAGATGTTTTCTGTCACTTCAGTTGTCTTTTATTGGCTTTTGTGGTTGAAGTATTTTCTTTATTGCCTTTTTTTTTGCTGTAGAAGAATTATCAGTTTGGACAGAAGAAGAATGTAGGAACTTTGAGCAAGGGCTGAAGGTCTACGGCAAAGATTTTCATGTGATTCAGGCAAATAAGGTAAGAACTGGGTTTAAATGCAGTTCTCACTTTTTATATTTTAAAACAATGTAATTGTAGATATTTTCTTATCCTTAATTTCCATTAGAGATTACTCTATTGACTTCTTCCATTTTTTACTGTGGCATCACAGAATCCCACACTTGTTTGGGTTGGAAGGACCTTAAAGCTCATCCAGTGCCACCCCTGCCATGGGCAGGGACACCTTCCACCAGCCCAGGTTGCTCCAGCCTGGCCTTGGACACTTCCAGGGATCCAGGGGCAGCCATGGAATAATCTCTGCCAGGGCCTCCCCACCCTCACAGGGAGGAATTTCTCCCTCTATTTATGTCCAAATTGTTTTCTCAAAAAATCCAGAAATCTCTCTAACTGTGGCTGTGAACCCAAAGTGCAGAAATCCCTTGGGAAGAGCTGCCTCCCTCTGAAGAGACTGTGGGACAGCCTTGGAATATTCCTCGTGGAGCTGTTCCTGGCTGCACCTCCCAGTATCTCCAGTGTATTTAGAAATGCTATTGACTTCACACCTCAATTCCAGGCCTCTGAAATTCGGAGCCAGGAGTTTCCCTTGTCCAAAGCAGCACCCCCTTGGAGTGTCACACGTTTTGACTGAAATACTGGGGGGGTTTGGGCCAAAAATGCCTTCAGTTGATGGAGACTTGCCTGGCATTGTTCCTAGGTGCGGACCCGCTCCGTGGGGGAATGTGTCGCCTTCTATTACATGTGGAAGAAGTCGGAGCGTTACGATTTCTTTGCCCAGCAAACGCGCTTTGGGAAGAAGAAATACAACCTGCACCCTGGTGTCACGTAAGATGGGCAGCATTTCGTGGGCTCTCAGGTCTAAATCTGTGGTTTATGTCCCTGGAGTGGAAACCAAGGCATTCCAGAGTCCCAGTTTGCAGCAGGAAAACGGCCGAGGTGTCACAAAATTGCACTAGTGTGTATAATGCAATCTCTAAAATAAATTTTTTTGGAATAAGGGCGACAATTTGCATTGAGCAGCTGTTGCATTTAGTTTGTTTTCTTTCAAAACGTTTCACATTTCTGCAAACGGGTGTTTTTAATGCTTGCATACTTTAAATATGTTTTATGAGTGTTTTATACTATGGCATCAGTCACACGTTTCAGGTGGGATTTGGGCTACGTTGGCAAGAATTCTGGCCAGCAGAGTATCCTGTCCCAGGGCTTTTTTGGGTGTCCACAGCAACTTTCCCTTCCGCATCCCTGCTGGGAAGGAGGGAATTGCTGAGCAGGACTGCACCCCTCAGCTCCGAGCCGGCGTGTTCTCCTGCCCTTCATTCCAGTGCTCTCGTTTTATATCCCACTCTTTCCGCTGACTCTTGCCAAGCCTTTTTACTATTATTTTCATTCTTCATTTGTTCCTGGCTTCTCTGTTGATCCTTTGTTGGAATATTATTGTTTCTCCAAACATTTTAGAGCTGTGTGTTGGACCACTGCAGTGAACTCGTGGGGCGACAGTCAGAGTTGCCATCTGTGGCTTTGGAGAGTGTTACAGAGAGTGTTCTTGACTGGCTGTCAGGGACTGTCTGTCTCCCCCTCTTCTTCCATCTGTTGGTGGGGGGGTTTTCCCCTCTTTTCTCAAATTAGTAGACATTTTTGGTTGTTAATTACTCAAAACACTCTCTTTTTGCAGTTGGCTGCATGTGGGGATCAGCAGCAGTGGCATGAAGGATTGTACTTGTCTGTTCTTGAATGATTTTGCAGATAAATGTGGGAATTCAGGGTGCAGTAACAATTCCAGCAGAATTATGTGTGAGGATATGCTGTTCCTGGAGTTAATCCAGACTTAACACCATTGGTACAAGGGCTTTACCAAGCAGCTTTCTTTGTTTAAATCTTTCATAGGAGATTTACCATTAGTGACCTAAAATGAAGGACTAGAATAGATGGCAGATATGGGAGTGTCCTTAACTCTGGAGTTTTTTGTTTGCTTTTAATTTTATCCCTAGAGGTTTTTTGTGCACAAATGTTATTTAATGGTTTGTTATTGCTGCTGCAGCAAATTGCAAGAGCTTAGTGCAAACCTGCCTGGAAGCATCACCGTGAAAACACAGCCCACCGCAGCATATGGAATCCTGGAATGGTTTGGAATGGGAAGGACTTTAAAGCCCACCTAGTCCCACCCCTGCCATGGGCAGGGACACCTTCCTCCAGCCCAGGGTGCTCCAAGCCCCGTCCAGCCTGGCCTTGGACACTTCCAGGGATCCAGGGGCAGCCACAGCTTCTCTGGGCAGCCTGTGCCACCCTCACAGGGAAGAATTCCTTCCTGACATCCAAATTAACCCTGCTCTCTGTCAGTTGAAAACCTTTCCCATATAAAATGGGAATTGGCCACACTTAAGGTGTGTGCAGTGAGTATTTTTGTACCAGTAACACCAACACTTCCCACAGCCAGGGCTGAATGAGCTGTGTCTGTTCTCTAGAGATTACATGGACCGTCTCCTGGATGAGAGTGAAAGTGCTGCTTCCAGCAGAGCTCCGTCTCCTCCTCCCACCACCTCCAACAGCAGCACCAGCCAGTCGGAGAGGGAAGACAGCACGACCAGCAGCAGCAACCAGAATGGTGAGTGTGCCCTGCCCCCTGAGCAGCTGCCACCTCCTCACAGAACCCCACAGTGCTTTGTGTCCGAAGGGATCCATCCAGTCTCACCCCTGCCATGGGCAGGGACACCTCCCACCAGCCCAGGTCGCTCCAAGCCCCGTCCAACCTGGCCTTGGACACTCCCAGGGATCCAGGGGCAGCCACAGCTTCTCTGGGCACCCTGTGCCAGGGCCTGCCCACCCTCCCAGCCAGCAATTCCTTCCCAATATCCCATCTCTCCCTGCCCTCTGGCAGTGGGAAGTCATCCCTGTGTCCTGTCCCTCCATGCCTTGTCCCCAGTCCCTCTCCAGCTCTCCTGGAGCCCCTTTAGGCACTGGAAGGGGCTCCAAGGTCTCCCTGGAGCCTTCTCTTCTCCAGGAGAACACCCTTAAAGACAAACAGCCTGTTTTAGTTTTGACTGTGTCCTAAGGTGTGAGCAGCTTTAAGTCAAAACTGAATTTTAAAACAAGGTACAGGTTTGCCTTTAGACATTGGTCAGGTATAGAAGCTAAATCTCCACTGGAATTTCCTTTTCACTGGAATTTATGTGTTCTTGTTTCCCTTGTGCTGGTGCAGAGGGGTAATGCTAATGATGTGAGGAGTCCTGGGCTGGATATTTAGACATCTGGGGTGGGAACTGGGGCTGTGGTGGAACAGGGATTCCAGGAGCTCTTCCTCCCATGGGGCATGGAAGGGAGTTGGGAATGGGAGAGGAGCCAGGGCACACTCCCTGTAAAGGAAGAAAGCCCCAAAAGTGAGGGGAGCTGTGCTAAATGAGCAAGAGGAGGGAAGAGCTGGGGACTCAATCAGGTTGTGGAAATAAGTGGAAGCTCCAGAAACTGCCCAGGTGAGGAGAGTCCACCTGCAGCTCGTGGAGTTACAGGATTCCAGGACATTTTCTTTTGCTTTTAATCACTCCCATAAACTCCCTGGAGGTAAGTCTGTCACTTGTTCATCACAAGGTGGATAAAGGAGAACAACACTGGCTTTCCAGTTCTGTGGGATTAGTTGAGGCTGTGCTTTGCAAGGTGTCCCAGGCTGTTCTGCCCCTGCTGCTGCCCCTGTGCCTCTCTCAGGCTGGTTCTCTCCAACACAGGTGTCTCTGCGAACGGCCCAGGGGAGGCACCGAGCAAAGAGGAAGCAAAACTCGAGGGCTTGCACGTAAACGGACCTTCCAGTGGCAAGAAAACCCCTCACACGGAGCTGGATACAAATGGGTATGAACCTGAAAACCTTGCCATTGACCCCAAACTGGCTCATTCAGCCTCCAGAAATGACAATGACCTGGAAGAGAAAAGCGAAAGACCTCTAAAAAGAAGAAGAATTAACAGCAGTGGGAAGGAGAGTCCGGGGGCTTCGGAGTTCTTCCAGGACGCCAACTCCCACGGGAAGCTGGAGGAACTAGAAACTTTGGATGACTGAGTGCTAGGAGCTGGTTTTATTCCTTGGAGTAAATTTTGGGTGTCTAAAATTTTCAGGGTTGATGGGTTACCTTACAAAATCCAGTTCCATAAACAATCTGAGATTTTTTTTGTTTTATTTTCCTGATACCTTTTAGTTGGCTCTAAAGATGTGATTATTTGGTTTTTTTCAGTGCTGAAAAGCAGCAGGAGAATATTGCATTTCTTAGAGCTGGCAGCTGCAGTTCTGGGATAAGAGGCTCTTAAATATTTGAGGAACAAATCAGTGAGTTTCTGCAAAAATACTCCCAGCCTAATACATTAAAGAATGTGTTAATACACCTTTTAATGTATAATACACCTTTAAATCATTGGAAAAGTGAACAGAGCATCCTATTTGCAGCAGGAGCTGGTGCAGATGTTGCAGGAAGTTAAACAGAGAAAGCCAAGGCAGAGCAGACACAGAGACTTCCACTCCTGCTGGTGTGAGGACAATGTCATCCCATCACTAAGGAACCCTCATGAATCCTGAAAGTTATGAGCACAACTATTTTTATATATAGAAGTTTTAAAAGGTAAATAAATAAACCAAGTCAGGTTTGTCTATGTAAAATTGTTGACATCAATGATGTCTTTCCATATTCTTTATCTGGGCTAAAGAAATACATTCTGTATTTTTCCAGATTTCTTTGTAGCCTTTGAAAGATTTTTACAGTACTTATGTCTTGATTGAACTGTCCTTTCTTAAAACAAAAGCTTGTATAATTTTCTTACCTTGTACAGTTGGTAAACTTTTATGAGAGAGTTGATACCCTGAGTCTAATGTCAGCTTCCTTTTATTTTGCTGAAGTCTTTTCTAAAAAAAACAAACCCAAACCAAACCAATTGACCTAAAAATCAGCCACCAACGTGTTATTTTCTTCCCAGAAACTGGTAAATAATTAACATAAGAATGGTTAGGAGTCACTTGATTTTAGAAATGTGGGGTTTTTTTCTTCTGTTTTATGGCAAATAGTGATGCTAAAAAACGTGTTACTCATGCTGCTTGCACTGCACACATTTCCTTGCTTTCTTCATACCTTTTCTCACTTCATGTCGAACTCTCATAATTTTCACAGCAGCCAAATGCTCGAGTTTACTAAACCTTCTTCAGCCAGTTCAGGTATTAATGAGCCACTGATTTATTTTCAGTCTGTCTCTCACCTGCCACATTTCACAGAGCACGGGAGAGGGTCCAGTCTGGCTGTACTGGGTAGGAATGGAGGTGCAGCTGGAAAATGGAGCTGGACTGGAATTTCTGAGGCCCATGGGACTGGTTTCAGCAGGAGCAGAAATAGCACAAACAAGGTATGGGTACCCAGGGGGAATGGAGAACTAATTAAGGTGTGAAGGACTAATTTATGATTAAATTGTGAGAAACAAAAAGTCCCTCACAGTGAGTGTGGAGGGAGTGATGTTCACCCCTCACCAGCACAATGTGAAAGTTGTGGGAATAGGATTTACCAGCCATTTTTAATCCAAATTAATTTTGGTACCGTTTGCTTTTGTTCAAAGCCACACTCTGTTAAAATTAGGGAAACTGTTCATTTGTGTAATTTGTAACCCTGTGTTCTCCCCCCCTACAGATGTGCTGTTAATTGGTTATTTGAATTTAAGGTTTATGAGTCTTTCTGATTGCGGTTGAAATGAACGGTCCTATGGTTTGAAAGTCATGTATCCACCCAAAAACCCACCTGCTGAGGGGTTGGGTGGTTTTCTCCTCCAGTGACCTGTACTTGGACTTCATGATCATTTATGAGCCAGATCTGGCTTGGATGGGAACCCGTTCCCAGAAATGTGGGGAATGATCCATGTTTGGATCACTGGGTTAATGCTTTACCTGGTTCAGAATCATGTCAGGATCAGCCAGCCCTGTACCTGGAGAGGCTCTGGGCAAAGTTTGTTAATTAAAAGCTGTGTTAATTAAGGACTTAAGTGATCAATGCCTGAGGCAGAGGTTGCTGTTGACTCTCCCCTCTGGTTTATGAACAGAAACCCAAAGGTTCAGCCTTAGATCAAAGACGGTCACGAGACAGTTCCAGACAAGCAGAGCCCTACTTTCAGTTTTGCTTTTATGCATTTTTTGTTTGCAAGTTGGAAATACTTCCAAAAATTTATAGGAACGTTTCTCAGTGAATTGTCTCAGGCTCGTGTGTGAAATCCAACACTGTGTATATTTTCAGGAATGTTGCTTTGTTTTTTATCTTACCTTTTTTTGGTGATATGTAGAAGAGACCTGACATTCCATAATCAACTATGTAATGCTCAGCTAGACTTTAAGAATATTTAATTATAATTTACCTTTTGTTTATGCTGGTGTTTTATACAATACTTTGTTCATGTTTCAAACTGCAGCCACTATAACTCGTTAAGTCATTGCACTACTAAAGCTATTTAAACTCCTGGAACTCTGGTAACTTTGGTTTCATTTTCAAAGCCTTCAGTACCTTTTGGAATCCAGTTCAGCAGAGGAAATCCTTGCTGGGCTTCCCAAAGGGTTAAATGTGATATAAAAATCCCAGCACACACACACAACTTCCAGATTAGTTTTATCCATTTCTCCACACAGTATTTTGCACTGTTACTAATTCCCTCCTCTTATCCCCACTCCCCCTCTGCAAAAAGCTTATTAAAATATTTTTAAATGTACTGTCTGCATAAAAATAATTCTTGAGGTTTTTTTTGCTCCAAACAGGGGTGGAATTTTCCCGCTCAGAGGATGTGGAGCCCCAGCTCTCTTACTGCTGCAGTGAACCCCATGGGAACAAAATACCCTTTTGGGTTTGAACTTTTTCCTTCATTCCCCCAAAATGGAGTTGTGCTCTCATATCCCTCCTCCCTTCCCAAGGAATACTTAAAGCTGGAAAGCCAGGAGACCCCCCTTAACCCTCACGTGCTCCACAGGGCAGAGTCCCCCCTGCATCCCTGTTTTATTCACCCCAGCACCCCTGTCCTCTGCAGCCTTTTCCTGCTCTTCCAGGGAAGGGAGGGATGAGGCAGGAGCAGGCAGGGCCAGTTTGGTTCATTGGTTTATTCGAAGCAAATACAAAAATACAGAGGCACATAAATCCTTTCTGCTCTCATTACTGACATCCAAAGCCTGCCATACATTCAAATCAAAATGCTCATTTTGTAAATAGATTCTATTTAGAAAACATTTTTTTAGTCAATTAATAGCTTAGAAAATACTGTTAGAGGAACTCTTGGTTTTCCCAGTGTGTAGGATCCCATCCCGACCCTGGCACGGACAAAATAACCTTTAAAAACACTTCACCATTAGGACGCCAAATCTAACCAGTAGATTCAAACATAAAATCATAAAAAACCCCTCTGACAGAACCAACATCCTGACTGTGGGCACGGCAGAGTCGGAGCACAGGTGGAAAACGGGGATTTGGGAATGTTGCAGTGAGAGGAGAGTGGAGGCTGAAGGTCCACCAGTCCCAGCACCACCCTGTTACTGGGAAGCAGCACAGCACCAGTAACCCCCCCTGGGGGGTCTGGGCAGCTCTGGGGCTTCTGCACAGCAGGAATTCTTTAACACCTTCCCTTCCCTGGTGGCAAAACCAAGGTTTTACTGGAATTTGGGAAGGGACACAAATAATCAGGGATTTTTTTTTTTACCTTCTCCAATTCTGTGCTCCAATTCTGGCTCAGCCCCCGGTGCCTTATCAGTACAGTGACCACACCAATCCCAAAAAAACAGGGAGATCCTGGTTCTGGGAGAGCTCCAGGAGCAGGATGCTGCTGCCAGACTCGCTCCACACCTTTACCAGCACATCAGGCTGTTGCAGCACCGTCCCAGAAAGTCTCTGTCACAGCTAAGAACGTCCAATAAACTCCAACAAACGCAGCTTTGCCCAACAGCAGTTACAGTTGTAGCAAAAACCTTCCAAAAACCCAACCAGTGCCTAGAGAAGCTGTTTGCCTGGATACAAAAACCTTAAATACGCTGCTTTACCAAATTTTTTTTTACCCAAACTTATAAACAACTCTTTTTAACCCAAAAGACAATCCAAGGAGACCTAGAAAGAAGTGCTGTGCAAGTAGAACCTTTAAAAATCAGCAAACACTGCCCAACTTATTAAAAATGCCATTCTTCTAATGGGTCACAGACCCAGGATGACTTATTCCATGAAAACACCAACTGTGGGATAGGGCTTGGCCCCCCTTCACTTGCCAGAATAAGGTGATTGGAGTCCCTGTGCCTCTTCCAGGTGTGTGCACCGTGCAGGCCGCTGGGCTGGGCATTGCAGGGGCAGGAGCAGCAGCTTTTGCTTGGCAGATTTCCTGGACCATGCTCTGTGTGCCAGGTGGGATGAACTCCTGTAATGCTGCAGCTCTTCCCTGCTGGATCCAAACTGCCCGGCGAGGTCAGCAGTTTTCCCAAATCCAAAGGCTTCTGCCCCCAGGATGGTCTGAGAGAGCTGCCAGCCCTGCCAAGCTCACCAGTGGCAGGTAAAACCTTCCTGTTGGGAATATCCCTGAGCCTTGGAAAGCAGGAAAGAGAGGGCTGAACGTTTGCAGGCCCTAAGAAACCAGGAGGGCAAACCCAGCTTTAGAAGCGGGTTAATGAACGACTGAAAAAAACCCGAGAAAACAACTAAAATTTAAGTTCAGAGAGCACTGAACATTCATCCAAGAGGTTTTAGCCCAAACCAGGAGCATCCTGCATCGTCCCAGGGGAACACCTCCTGTGGCCACCCGCCCTCGGACCCGGACACGCCGGGTCCCACGGCCTCACCTTCCTGCAGCAGCCAGAGGGACCGGGCTGGGGGCACAGCAGAGCCAGGGGCAGCCCCAGCATCCCAATCCAGGCTGGGATGGAGCAGATCCACGGACAGCAGGGAGCAGATCCAGCCGAGGATCCCCAGACACCGCCCACTGCTCGTGCCAATTTCCGCTGCCAGATCCCAGCTTGATTAGAAACCCGTTAATTCCTCGCAATCAGACTTAATTAGATGCATTCCTCCCCGTGCAGGCAGTTCCCTTCCCAAGGATTTGTAAAGGCAGCAATCGAGGCTGTGCAAATTAAGAGCATCACGGTGGCTCCTGGCAGGCGCCCCGGATTCCTTCCCGCATTCTGCCCGGGATCAGCCGAACAGAAAGAGGTTGTTTCCAAAAAAAGCCTCTCCCTGGTCACACGGAGCTTTTTCCTTTAATATCCAGCTTGCTGCCAGCATCAGACTCCTTGCTCATTTGCTCCTCGGTGAAAGTGATGTAGGAATACACCAGGCTTCCAGCAATACTGCAAAAAAACAGGGTTGGGAATGACATACATGGATCAGCCACACTGCCCTGCCTGCCAGCTGCCAAGGAAAAGCCAGGACCATGGGACAGGCATCTGCTGAAAGCATCAGTTTCCATGAAAACGACACGTTTTCCTCCTAGACCCAGGTATTTTGTGTAATTCCTGCCCAAATGCTCCCTAGCCTGGTCCCCAGGCTGGTGCTGGAGCCCTTCCACCCCCAAAGGAATCCTGCTGAAGTACAGGGAATAAACTTTCACAACAGGAGCACCCCCAGAGCAGAAAGGAGACTTTATAAAAGCTGAATAATAAAAGATGCTGGGTGAAAATAAACAAAGAAAGTACTTCTTTGCAATTCCATGACTCTGGTTGGCAACTCTGAAAAAAAGCAGCTGCTAAAATACTCCTGTGTGTCCTCCTGGCTTTAAAACAAGCTGAGTCTGGGTGTTTCCCACAAACGCCACTTCTAGGCTTTTTTTTTTGGAAAAAAATCCCATTGAATCAGCCAAACCATTTCAGTTTCACTCCAATTCTTGCTTACAAATCACAAATAAACAGCCAAGACCCAACGTTCTTACCTGATATTTAGACCAATGAAGTTCATCCATGTAAAAATATAGTCTCCTCCAAAAAACATCCCAATATAGGTTATTAAAATATTCTGCAAAAGAACAGGATTTGAGGAACAAGAGCACCAGTTTCTGTACAGCCCGAGACGAGGGACTGCTCCATGCATTAAAGCAGCGTGGAAATGGGAAACCCCTGGATGTAGAGTGTGGAACAGAGAGCACCTGGGGGCCCAAGGGACAGTGAGGGAGGTGCTCCCCTGACAGTTCCCCTGGGAGCAGGGAAAGCCACTCACCTTAACACAGCCAACTATTGTAGTTGTAAGAGCAGAGTTATACTGAGTGCAAAGAACCGTGGAATACATCAAAATAAACCTGTGGAGGGAGAGCCAACATCAGCCCATCAGCCTGGGCTATGGGAGGAGTCCCAGGCCACAAAAAGGGCTTTAAGGTCCCTCCCAACCCAGACCATTCCAGGATTCCATGATCCCTTCCCCTCCTTTCTCCAGCAGCATTTATACCACCCCTTTTTTGGCTAAACCTGCACTGAAGCAGCATAGGGGATACTTCCCACCTGCCGCAGCTCTCAGAGCCTTTATCAGGACTGAAGATGTATTATTGATTGTCAATAATGATTTGGCACCAAAATTCCCTACTTCTGGAGGGGAGATGCCCGCCCTGCTCCCACCCAGCACCCTCGTCCTTACCCCATCACACACGACAGCAGGAACTGCACGACGAAGAACGTGTCTGCCCAGCCCTGGTATTCCATTGCCTGCAGGAAACAGCAGCCCTTAGAGGAGGAAGCACAGGAATTGCCAGCAAAACAAGGAACAATCCCCCAGCCTTGGCTTTCATGTCACAGCAGGAAAAACCAACCCGAACCGGAGCCCAGCGTGACATCCCGGGACAGGCTGTCCACACCAGCATCACCTCCAGCCACAGCACCCAGCTCATCCCTCCTGGGAAAAGCAGGGAGTAACAGGCCCACAAGCCAGAGGAACCAGGAGAGGCATTTCCCTGCCGGTCACCATCCAGAATTGGATAATTCTGCAATTCGTTTGTTGCAAACCGCAACGCTTAGACAGCACATCCCAAGGGAACTGTAACCTCTGGACACTCTGGTGCTGACAGAGTGACTAAAGGCAGCCTGGAATTCATGGAAGGGCTTTTTGTCTTGGGTTTTTGGTTTGTTGGAACACCTGGAGTGCTGGGTCCAGCACCGGGCTCCCCAGTGCCAGAGACAGGGAGAGACTGGGGGGAGTCCAGAGGGGTCACCAAGATCCTGCAGGGACTGGAGCATCTCCTTGAGGAGAGGCTGGGACTGCAGGCTCGGGGGATCCCACCCAGGTCACAAACAGCCATAGGAGGGAGCCAAGGGGACAGAGCCAGGCTCTTCCAGAGGTCCCCAGGGCCAGGACCAGGGGCCATGGACACACAGAAGGGTCCCTCTGGATGTCAGGAGACACTTGGTGAGGGTGACTGAGCACTGGCACAGGTTTCCCAGGGTGGTGCCAGAGTTTCCATCCTTGGAGATACCCAGAACCCAGCTGGAGTCCTCACCTGCTCCAAGGGGACCAGGGGAGCTCCAGAGGTCCCTGCCAGCCTCGACCAGGAGGCACAGGCAGAGCAGGGTGAGACCTGGCTCCCCCACTCGCTTCCCAGCCGGACAAGGGCTGGCACAGGGCTGCCAAGCGCCCAGGGATCCTGCCAGGCAGCCAGGAAAGCACTTCCCCCCCAGGGACACGAAACGCCAGCCTGGCAGGGCCCTTCCCGCGGGTCATCCATCCCTGTCACCCCAGGAATGACTTGGCAGGGCACGCCCATCCCTCCCCTCACAAAGCAGCAGCACATGGTTCCCCTGGATGCCGCCTAAGAAACGGCCGCGCTTCCCCGAGCCCAGCACGCCCCACCAGGACGGAGCCCCCGGCCGGGGGGTTCTCAGGGCGCTGCCACGGCGCAGTTTCCTGGCGGCAGCCCCGGCACAGAGCTCAGCTTTGTCCAGCGCCGCGGCCGGGAGCTCAGCGTGGAGAAAGAAGTTTATTCAGGGGAAAAGAAAATAATGAAAAAAAAGGCCATTTCTCTCTCTGGGCTGAACAGAGGCCGCACAGAGCAACATTTTGCTGCCCCTGCGCCAGCTCCTGCTTCTAAATGAGCACTTTATCCCCAGCTCTCGGAGCCGCCCCGCTGGGGAGGGCAGCTCTGAGCTACCTTCACCCCCTGCCATCCCTCTCCTCACTAATCCCAGCTCATTAAGCTCCTAATGAGGACAAAGCCACCAGCGTGGAGATGGGAGGCAAAGAGAGCTGCTGGGGCCCTCATAGGGTGACCCACAGGGTGGGCAACACCTCCAGCCCTTGGCATCTGAATTCCCTGCACATGGAGGGGGAGATGCCCCATGAACAGGCATGAGAAAGGAGCCTCTTGCTCAGGAGGGCCAGCCTTGCACAGCTGTACATCAGCAGTGCAATAAAAATACAAATGGCATAAAAAATAACAGGAATAGCAATAATAGTTATAGCAATAATAATAATAGCAACAACAAGAATAATCTCCCATATAAAGGGCCACAGGTAAATCAGCCCTGATGGAGCAGCACAGGCAAACTGACCCCCAGAGCAACTCAACAAAGCCACTCCAGCAAGAGGGAAGGACACAAAAATGTTTGAAGAAACTCATTTTTACCAAAAATACTCAACTTCTTCAAATACTATTTGGTTTTGCTTATTGCTCTCCACTTCCCCATTCCTCAGGCATTACCAAAATGCCTGAATGGAGCAACTCTGTGGCTTTAAGTCCAACATAAGGCTTGCAGTTACTTGCTGCTGACGTGGTTTTGGGGTAGTGACCCCAGATCCCCTTGCCCCACCTCCTCCTCAGCACCCCACTCTGTCCATATGACATTGTGCCACCAAACCCCCGGATTCTGGGAGAGGAATCCTACCTTCTGCGCGTCTCCAGTGAAGTAGGCGATGGTCAGGGTGGGGAGGATCATGAAGAGTGCATTGTAATAGAGCAGACCATATTTTCCCAGCTCCTGGAAGCAAGAAATACCCATGTATTTAACTTGGAACATAAAATCTTATTCATATCGCTGCTGAGACTGGGCCTTGTGAGCTAAATCCATGTGGGATTCACCAAGACAGAGGAGTTGGAGGGTGGGGTTTTTTATAGATATCAGAGAATTCCACAAGCCCTGTCCAACATGGCCTTGGACACTTCCAGGGATCCAGGGGCAGCCACAGCTTCTCTGCCCAACCTGTGCCAGGGCCTGCCCACCCTCCCAGCCAGCAATTCCTTCCCAATATCCCACCTATCCCTGTCCTCTGGCAGTGGGAAGCCATTCCCTGTGTCCTGTCCCTCCATGCCTTGCCCAAAGTCCCTGTCCCAGCTCTGGACAGGAGATTTTGGGAGAGGGATGGGGTAGCATTGGGAAAGCCTCACCCCTTTGCCCTCTCAGATGTCAGTTGGTGGCAAACCAAGCCCAACCCTGAAATGCCAGAGGGAAGGTCATCCTACCTTTGAATCCAGCTTCTGTTTCACATAGGCACCGTTTGCAGCTGTTAAGGCATCGTTAATAAGGATAAAAATATATCCTTCCAGGTCGAATGCCAAGTCAGCACTGGGAAAGGGGAAAACCAGAAGTTAAAGTTTTGAGCTGAGCAGAGACAACACTTGGAGGATTCCTTCCACCTCCTGTTGAGCCAGTAAGTTGTCAGGGAAAGTTAATTGTGGGAGGAAGGGCTGGGATTTGGGTCAGTAAAACATTCTTTCCTACTAGAGAGCATGTCTGAGGCAGGGAAAAAGGACACTGGATTTCCTTTAGTTTGGACCCTTTGGGGACATGGGACAGGGACAGCAAATGAGGAGCTCACCTGGCAGCTACGAAGGCGCCGAAGATCATAGCAAATACTGTCATCTGAATGCTCCAGGAAAACTTCTTCCTGGAAAAGAGAGGCAGGAGGGCACGGCTGTCAGCCCCAGGTCAGTCCTCGGGGAAGCACTGCCACAGCTTTGGAGGGGAGCAGGGCACGCATGTGGGAAGGGGGAGAAAACCCCAAGCAAACCCCGAGCAAACCAACCCGTGCAAGAGCTGCGAGTAAAAGACATTTTTCAACAATTATCTCTGCGATTTTAAAAGATAAAAAACTTGAGGTGTGAGTTTATGCAGAGCTGCGACTCTGCCTGGGGCAGAGAAGGGCTCAGCTGGGCACGGAGCAGCCCCAGCCCCACGGAGCCAGCCCTGGGCAGGGGGCTGTCGACACGTGGTGGGAGCGGTTTGGGGGTCCCTGCAGGGCTGGCACAACACCCTCCACATCCAAACGGTGCTGCGGGGCCGGGCTGTGCAAGTGCAGACAGAGCAGAGCCCTGTGCCCCGCCTGGCAGCTCCGCAGG
Source organism: Sclerurus mexicanus (assembly GCA_013396755.1). Classification (NCBI taxonomy): domain Eukaryota; kingdom Metazoa; phylum Chordata; class Aves; order Passeriformes; family Furnariidae; genus Sclerurus; species Sclerurus mexicanus. The sequence continues at coordinate 170,291 of VWZF01004474.1, read as the reverse complement.
GCCCCGTCTCTCCCGGCTCCCTCCGGGCACATGGAAAGGGCCGTGCGGATCAAGGCAAGCAGCTCCCTGTCCCTGTATCCGCTTCCTCCGCCCACCCTTGCTCCCAGAACCCAGCCCGGAGCCAAAACCCCCGGCACACAGCGGCTCCCTCGCAGGCTGGGCACGGGCCCAGCACCTCCCAGCCTTTCTAACTAACCGGGATCTGCCACGAGGAGAAGGGGCTGGGGAGACTCACTTGAGTAAGAACCCTTCGGCAAACATGGTAAACAGGATGGAAAACCTTCGCAGGACGGTGAACATGGGCAGGCTGCAGGAGGAAGGGGCAGCAGGGTGAAAGGGTGAAAGGGTGTTCCTCCTCCCCGCTGCCAAAAGGCAGCTCTGAGCCCACCCCGGAGCAGGCACCGGCATACGGGCTCTGGAGAACAGCATGGGCAAGCCCGCCCGTTCCCTTATGGAAAGGCATTATTCCTTTATGGAAATGGCACTGCTCCCACCCCCCAAAAAGGTACCGCTTCTATCAGACCTGTCAGGGTGGGGGACCCCGGGGGCACCCCCAGTCCCGTGTCCCTCCCTGCCTGCTGCCTGCAGGAAGCATTTGGGAACACACACGTGGCACACCGGGGTGTGGGCAGAGGAGGAAGAGCATCGCCCCGAGCGAGCGGCTCCTGCCCGCGACACCCCCAGCCCTGCACAGCCCCGGCTGCAGCTCTTGGGGACCCCCCGGGACCCTGTGAGACCTCCCCCAGTACAGAAAACCGTCCATACTTCAGTTTCTTTGTGCTGAACAGTCCTGTGATCTGGTTCCCGAAATACAGAAGAGGTAGAGGAAATGTCTAGAAGTAAGAGGGATAAATGCCGTGTGAGCGGCCGGAGGAAGCCGGGGAGCTCCCAGAGCACCCTCGGTGGATAAATATAGACACGAAATTATTCCCACCCCGCAATGGACTCCTTCACACACACACACACACACACACACACACACACGTGTCCCGGCTCCTCAGCCCGGAGCTGCTCCAGGCCCACAGGNGGCACCGTTTGCAGCTGTTAAGGCATCGTTAATAAGGATAAAAATATATCCTTCCAGGTCGAATGCCAAGTCAGCACTGGGAAAGGGGAAAACCAGAAGTTAAAGTTTTGAGCTGAGCAGAGACAACACTTGGAGGATTCCTTCCACCTCCTGTTGAGCCAGTAAGTTGTCAGGGAAAGTTAATTGTGGGAGGAAGGGCTGGGATTTGGGTCAGTAAAACATTCTTTCCTACTAGAGAGCATGTCTGAGGCAGGGAAAAAGGACACTGGATTTCCTTTAGTTTGGACCCTTTGGGGACATGGGACAGGGACAGCAAATGAGGAGCTCACCTGGCAGCTACGAAGGCGCCGAAGATCATAGCAAATACTGTCATCTGAATGCTCCAGGAAAACTTCTTCCTGGAAAAGAGAGGCAGGAGGGCACGGCTGTCAGCCCCAGGTCAGTCCTCGGGGAAGCACTGCCGCAGCTTTGGAGGGGAGCAGGGCACGCATGTGGGAAGGGGGAGAAAACCCCAAGCAAACCCCGAGCAAACCAACCCGTGCAAGAGCTGCGAGTAAAAGACATTTTTCAACAATTATCTCTGCGATTTTAAAAGATAAAAAACTTGAGGTGTGAGTTTATGCAGAGCTGCGACTCTGCCTGGGGCAGAGAAGGGCTCAGCTGGGCACGGAGCAGCCCCAGCCCCACGGAGCCAGCCCTGGGCAGGGGGCTGTCGACACGTGGTGGGAGCGGTTTGGGGGTCCCTGCAGGGCTGGCACAACACCCTCCACATCCAAACGGTGCTGCGGGGCCGGGCTGTGCAAGTGCAGACAGAGCAGAGCCCTGTGCCCCGCCTGGCAGCTCCGCAGGGCCCCGTCTCTCCCGGCTCCCTCCGGGCACATGGAAAGGGCCGTGCGGATCAAGGCAAGCAGCTCCCTGTCCCTGTATCCGCTTCCTCCGCCCACCCTTGCTCCCAGAACCCAGCCCGGAGCCAAAACCCCCGGCACACAGCGGCTCCCTCGCAGGCTGGGCACGGGCCCAGCACCTCCCAGCCTTTCTAACTAACCGGGATCTGCCACGAGGAGAAGGGGCTGGGGAGACTCACTTGAGTAAGAACCCTTCGGCAAACATGGTAAACAGGATGGAAAACCTTCGCAGGACGGTGAACATGGGCAGGCTGCAGGAGGAAGGGGCAGCAGGGTGAAAGGGTGAAAGGGTGTTCCTCCTCCCCGCTGCCAAAAGGCAGCTCTGAGCCCACCCCGGAGCAGGCACCGGCATACGGGCTCTGGAGAACAGCATGGGCAAGCCCGCCCGTTCCCTTATGGAAAGGCATTATTCCTTTATGGAAATGGCACTGCTCCCACCCCCCAAAAAGGTACCGCTTCTATCAGACCTGTCAGGGTGGGGGACCCCGGGGGCACCCCCAGTCCCGTGTCCCTCCCTGCCTGCTGCCTGCAGGAAGCATTTGGGAACACACACGTGGCACACCGGGGTGTGGGCAGAGGAGGAAGAGCATCGCCCCGAGCGAGCGGCTCCTGCCCGCGACACCCCCAGCCCTGCACAGCCCCGGCTGCAGCTCTTGGGGACCCCCCGGGACCCTGTGAGACCTCCCCCAGTACAGAAAACCGTCCATACTTCAGTTTCTTTGTGCTGAACAGTCCTGTGATCTGGTTCCCGAAATACAGAAGAGGTAGAGGAAATGTCTAGAAGTAAGAGGGATAAATGCCGTGTGAGCGGCCGGAGGAAGCCGGGGAGCTCCCAGAGCACCCTCGGTGGATAAATATAGACACGAAATTATTCCCACCCCGCAATGGACTCCTTCACACACACACACACACACACACACACGTGTCCCGGCTCCTCAGCCCGGAGCTGCTCCATGGCCACAGGATTCCCGGGAACACAGACAGGGACATCCCGCTGCCAAACAACTCGTGGGGACACGGGGGGCGAGGGGTTGGGACAGAGACCCCCGGCTGGGGCAGAGGAGCCCAGGGACAGGAATTGGGTGCTGGGGAGTTGGGTGCCCGGGGAGGGGTCTCACCCGCCGGGGGACATGTCTGTCGAGGTCAGGGAACTTCACCACCCGCAGTGCTTTGCCCGCCCAGAGCACGGCCACCGTCGCCAGCATCTGCAAGAGAGCGGGGGGTCACCCCACGGCCCCCCACGTGGGAGGTCTGGGGGACACGGGGGATCCCACTCACCTGGCCCAGCCCCACGCACAGCGAGGACGGGAACCTGCGGGCAGAGAGCAGAGATGGAGGGGGGCACCCACACCGGGGGTCCCTGAGACCACACACACCCTCCGTGGGCAGCAGCACCCCGTCCCCCCGAACCCGCACCACAGCCACGGGGGGCACTGCCCAGCCGAGCGGGGGGTCCCCACGGGAAAGGGGGACAGCCGAGGGATGGCGGCAGTGCCATGGGCTCCTCGGGGGGGATGAAGGACAAGGGAGACTGGGGGGGAGCAGCCGCACATTGAGGGGGTGCCAGGGGGTGTGGAGGACACCAGGGCAGGGGGGCGTTCATGAGGGTCCCGGGGGGTGCATGGCGGGGTCCCCATGCCCATCCCAGGGTGGTCCCCATGCCCCAGGG
>VWZF01004474.1:118565-154254 GCA_013396755.1 Sclerurus mexicanus | reverse complement strand
CGCAGCCCCCGATGTCTGGCGGCGCCTGGGCGCGGCGCTCCCCGACGGCAGCCGCGAGGTGACGGTCCTGATCAAGGTAAAGCGGCTTTTGGCAGCCTCCGGGAAGTTCTGGCGTGCTCTGCTCCTTCCCGAGAGGCGGAGTCCTTCCACCAAAGGGCTGCGGGGAAAATGACACCCCGAGCTGAACCAAAGTCTCTCCATCCCTGTGAAACCCACGCGTGTGTCACACAGCCGGGGGCGCGTCTGTCCTGCGCTGGGGTGTCTCAGTGTCACATCCCACCCCACCGGACTCTGTCTTGCCGCCCGCAGCCGCTGCCCCCCCGGGATGCCCGCGGGAGGATCCTGGGCTACGCCGTGGCTGCCGAGAGCCCCGGCGGGACGGCGGTCCTTTGCAACACCTCCGGCACGGAGTGCAGGGTCCCGGTGCCACCAGGAGCTCACACCCTCCTCGTCACTGCTCACAACTCCAAGGGGGCTTCCAGCCCCGCCAGCATCGCCCTGAGCCGGGGGGCCAGCAGCCAGGAAGGTAGGGTGTCACACAGGGTGTCACTCAGGCCAACTACTGATGGAACAGACTGGCTTTTGTCAGGATTGCAGGGGGGAAACGCTGGATTGGGCAAGGGAAAAGTCTTGGTAGAGCGCTGCCAAGGGAACACAACATCCCCCAGGAAAGTCCAACACCCCCCAGAGGTGGAGATGCTACACAGGTGCATAAAAACCCATGGAATGCTGGAATGGTTTGGGTCGGGGGGAACCTTAAAGCCCATCCAGTGCCACCCCCTGCCCTGGGCAGGGACACCTTCCACTAGGTCGCTCCAAGCCCCATCCAACCTGGCCTGGGACACTTCCAGGGATCCAGGGGCAGCCACAGCTTCTCTGGGCACCCTGTGCCAGGGCCTGCCCACCCTCACAGGCAGCAATTCCTTCCCAATATCCCATCTAACTCTGCTCTTTGGCAGCAGGAAGCCAATCCCTTTTGTCCTGTCCCTTCATCTTGAGTCCAAAGTCCCTCTCCAGCTCTTCTGGAGCCCCTTTAGGCACTGGAATCTCAGCCCTTCACCTCCTAAGGCTGCAGCTACAAGCTTAAAGATAATTTTGCCCTGCCCATGTTGCTTGGCAGGGCAAAGGGTGTAAGGCTGCTTCTCTGCTCCCCAAAATAGCTGCCGCAGCATATGCCAGGGAGATGCCCCTGCTGTGAGCTGGGTCCTTGCAGACAGAAAAGGAGGGGGAAAAGCCCTTTCTGAGCCCTCTTAGGCTCCCTGTGCCATAGGCTGTGGTTTCCCCACAACCATGCTTTCCTATTTCCGAAAAATGTCTCTCTTAATGAGCAATGGGAGGGGAAAGTCCCGTTCAAACTGAGGGCAAATACATGACTAAAAAGAAACTGAAGAGAATTGAAGTGGGGAAAAACCTCCCTAAGCTCTCATAGTTATCAGAATCATGCACATTTCTTGTAAAAAAATGACAGGTGAAACATTTCAGGGACACAACAAAGCTGACGATGTGTTTTTGTGGCACGTGTACATAAACAGAGAGAAGGGAACGGAGCTGGGAAGGGGCTGGAGCAGCAGGAGGGGCTGAGGGAGCTGGGGGGGCTGAGCCTGGAGAAAAGGAGGCTCAGGGGGGACCTTGTGGCTCTGCAAGTCCCTGCCAGGAGGGGGGAGCCGGGGGGGTCGGGCTCTGCTCCCAGGGAACAGGGACAGGAGCAGAGGGAACGGCCTCAGGTGGGACAGGGCAGGGGCAGGGGGGATATTGGAGAAATTCCCTCCTGGAAAGGGCTGTCCAGCCCTGGCACAGGTGCCCAGGGCAGGGGTGGGTCCCCATCCCTGGAGGGATTTAAAAGCCGTGTGGATGTGGCACCTGGGGACATGGCCAGTGGTGGCCTTGGCAGTGCTGGGGATAGTTGGACTTGATCTTTAAGGTCTTTTCCAACCTAAATGATTCTGTGAAATATGGATCAATATATAAAGATAGATTTATATATATATTTATGTATTTTGTGTGTCTATATAAAAATACACCTCCTCCATATTCTATAATTTCTCATTCCCTCTCCAGTTTTTAAACGCTTCCAGGAAAGACATTTTGCCTGGGCTTAGCTGACCCTGTCCAAAGAGGAGTCTCTTGGGTGACAGACCCCCTTTGCCACCTCTCTCCACAGCATTCCCAGCACCAGTGGCCGTGGAGGTCAAGCCCGAGAACCAGAGCAGGGTCTTGGTTCACTGGCAGCCCGCCCAGCACAGCGAGAGACCCCCGCTCTGGTTCATAGTGGAGTGGGTTTCCAGCTCCCAGTATCGCCAGGAGGAGCAGTATTTTTGGCAGAAAGTCCCAAACCAGCAAACACACACGTACATCCAAGGTAAGACATTCCAGGAGTGCTTTTGCTGCTCGGTGCAGTTCATCAGGCAGATTATAAAGGCAGTTTGATTTGAAGCTGAGCCCCCGCCCACTTGTGTTTGGGGAGTGGGACAAAGAGCCCTTAGGGAGCAAGGAGGAGTGAAGCAACAGGAGACATGGGGCAATCAGTGGGATTTGGTTCCCTGGGTGAAGGTCCCAGGGAAAGATTGAAGTGACAAGTGAGCTGGCAGGCAGAGAACACACACTAGACACCCATGGGGGCTTGTGCAAGCACAGGAGATGCTCCATTTCCTTCCACCACTCAGCAACAAGCCCTCGACCAAGCCTGGAGCCTTCAAGGCAGCTTATGAACACATTTTAAAGGCAAATCCTGCTTTTCCCAGAAGAGGCAGTCGCAGGGGTTCGCATCAACGTGTCGGTGTACGCGGTCTACGCCGAGGGAGTGAGCACACCCAGCTCCAGCCAAGGTAAGCCTGGAGGGGTGCAAAAGCTGCTGCTTGTTCCCCACAGTCTCACGGTCTGGTAGGATTACTTAGGCTTAAAAACAAGATGCAAAGCCCTCCCACCGAGCAGAGGAAAGCAGGGATCTAGATGGAAACCCCTTGGCTACGGGACACAAAAATAGAGGCTTTTATCAATGTGTCTGTATGGAATCCTTCTCTGGCTGCTCTTCACTCCTGTGAACAGACCGAATGCACGAGAGCCACTTCACCAGAGACACCTGTGGGGTTGTTCTCCCTTTAGAGGGAACGAAGTTGCTGCTTTGCACATTTCCTAAGTGTTACAGACAAACCAAAACATAGCAAACAGCTCCTACAGAGACCAACTGGCCAAGCCACAGCCCTCCTCTCCTTACCTGGAGCAGGAATTGTAGAACAGTTGGGGTTGGAAGGGACCTTTGAAGCTCACATAGTCCAACCCCTCTGCAATGAATAGGGGCATCTTCAACTCCACCAGGCAGCTTTGGCTCTGGGAATTGCTTTAGGTAAGAGCACAAGCCAGCTTGCAGAAGAACGTCATCATCTCCACAACTGTGGGTTGGTTCTGGTTGTCCTCAAGAGCTGGGCAGGTCCATGGAGACAAGGAAGGGCTGAGATCAAGTCAGGAAGTCAGACCAGAGATCTGACCCCCAGAACGTCTCCAGCACAGCCTGAGGAGGGACTGAGGGCCAGGACTGAGTTTAAATAGAGCCCCTGGGCAGGAGTGTGGGTGGAGGTCCCAGGGAAGGTTGGTCAGGGTCATTGAGACCTGTCAGTGCTCTGGTACCCTGCCAGAGCTGGATGTACCTGCAGGTGACACCTGAGGGGGTTGCCAGGTCAGGGTCCTGCACCGTGATGCCATCCCAGATGCGTTATCTGAAGCTGCTCAGATAGTTTTCCGTGACAAACCAGCTCCCTGTTTCTGGTTGACACCTCTCTTGGCTCGGAGAAGGGCAGTTACTCGTTTTTTTTCCCCAAGAAATGGAAATATTGCTGACCAGCTCATACCAGGCTGTTCACAGTTATTAGCTTTGTCCTCCCAGACATGCTGACAGCCTTTGGCTCTGGCCAGGACCCCTTTTCTGTAGCACCAATGGCACCACGTGTCTGTCAAGGAGAAGGGATCCCGTGGGAATTGCTGGATTTGGCCAGGAAGGAGGCTTGCTGGTTTTTTTTAGCAGAAATGCCCTTCTTGCCATGGCAGGCTCATTAGCTGCAGCTCTTCCCTCGCCACACAGCCCATCACGCTAACAAATCATCAGAAAATTCATTCCCACGGGGTTCAGGCACTCTGAGAAATCACAGAGTTCTAGAATGAAATGGACCTCAAAGCTCATCTCATCCTACTCCCTTCCATGGCAGGGACACCTTCCACCAGCCCAGGCTGCTCCAAGCCCCGTCCAGCCTGTCCTTGGACACTCCCAGGGATCCAGGGGCAGCCACAGCTTCTCTGGGTGACCTGTAAAATAACCTGCCAGAGATGGAGTTATTAATTTCTTCAGGGATTATTACTTCAGCGTATTATTTTCTCATGACACCAGTATTTTTTCCAAGTAATATTCAGAAAATAAAACTCAGCCACAGCTTCTGTGTCACCCACTGTCCTCTAAATGAAATTAGGGACGTTTTTTCCTTTCTCTGTTTCAGTCCCTGCAGAGGAGCCACTCCTGGGCAGCACCTACAGGGAGATCCCCCACGGTAAGAAGACCTTGGTAGCTCAGACTTGTTAAGCCAGGCTTTCTCCTTGGCCAGAAGTGGAAGGTTTAACCAAAGGGGAAGTGAGAGCTCCTGGACATTTGGAGAGATCAGGGCCCAAAAAAAGGACCTTTTCACTCAGTGGGGACATGACCCACGTGGAGGGAAAGCTTCAGTGCTCTCCCATAATGCAAGCCCAGAGTTTTGCTCTCTTATGAGACTTACAAGATAATGTCCATCACAATTAGGATCAACATCTACCAAACACCAGGAGACTGTTTCCATCTTGCAGTTTGAACCAGGGACTCATTTAAGCATTCCCCACCCATTTTCCTAACATTGCTGATGCTCTGGTTTGCACATCTTCTGGTAAAGGTCACGTTATGGTCTGTTGCAACACTTAAACCAAAAGCAAACCCACCATAAGCTGAAGAACTCACTTTGGCCTTTCTGGAAGGGAAGGGTTAGGGTTAGGCAATGGTTACTGACTGCATCTCTCCACCGAAGCCCTGGCATGACCTGTTCCCTCTCCATCCTTCTGCAGGGGATGACACCAGAGTTTTCCTGGGACTGGGCATCAGCGTGGTCGTAATATCTGTTGGTTTTGCAATTCTCATGTTTAAAAAATCGGTCAGGAAAAGGTATTGCTTTCTCCTCCACATTTATTTTCCTTATTTCTCACTCGTGCTTTTTAAAGTATTTTTAGTATGTAGAAGAAATACAAGCTTTCTTCTAGGATCTTTTAAAATCAGCTACAGAAGCCAGTCCTTTTCACTGAGGGCAACGTCACCCATTCACCAGGTTGTTGTCTGAAAAGGTACTTGTGTGCTCTACAGTGAGGCAGAGACCAACAGAAAGATAAACAAACACAGAATCAGAATTGCTGAAAAAATCAAAAGGGGAAACCCACCCATAGGGGGTAAACCCGGGACTTCCAAACCACCCTCAAAGGCTGGGTGTGCTTTGTGTTCCCTCCCGCCAGGGGCGTTTCATCCTGTGTGAAGAGTAAGTGATTGATAAAATATCTTGGGGCTTATTTTCTCCTTTTTGGTGAAGGATTAAAGGCACCATTGTGCAGCTCTTGCCAGAATGGCTCTTTGAAGAGTTTCCTCACATGGAAAACAGCAACGTGGTGAAGTCCCTCCAGGTAAGTGCAGGTTACCTCTGGCTTTGCTTCTCCCACGTGCCCTCAGGTTAAAGCTCAGAATCACAGGATCACAGAGTTATTTAGGCTGGAAAAGCCCTCTGAGATCATCAAGTCCAACCACCCCCCAGCACTGACCATGTCCCCCAGTGCCACATCCCCAGGGCTTTGAAATCCCCCAGGGATGGGGATCCACCCCTGCCCTGGGCAGCTGTGCCAGGCCTGGACAGCCCTTTCCAGGAAGGAATTTTCCCCAATATCCCACCTGCCCCTCCCCTGGCACAGCCTGAGGCTGTTTCCCCTTGTCCTGTCACTTGTCACCTGTGAGAAGGCAACTTGCTCTGGAGCTGTGAAAAACATGGATGGGAAGAGGATTAACCTCTAAAAGACTGGGAAGTGGCCAGGAATTGTTTTCCAGGCATTGGCCAAGTGTGTGGGAGCCCAGATTAGCTGAAGTCTTTCGACCTTGCCTCAATACCCTCCCTGTTCCGTGGCCACAGCTGTCTCAAGCTGGAGGAGACCTTAAAGCTCATCCCATTCCACCCTCTGTCGTGGGCAGGGCCCCTTCCTCTGGACCAGGTGGCTCCAAGCTCTAGTAATTGCTCTCCTGTTAATAAAACTTGCAGGTTTGCTACTGACCTCCTCCCTTTTTTCCCAGGCCAAGAGTGATTTCAGGAGCGACGGTTTCCAGGAGCCATTCCTGCATGCCAGTGACCCCGCGGTCGTGGAAATCCAGGAGGTGCCGGCGCACCAGGAGCTCGGGGGTGCCAGCTCCACAGGGCAGTCCAGCAGAGAGGTCCCTGAGAGCAGGGAGCCCCCGGGGGCCGTGGCTCCTGCCAGCACCGCCATCCCGGAGCAGAGCAGCGGCTACAAACCCCAGATATCCGACGGGAACGCGCCGGGATACGTCGCTGCCAACCTTTCCCAGGCACGGCCTCCCTCAGCCCTCCCGGAACCAGAGACGAGCATCTTTGGGGACTACACGAGCCCCGTGCCCCACCTGTGGGATGGGGAGGCAGGGGCACCCCCCGTCTGCCTCTTGGAGAAGATCAACCTCATCCTGAACAGCAGCCAGAGTGGGCAAAGCCAAGTGTTTGTCCCGGCCCAGGGGGGCCACGGGTCCCTCCTGGAGAACCCGTGGGCACGGAGGCCACCCAGCAGTGGCCAAGAGCAGATGCTGGTCCCCAAGGAGCTGCTGTCCTGCGTGAGATCCGTGAACAGGGAGTCCGTGGATATAAAGCCCTACTTCCCACAAGGCATTGGAGGGTTCTTTTGAGTGGAATTGCCATCGTTGTTAAAGCTCCGGAGTGGTGACAGGGCGGGGATGGGATATTTGAGTTTGCCAACAGCAGAGCTGGAGCAAAACTCCCAATCAGAAATTTGCCCTCTACAAATGCTTGTGGCTGCCTGGAAAGCTCTGGCCACTAAATCACAGCTTTAAACTTGCCTCATGTTGGCCCAAGCAAGAAACCCGTAAAACCTGGATCCCTGCAGGAACTGAAACGCCAAGCAGGTGGGCTTTGTAGCATGCATTGCTATTCTGCACCATTCTCCTCTTAAAGGTCCGGAGCATTTCATCCTTGGAGATGATCGTGGTTAAGATGGATACAAAAGGAATCCCTCAGACATCCTGCCAGAGGTGTGTAAAGCATTTTGGGATTACTCCTGATGAAGAGACACTGTACCCAGAAGGATTTATGGTGTCGTACATGGGCACCAAGAACATGAAATCTTTTCTGTGTGACAGAATAACCCAGTTTCACTTTCCTCCAATTCCATAATAAAAACCCAGTCGGGTAAGAAGAAGCCTCCATCGCCTGCCAGGCTGATTTAAAATCCCCCTGAATCGATCACTGGTCTAATCCTTCCCTTTGGGTGAGGGATTTGTCATCCCCCAGCACTCCTGTCAGTGCCTCAGCCTCGCTATGTGAAGCACAGGGTGGCACACGACCGGGAGTTTGGATCTCCTGGCATCCAGAAGGTGACATGCAGGAGTCTCCTTCCTGCTGAGCACTCGTGGAACCGTTTGCAGGTTTTCCTGGGACTTACAGAACATTCCCACAGCATATTTCTTGCCGTTTTTCCAAGGCACTGTATGCGTTTCTCCATGAGCCATTGCACAGATGGGTCGGTTTTGTAGTTTATCCTGGACATTTCCAAACCGAATCGTTGTGAGCTGGGCTTATTTCCTTCTAACACCCCAAGAGATCTGTCCCTGCTATTTCCAGGGCAGCAGATACCTGGCAAAGGCAGGGTAGGATTATCCTTCAGAAGCAGCAAACTGTTTCCAAGGAAGAAATGGGACTGTTTGATGTGGGTGAGTGTAAAATTAGTGATTGCTGCCTGTGCAGGAAGGAAATTGTAGAAGAACAGCCACACACCATCAGGGTAAGATGGGGAAGGTGTTTTTTTCAATGTCCACATCCTGAGACTCGTGCTGAACTCTGTCACCTGAACTACCAAAGCTCATGGTGGAAAATGCTCCTCCCGTCAGAAAACAAGGCTGAAAGTCTGGTCTAACCTTACAGGTTCCTGCTGGTTGAACTTCCAGCCCTGATAACTTGCTCCAGGATGGATCCCTGCTAATAAATGCATGTCCTGGGGAGCAGAGGGATGAAACAGTGCCCAGATCACACTGTGGATGTTTGCCTCATCTGTGCCAGTGCTCCCACTGAAGGAAATATTCCTCCTTTACGTGGGTGCGTGGGTGCATTTGGGTGGTTACTGGAGGAAATGGAAAAAGAAGGGCACAAATATGTATGTTCATATACATAAATATAGTGAGGCCCTGGCACAGGGTGCCCAGAGAAGCTGTGGCTGCCCCTGGATCCCTGGAAGTGTCCAAGGCCAGGTTGGACGGGGCTTGGAGCAGCCTGGGCTGGTGGAAGGTGTCCCTGCCCATGGCAGGGGTGGCACTGGGTGGGCTTTAAGGTCCCTTCCAACCCAAACCAGTTTGTGATCCAAAACACTGGGCCAGGTTGCACCAAGCCCTGTCCAACCTGGCCTTGAACATTTCCAGAGCTGGGGCATCCCATGAATCCAATCACGATGTCACTCTCCGTAGATTTAGTTTAACGTCTCATGGTTCCCTCCCTCCCTCAAATATTAAATACTCCCTAATTCCCGATATCAGTATTTTCCGAAGTTTGGTTTTATTATTGGCAGCTGGATCTTGTGCCAGCCATTTCCACAGGACATTTATCAGCTCAGGAGTGAATTCCATGGGTTGTCCAGTGCCGTGACAACCCTGGTGGCACACACGGGAAGGGTACACTGAGCAACGTCTGTGCCCACAAAACCACTGCCCACCCGTGTAACTCACTGATCCCCTGCGAGTGACATTTGTGTGGCAGTCCTTAATGATGAGGCATCTTTTGGTTTGGACTGAGTAACACGGAGCAGTGTCCTTACACCTGACTTACACCTGGGTGTAGTGTAATTACCCGCCAAAGCACAGCAGCTCCTGAGCCACCGTGCTGTGTCCCACTGCTCCCCAGAGCCCTAACGCAGCCTGCCTCAAAAACATCTCCTTAGACCAATGGGAGGAGAGAACACATTCCAAAGAAATAAGAACCCGGGTGTTCGGAGCTTCAGTGGGGTGGCAGAGCAGCAGAGCCCTCCACTCCTGCTCGTGGCTCCATCCAGCTGTGTGCAGGGTGTAGCTGCTGGGTGTAGCAGGTGTGACCTCGAGGCGTGAGAACTTACCAGCACCACTCCTTGTTTACCACCCTTCTGAAAAGGAGGGTTGGAGGTTATTTAAACCAAATGCAGAATGCAGAAATAATAAATAAATTTAACCTGTAATAAGTTACGCATCAAGTGTGCATCAATAGCCACAGTTTTAAATCATTTGTGCCCCTGCTCTGCCCCTGCTGCCATGCAGGAGGACGTGGAATTTGTTCTGGTTTGGGGTTTGAAGCACAGGGGAGCTGGGTTTAGTCTCAGCTTAGTCACCAGTAGCAGAGCCATCCACTCCTGCTCTTATTTGCATCCCATCCATAGTGCAGGGAGCATCTCCTGGGTGTATCAGGTGTGAGCTTGAGGCACGAGAAAGTACCAACACCACTCCCTGTGGGGCTTGTTGACCACCCTTCTTCAAAAAGGAGAGCTGGAAGTTCATTAAACCAACTGCAGAATGCAGAAATAATAAATAAATTTAACATATAATAAATTATTCGTCAAATGTGCATCCATAGGTACAATTTTGTATCACTTATATCTCTTCTCTGCCTGTGTGCAGGAGGGCATGGAATTCTCTCTGGTTTGAGCCTTGAAGTGCAGGGGAGCTGGGTTTAGTCTCAGCTTAGTCACCAACTGGCTGTGTGACCTTCACCAAGCGCTCTGCCTTCATTTCTTATCCTCAGAGTCTGGAGTAACAATTGCTGCCACTGCCAGAGCCCCGGGCTCTGAGTCAAAAGCGCCTTAAACCCTTTGGTAACAAGGGCAGGACAAGGAGATCACGGAATCATCCTCTGAGTAATCTCGTGCTGCTCCATCCTGTGCTGGCTGCATTCACAAACCCGCCCCAGGCTGGAAGGTTTGCGAGGGTTTGGTTGTCAGTAAATTGTGGGAGAGATTCAGTGGCAGATAAAGATGCTGCAGAGGCTAAAATTGGATTACAAACTCGAGCGTTTCGCAGAGCAAAGTAACACCCCGTCGGCCTCCGGGGATTTCTGAGAGCACAGACCGAGGAGATCAAAGCCCAGATTGTGACCGAGGCTCCTGCAAAGCTGCAAAGGAGCGCCTGGATCAGCAAAAGCCTCCTCAGAACGCGGCAAGGGGAGAACGGCCCCGGTGGAACAGCCTCCCCCAAAAGGGGGACCACCCATGAGAAATGGTGCTTTTTGGGGGAGCCCTCCCCCCCGGCGGGTTGGTTCGTGGGGAGGGAGGATGGGGAGCTGTGCAGGGCTGGGAGGGCTGAGCGCGGCGCGGAGGCTGAAACCGAACGGGTGTTTCGGAGAAGAGGATGTGCGAGGTGAGGCTGTGGTTTGGCTCTCGCCGGGCTCCACTGAATGTCACCTTCTCGGGGAAAAGCCCAGGAGGATGTCACCTGCAAAGCCCCGGGAGCAGCGCTTGGATCCAGGAGCAAAGGAGCCTTGAAAGCAGCGAAAGGAAAACCAACTACAAAGGGGACCTCATACGGGAGATTTCCCGATTGCTGCTCACAAGCCTTTCCTGGGCAGAGAGGAATTAATCTTGCCGCAGGAATATTAGAAAACCCCACCATTGTTAACCTCTAAAGGACGCGGGAATCGATGTGTCTCGTGCATCGTCCGTATGATTTCCTACCGTGTATGATTTCCACACTCCCCCTGGGCATCCAGCATTCCCTGGCTTGGTTATCTGTGCAAGAGGAGGCAGAACAGTGATATTTAGCAAACCAAGTGACTCATTTCACCCGGCTGGACGAAGGCCAATTCGATGAGAGTCACCAGCACACGCGGTGGATGGAAAACTAACGGAGCCAGAGCAGAGGGGACCTGCAGGACTGAAAACAGACACCCCTGAGCTGAGTTATTGCTCCTTCTGCTGCTGCAGCTGTAACTTTAGCAGTGCTGGGAGCCACAGCTCCACTGTCCAGGCTCCAGCTCTAAGTCATTAACAACAGAAGGAAGCTATGGACCTGCTGGAGTGAGTCCAGAGGAGGGCACAGAGATGCTGCAGGGCTGGAGCCCCTCTGCTCGGGAGCCAGGCTGGGAGAGCTGGGGGGTCACCTGGAGAAGGGAAGGCTCCAGGGACACCTGAGAGCCCCTTGCAGGGCCTGAAGGGGCTCCAGGAGAGCTGGAGAGGGACTGGGGACAAGGCATGGAGGGACAGGACACAGGGAATGGCTTCCCACTGCCAGAGGGCAGGGATGGATGGGATATTGGGAAGGAATTGCTGGCTGGGAGGGTGGACAGGCCCTGGCACAGGGTGCCCAGAGAAGCTGTGGCTGCCCCTGGATCCCTGGCAGTGTCCAAGGCCAGGCTGGAACAACCTGGACTAGTGGAAGGTGTCTCTGCCCATGGCAGGAGATGGGACTGGATGGGCTTTGAGGTCCTTCCCACCCCAAACCATCCCAGGAGTCTGTGATTCTGTAATTTTTAACAAGCCCCCTCAGCTCCTGCATTCTCAGCATTGCCTTGGTGTCCGCTCGACTCCTCGCGTGAGTTTGGGGTCCCTGCAGCCCAGCGGGGCTGGGGCTGGTGGAGCTCAGCCCGCACAGCGTCCCCTGAGCCCCGGGGGTGGCTCCGCATCCACCAGTGGCCTCTTGCTTTGTCCCCCAGCTCTGCAGCCCCCGTGCCTCCCACAGGGCTGTCTCTGCCTCTGCCACCACCCAACACCACCCAACACCACACGTCCCTCCGTCGGGTTCTGGGTGCTTTCCCCAGCTCTGCTCTCAGCCTCGCAGACATCCCCTCCTCCCAGAGAACCGATGACTCTGTACTTTCCTTGACATCACCCCCTGCCAGGGGCACCAGGGAGGCTGGCACAGCGTCCTCAGGGCACCGGCTGGCAGCAGGACCTCGGGCTCTGGTCCTTCTCTTTGGCTGCGGGGACACAGCGACTGCAGGGACTTCTTCATGGTGTGCAAGTAGAACGTGCTCAGCAGAAGTCAATGAAGAAAGAACGGTAGGAAAAAGCAAAGTTTGGTGCTAAAAATTAAGAGGAAAGGGAAAGGAAAAAGGGAAAAAGGAAAAGGAGAAAGCAAAAAAAAAAGGCAAAAAGGAAAATAAGAAAAATAAGAAAACAAGGAAATGAAAAAATAATCAGATAAAGACAAAGAAAAATAAAAAAGAAGAAAAGGGTAAAAGAGGAGAAAGGAAAAATGAAAAAAGATATAAAAGGAAAAATATCCACAACAAAAGAAAAACTGAACAAAAAAGGTGAATTATAAAAGAAAGGAAAAAAGAAAATCAGAAAAAAATTAAGACGAAAGAAGAAAAGAAGGGAGCAACTGCATTTTCTGGAGGGCAATGGACTGGGGACTTCAGTTTAGCTGTGTGTCACCACGACACAGAACTCACCTGGGCCATCTGCTGAGCACCTTCCTTTAAATACACCCGGGCTGAGTGACAGAGCCCACTCCACTGCCCGGGACACACGGGGTCAGATTCCACCCCACTCCTGAAGGTGTCCTGCCTTAAAACCAGCTGAATCCTGGACCTGCCACGCGGAGCTGGAGCCGTGCTGGGAAGGCCTCTGCAAAGGGAAAGTGCACCTCGAACTGATGAAGACAAAGGGGAAACAAAAGGTAAAAGATGCTGTTGATATTTGGGATTTTGTGGGGTGCTGCCTCACCCAGCTCACTCTGGGCATGTTAAGGATGTAATGGCAGCTCTGGAAAGGAGCCCAAATGTTGCTCGAGGCTTTGGGAAGGAGGAGAAGCAACTGGAGGTCAAAGGCAAATTTTGGGACTCTTGGAGGCTGCAAATTTTGTGCTCTCTCTGCCTCTGCAGTTCAGCAGCTGTCCCCAAAATATCTGTGCTGGGGTTCAAGGTAGGAAAATGTGCTTGTAATCAGTCAGGAAAACCGAGCTGATGTTACTGATGTTCAGGAAAAGAGACAGAACAATAATAACAAGATACTCACTGAAAGCTCTGTTAAATGTGGCAGCAGGTTGTGGGAGTGCTAAAAAAAATGAGAGAAAGCAAAAATCTTGTTAAAGAGAAGCTAAAAATCAGCGTGGGTGCATCTCTGGACAAGCCCCTTGCTCCCAACAGGAGATGCTGGGCTTTATTGTGTTTTANCCCCGGTGCGGCTTTTCGCCGCTCGGGAGCGATTTCCTGCTGCGGGCAGGGGAATAGAGGCGCGCTGGGAGAAGCGGTATCCCGCGGATGGGAGCCCTGGGATGCTGCTGCCCCGGGATACCCCCTGCCCCGGGATATTCCCTGCCCAGGGTTGCTCCTGGCCCGGGATGCTGTTGCCGCAGGATGCTGCAGGCTCGGGATGCTCCCTGCCGGAGAATATTCCCTGCCCCAGGATATTCCCTTCCCCGGGATGCCGCTGCCCTGGAATGATCGTCATGCCGGCATACTCCCTGCCCCGGGATGCTCAGTATCCCGGGATACCCCTTGCACCCTGGGATAGAGCTGCCTGAGGAGCGCAGAGCCCAGGGTCGACCCTCTCGGAATCTGCCCCTTTCCTTCATAGCAAGAGGTCTCATGAAAATCCCCACGCTCGGTAGTTTTGGGATGTTCCCAAGGCTGCGGGATGCTCCGGGTACCGCTGTCCTCGCAGGGTCTGGGATCCCAGGACAGCCAGAGGGGGTGAAAGGTCCCCTAAAAACACAGCCAGTGTTAGTTATTGGTAATAGCTGGGGCAGAAATAGTGGGGGTTTTCTGGGTGAAACCTAAGACCAAGAGATGTTCCTGTTTCCACCAGCGATCGCTGGGTTGTTCCTGCGAGTTCTCAGAACACACAAGGAGCTTTGCACGGAGCTTTTCTAGGGAGAAGTGGGGGTGAGGGCACAGAAGGTTGCTTCAAAGCCACCTCCCGAGCTGCTGTGCTTCACCACCGGTGTCATCTCAGAGCTCGAGGGCTGCAGTTACAGCCGGTGTCACCCTGGCACATCCACGGGGTCACAGACTGTGTTTCCCCGGTGCTTTCAGCTGAGGTTTCGGAGATAAGAGCACAAAGAGGCACCACCTCATCCCCCACAGGCACCTCGTGTACTTCCTCCGCCTCCTGCCACAGGACGGTGCCCTTTGTATTTCTCTGCCCTACAGGCAGCAGCACCGATTCCCCTCGCTGATGTGGAATATGGGCCTTCCCCCTTATTTGTTCCCCCCTATATCTCTGCCCTCAGCTGGAGGTTGTTTCTCATCCATTTCTCATTGTTTGCTCCCATCACAGTTTACATCTCAACCGAACCACTGATGAAATTATCCGAAGCCGGACTGTTTTTGCCTGTTGACTCAAATATTTTGGGTGGTTTTGCCGTCAGAAGAAGCTGGCTGAAGGGTGTCCACACAGTCCCAGGGCGATTTCAGGTTATTGGAAGGCAGAGCATTTACTTGAAGAGCCTTGGGGTACTGTGATTGCTCATCCTGGCAGTCACTACTCACCACGAAGAGGCACTGCAGCAAGGCTCAGCCTGAGGAACATCTGGATTTAGTTTAGAAACTCCATTTATAAAATTTGCTTTATTGCCAAAATACGCATTTCGGCAAATGTTACGTATTTCACATTCAGCTTGGGTATTGGTTCACTTAAAAACCATCCATTTAGTTACCTGAAACCAACCTGAAATAACCATTTCTGTTGGTTTTATATTAATATTCAACAACAAAGTCTATAACTGTGCATGGGAACATCCCTCCATCCAAGCTGCCATGAAAAGCAGCCAGGATTTAAAGCAGTAATACTGGGAACAAACTCTTTTCAAGTCGTTTGTCCCCAGTATGGCACCAAAGCAACACAGGTCAGGAGTTACAGAAAGTGCCGGTTGGTGTGTTCACTTCTGAAGTATCCCATATATCCCCACTGCTCCCATGGTTCTGCAGGGGAAGGATAAAAAAGGGAATATTTGGTAATGCTGGTTATAAAAAGTATTGGAAAACACTGAGCTCAGTCCAGGCTGAGTTTGCATAATTTGTGCAAAGCGATTGTGTTCACAGCTTCCTGCATTGCATCCCTGAAAAATGCAGGAGATGGAATGAGCATTTGGGATTTTCTGAAGTTGTCAAGTAATGAAACATAAAGCTCTGTAAGTTATGTCTTTCAGCACTGGTCCCAGGGATTCATTTCTCCATAGGGAGCAAAATGCCGTTTGCCTGGATCGTGCCCTCAGCACTTTGGCTGCTGTTGCACTTCACAGCAGGTGAGATGCACTTCTTTGCCTTCAGGGAAATTTCCACTTTAAAAGGCGCTAATTAGGGTGGGTTTCTTCAGCTTCTGCATGGGACAGCGAACATCTTTCTTACTGGAGAGCAGAGAGTTGCTAATAAGTTATGCAGGGAGGTTGTTTAGTTTAGTTCAAGGTGGAGATGTTGGTTACATGAGAAAACCGCTCCACAGGGAGCTCTGCTGGGACTGGCGGAGCTCATGAACGGGGGGAAAGGGCACTCCAGCACTTCCACAGAATCCCAGAATGGTTTGGGGTGGAAAAGACCTTAAATCCCATCTCATTCCACCCCCTGCCATGGGCAGGGACACCTTCCACCAGCCCAGGTTGCTCCAAGCCCCGTCCAACCTTGGACACTTCCAGGGATCCAGGGGCAGCCACAGCTTCTCTGGGCACCCTGTGCCAGGGCCTGCCCACCCTTCCAGCCAGCAATTCCTTCCCAATATCCCATTTAATCCTGCCCTCTGGCATTCCCCCTTGTCCTGTCCCTCCCTGCCTTGTCCCCAGTCCCTCTCCAGCTCTCCTGGAGCCCCTTCAGGCCCTGCAAGGGGCTCTCAGGTGTCCCTGGAGCCTTCTCTTCTCCAGGTGAGCACCCCCAGCTCTCCCAGCCTGGCTCCAGAGCAGAGGGGCTCCAGCCCTGGAGCATCTCCGGGGCCTCCTCTGGACCTGCTCCAACAGCCCCACGTCCTTCCTGTGCTGCCTGCCTTGACTTTCCTGACACACAGACACTCCCTGAAGCCCCGGTAGAACCAGGTTTCTGGCAGACTCTCCCTGGGCTCGTGCTGGTTTGTTGGTGGCTGGCTGTGAGCCCGTGGTTGCTGACCCCAGTTAATCAGACTGGGCACAGCAACCCGCCACGAGTCACCGCGCAGAGGCAGGAATTGGAATTCTTGGATCAGACTTCTGGGGAGGGTCTTCCTTGAGCACAGCACACCGTACAAGGCAGGTGATGGATTCTTGCTGGGGGTTTGCTTTCTGTTGCAGAAGCCTGCAGGAAAGGGACCGTGACTTCCAGCAGGGCTGCCCGAGGCTCTGCAGAAATCTGCAGCAAAGGGAACATGACAGCCGACACCGCTCGTGCCATCCGGCGCGGCACCAGCGTCACCCTGTCCTGCCACCTGGCACACCTGCAGAGCCCCGAGTGGTGCAGGGTGGGCATCTTCCTTAACAACTCGGAACGAGCCAGAAGCCGCGGCCGCTCAGTGAGCACGACATTCGTGGTCGGTGCCTACGGCCAACACACCTTCACGTGCAAAGCGGTGTGTGGAGAGAGGAAGAGGCTCGTCTGTGGCATCCATATCACGTGTGGCAGTAAGGAGCATTCATTGTCCATTATTGCTGGCTCTCAGACCTTTCCTGTGGTGCCTCAGAGCCGCGTGGTCGACACTGGCAGTGGGTGGCCTTGTCCAGGAGACGTGTTGTCCTCGAGGGGCTCTTTGTGCTTGAAATGCTCCCTGCTGGGACTGTGCAGCCCTCTCGCCCTTGAAGGGAGAGATGCTAAACCAAGCTGCCTGCTCAGAGCAAATAACACCCTCCCTACCAGGCGCTTCCTAAAATGTCTCTTCCCAACATCTTTGAAGAAGAAACATTGAAAGCCAGGTTGGACAGGGCTCTGAGCAGCCTGGTCTAGTCGAAGGGATCCCTCCCATGGCAGGGGGTTGGACTGAATGATTTTTAAAGGTCCACCCTGAACCAGTCTAGGATTCTAAGACTGATAGGAATATCTGTTTAAGATCCCCCAGATGAGCCAGGAAACGTGTCCTGTATCCAGACTGGGACGGATGGCCATCCCCACTGCACCTGGGATAAAGGAAGGCTCACCTACCTCGACACCACGTATGTGATACGGTGAGTAACGTGGGGGTGGAGGTGCTTTAACCCCTCTAAGAACATCCTGGAGCAGCTCAAACCCCTTGTCTGGCCAGGCACTGCAGCAGGTTGGCCCCTCCCGGGTTCAGCAGGTAAAGAGGGAATGCCAAAACACCCCTTTGGAAGGGGATCTGTGTCCCCGCACACCCACCTCTGGCCTACAGAAGAAGCGTAACCAAACATTTTGCCGCTGTTGCAGGCTCTCCAATGGCACACGTGACTTGTGCTTCTCAGAAGAAAGGCTGAACGAGACGTTTGGCTCGCTGGCTCTGAGCAAGTTGAGCTTCGACTCCAATTACACCGTCGTGGTTTCTGCCTCCAATATTCTTGGAAATGCTTCTTCGCAGCCACTCACCTTCATGTTAATAGACATAGGTAAAGCATGAATTCCCACCTCTTGGTCAGCCCCAGCGCTTTGGGAAGACCCGAGACATTCCGAGCGTTTTCTTTTTAAATCTCTTGGGAAAACCATCCATCCAGCCTAAACTAATAACTGGTTTTCACCCAACCCCCATTCTGAGCTGGGCTGTGGTTCTGAGCAACCTTTGCTTCTTCGTGTTTTGCTGCCAGTGAAGCCACATCCTCCTGACTTTTTAGTGGAATGTGACAACTCCTCTGCCACCAACTGCACCTTATTTTTGCACAATGAAGCACGAGCACAGCACTGCAGGCTGAGATACCGTCCCCTCCCCAGGCACTCCTGGAGCACGGTAATCCTCTCTGGGATCAAGGAAGCTATGGACCTGCTGGAGAAGGGAAGGCTCAGGGAGACCTCAGAGCCCCTTGCAGTGCCTAAAGGGGCTCCAGGAGAGCTGGAGAGACAAGGGATGGAGGGACAGGACACAGGGAATGGCTTCCCACTGCCAGAGGGCAGGGATAGGTGGGATATTGGGAAGGAATTGCTGGCTGGGAGGGTGGGCAGGCCCTGGCACAGGGTGCCCAGAGAAGCTGTGGCTGCCCCTGGATCCCTGGAAGTGTCCAAGGGCAGGTTGGAGCACCCTGGGCTGGTGGAAGGTGTCCCTGCCCATGGCATTAAATGATCTTTAAGGCCTCTCCAACCCAAACCATTCCAGGATTCTGGGATTCTACTAAGCTTTTGCTTTTATTTTAAATGGCAAAAGAAACCTGTCGCTGGAAGCTGAGCCAACCACACAGCCAGAGACTTTGTTGTTGTCACACAATTAGCTGAGGGGTTTTTCAGATGGAGCTCTGCAAGCCTGATGATTCATTGCCTCCTTCTTTGAGCAGTTAAAGCTGCCTCAGAGCAGGGTTTCCCCATTGTTTTTCAGAGCTTCACGTGGGCATTTGTAATTCAGCCTGTCACTGCCTTCAGCCTTTGCCTCCTCGTGAGTTTAACATTGCGTGTTCTTTATCTCCACGGAAGGTTGCAAGCTTCAGCAGAGAACAATACCATCTTCAGGGGCTGCAGCCTGACACAGCCTACGAGTTCCAGCTCAGCTGCAAAATCCACCCCGAGCGAGGGCTCTGGAGTGACTGGAGCACGAGCAGAACCCGGACTCCAGAGACAGGTAACACCAACCAGCACTAAACCTGCACCAAACCCGTGCCTGACACCTGCGTTCAAGGGGCTCCTTCAGCTAATGAAGTCAAACTGCTGCTGGGCTGGTTTGTGGGGACTCTGGAGACCCAGAGCCAAGAAGAAAGCAGCTCCTGTAAGGGGATTGCTTTTTTAATGAACAGAAGATGAAGATGTTTGAGCTTCCTGCCAAACAGGAATTTCAAGAGTTCGCTGAGAGGAGCTGAAGAAAAAGGGGGTTGGAATGACCTGATCTTTAAGGTGCCATCCAAGCCCAACCATTCTGTGATTCTCTGATCTCCTGCTTGGCTTTGGTTGCTCTTTTTTGTGAATTACTACAAGCCCTCAAGGCCCAGGCCGTTATTACTCATCCCGTTTGCCGCGGTGAGAGCATCAGTTTCTGTAAGAAGCATTGACTGGGGCTGGAGGTGGGAACGTTTCCCTCTCTCCCCCACCTTCCTCTCACAAGTTTTGTCCCCGTTCTCGTTGCACCCTGACTTGCCACGGCGTTTGTGGTCATCACCCCTGTCCCCAGCCCCGCTGCACAATGGGAATGGGAAGGTTTTTAGCTGATCAAGGAGCACTTCGTGTCCCCAGACAAGGTGACAGCAAGGGGAGAAGTTCTGGTACCTCATGTTTACTCCTTGAAGGAACTGAAGTCTCCCACGTGAATTGACTTGTTGCAAATCCAGAATTACACCTTTCCAACAGGAGATTCCTTTCCCTGTTCCTTTTAGTGTGACCTGCCACAAAACCTGCCTTGTGCAAGCCCTGTTCACAAGCGAGCACATCTTCTTTTGGCAGGTAATTCCTGCGGCTCAGGAGCTTCCAGAGCCGGGCTGGGTCCCAGCAGGTGCAATCCCACATCCCACTTTTTCTGCTTGGAGCTCACCCCTTCACCCTCGCTCCCGGCCAGAGAGCTCTGCTTTTCTTTCTGCTGTTGCTCCTGCTTCTTGTTTCTGTCCCAGTCACTCTTCGGAGCTCACACAGGACAAACTGCTCCGAATGTCACCGATAAAAGGACTTTGTGTCTTTGAACCCAGCAAAGAGCAGGCGGCCCTGTCCTTGCTGGGCTCCCCATCAGCTGCCCCCTGCTCTGCCTCATAGCAGCAATTAATACTTGAATTTGATGAGTTTATGTTGGTCAGGGCCCATGAAGAACCAAGCTCTGCCACCTTCTGTCACATCAGCTTCCTTTATGTGCGTCTCTGATTCTGGATATTTGGAGCACGTTCACCAGCCGGGGCTTTGCTTTTGTGTCATTTGGGGAGGTTTATTCAAAACATCAGGAGTTCCCAGACATTCTGTGGTTGTAAGAATTGTGGAAAGAACAGGGGGTTTAAGCTACCTCCAACAGGATCCCATCCAGCTCTTAAAGACATTTATAGCCTAGAACCAGACAGCAAAATCCTACAGATCCCACAGCGCCCGTCACCCGAGGTTGCCTCTGGTTCCAGGATTGGTGTAGCCAACCCCAGGGACCTTAATAAGGTCAACTGCATGCAAAGACAAGAGCTAACACTGTCCTTCTGGTGTGTGGGTTTCCTCGGGAGCCACCCCAACCACCACGGGCAGGATGAAGTCCCCAGCAGAGCAAAACCCCCTCCTTGGGTTTGTGGCTTGTTCTCCTCATGATCCCCATCACCAGTGGGCTGAACTTGACACCAAACATGGCCCGTCACAGATTGCATCACTTCAGGGACATCTTAAAGCTGACATTTTCATTTTCTCACCTTGTCCTTCCACCCCAGAGCCCACTGGGATCCTGGATGTCTGGTACCGGCAGCAGGACGTGGGCTCTCACCAGCAGAACATCTCCCTGTTTTGGAAGGTAAGTCAAGTGGAACCTGAGCAGAGGCAGCAAGAACCAAGGAGTTTAGAGGGGGAACTCCAGCTGATGAGCTCGCAGGGAAGGCCTGACCCCTGTGAGAGCACAAGGCTTTACCAGTAGCCAGGGCCAGGGACATGGGCAGGACTCACCTCCCCCAGGAGGAGATTCAGTAACACTTTTCTACCTACAGTTTCATAGAAACCCAGAATGACTTGGATTGAAAGGGACCCTGAAGATCCAGCCCTCTTCTTCCACCCCCTGCCATGGCCAGGGACACCTTCCACCAGCCCAGGTGGCTCCAAGCCCCATCCAACCTGGCCTTGGACACTTCCAGGGATCCAGGGGCAGCCACAGCTTCTCTGGGCACCCTGTGCCAGGGCCTGCCCACCCTCCCAGCCAGGAATTCCTTCCCAATATCCCATCTAAGGAAGAGCAGAGCAATGAAAAATGGAGGGGAAGAAAGGACAACTTTTTATAAAAACCCCTTAAGACGACCAAACTCCCCAGTATGTAAGAGCTGGATGTAGTTTGGGCCATGGAAAGGGTGCTGTGGGGTCACTGCTGCGTGGAGGGATGGGCTCAGGGGTGTTGCACAGCAGGAAGAGAGGGGCTTTCTGCACAGGGTTAGGAGCACACACCCCACAGTTTCTGCCTCCTGCAGCTGGGGCCAGGACCCCCCCGGGCACATCTCAAGCTACGCAGATTAAAACCCCCCTGCTGCATCTTCCCCCACACCAGAAGCACCACACCAGAAGCGAAAGCAGAAGTTCTCGTGTGATTCCGTGACCCCAGACGTTGTGGCTTCAGCTTGGAGCCCTTTATCTCGCAGCACTTTCTTTATCAGAGCTGACTTCCTGCAGCATCATTCATAAAACGGGGCAAGGAAGTGCCTTTAGGGTTGTCGTGAGAGCTACAAAGAGAAAAGCTGAGAGCACAACATCCCACCAAGTGCTGTGCTCCTATTTGTGGGCAAACACCCAAAAAAGGGTTGCAAATGTCATCTCAGCAGGTTTTCAGAGTGGTTCCAGTGCTGTGCCCGTCCTGAGCCCCTGCCAGAGCACTGTGACACTGCCTTTCCCTACTTTTGGAAGTGCTTGATTTTTTTACGACAAAGATCAGCCAAGTAAATGAGTTCACACCATAGAAACACCAGAAACCTGTGAAACTGAGAGTACAAGTGCAGGTACCCAGAGGGGAGGAAAACCCCAGGTAAGGTGCTAAGGGACAGCACAGACTGCCAGAGTTGCGTGTTCTAAGTGGTTGAATTTAAATAATTTTTTGTTGTGGCTAGAAGTAAAATCCAGATTTTTCTCCAAAATCAAAAACTGCTTATTTTTAAAAATCCAGTTGTATTTAACACTCTTTTTTTAAACCCTTGGAAAAGCTTGGCTTGAATTCAGCCTCAGGGCAGGAGGGGGATGAGTGTCTCATTGTCCCCAGCTGCTGGAAGAAGCAGCAGCTCACAGCAGAAGAGCTTCACTAAACTGGAATTAAATGGGAAAAATAAATCCCAGAATGATTTGGGTTGGGAGAGACCTCAAAGCCCATCCAGTGCCACCCCTGCCATGGGCAGGGACACCTCCCACCAGCCCAGGTTGCTCCAAGCCCCGTCCAGCCTGGCCTTGGACACTTCCAGGGATCCAGGGGCAGCCTCAGCTTCTCTGGGCACCCTGTGCCAGGGCCTGCCCACCCTCCCAGGGAAAAATTCCTTCCCAATATCCCATCTCTCCCTGCCCTCTGGCAGTGGGAAGCCATTCCCCGTGGTCTGTCCCTCCAAGTCCCTCTCCAGCTTTCCCAGCTGACAGCACTATTTTCAGGAGAAGGCAGTAACAAATGGACTTTCCTCACAGGCTCTGAGCAAATCAGAGGCAGGAGGAAGAATCCTGGGCTACACAGTGACCTTTGAAGCCCTGGACCAGCAGAACCCTCCCAGAGAATCCCACCACACCACCCAAACCAGCTACTCCAGACTCACACCCAGGGTGGGCTACAGGATAACAGTCACTGCCCGGAACTCCCGGGGCAGGTCGCCCCCCGCATCCATCCTGACTGACCTGGGCACCCCGGGTAAGGCTTCTGCTGGCTCTGGGCCACTGGGAACAGCACCAGTGCTCTGCTTTGTGCCACGCGCTGCGGCTCCGTTAACATCACACCACCTCGTGCCCATCGAGGTCCATCTCAATGGATCTCTGGGATCTGCAGATCCAGTTTTGCCTGAGGTCTCTCTGGAGCCTTCCCTTCTCCAGGTGAGCCCCCCCACCTGTCCCAGCCTGGCTCCAGAGCAGAGGGGCTCCAGCCCTGGGAGCATCACAGCAATGGGGTGTCGGGATGTGGCGTGACAGCGTCTTCTCAGGGTTTGGGGATGGCACAACCAAGCAGTGCTAGGGGTGTTCAATCCAATCTGCTAAACCACAAGACAGGAGAAGAATGGACTGTTCCTACCAGCATATGCCTCACCCTCCCATAACTACCTTTCCTTTCAATTAGAGTGTATTTTTTATGCTCCACGTGGTGCCAAACTGGACGAGACACAGTAAAACCCGTATATCAAATGCAATGGTTCCACTTGAGGTTATGGCAAGTTTGTGCTGACAGTGCTTTTCTGTTCGGTGGCTCCTTCTCCCCCGTAAGACCTCCCTCCTCCTCAGCAAGTCTCTGCCGTGGCCACGGGGAACAGCAGCATCCTGGTCAGCTGGAAACCACCCCTCGGGTCTGCTGTGCCCCGCAGAGGGTACGTGGTGGAGTGGGCAGAGACACGGAGGAACCCACACCTGGAGCCCCAGCAGAGCTGGGCAAAGCTTCCCACGTCCGCCCTGTCTGCAGTGATAGCAGGTAAACACCGCCCGGGGCTGGACTCGGCCGAAGGACTTTTCATCTGGGAAATATTTTAAGGAACAAGCCAGATTTGAATTTTCTCTTCGAGGCCGGGTTGGACGGGGCGTGGAGCAACCTGGGCTGCTGGAAGGTGTCCCTGCCCATGGCAGGGGGTGGAATTAAATGGGTTTTAAAGTCCCTTCCAAGAATTTCTCCCTGATGTCCAACCTAACCCTGCCCTCTGGCAGTGGGAAGCCACTAATTTTCAGTTGAATGCCCAGGAAGGCTCTGCCGAGATCACAGAGAGATTTCTTCCCCTTCTCTGTGAAAGGCCTATTAATAATCAGAGGACCCACCTCAGATGAAGCAGCTGATGCAAATGCTATGGCCATGACTGCAAATGCTTTAAAAAGTGACTCTCCACTTTTAATTTCTTTATCTAGAACACATCAAAGATAACATGTGCTACCAGATCCACGTGTTTGCTCTCTATCAGGACAGGGCTGGACAGGCAGCATCAGTCAGGGGATGCTCCACAGCACAAGGTAAATCACTGTGATGCTCTTCCAGGTGCTTTTAATCCAGCTTAAGCTCAGCTTTCAAAGCCAGCCCTACATCTTGCAGCCCCATCAGGTGGCCCCAGATGTTCACAACCCTGTGGGCCACCGGTGTGCTGGTGTCACGGGAGGAAATCCCTGTTGCCCAGCAGAGGGGCTGCATCAGAGGGTACCACTTATCAGATTTTCCCTGCTTCTTCTTCTTCCTCCTCTTCCTCCTTATCCTTCTTCCTCTTCTTCTTATTCTCCTCCTTCTTCCTCCTCATCTTCTACCTCTTCTTCCTCCTCATCTTCTACCTCTTCATCTTCCTCTTTGTATTTTTCCTCTTCTTCCTCTTCCTTCTTCTTCCTCTCCTTTTTCCTCCTCCCATTCATCCTTATTTTTATTCCTCTTCCTCTTCTTCTTATTTTTCCTCTTTCTCCTCTTCTCCCTCTTCCTCCTCCTCCCTTTCTTCTTTCTCTTCTCCCTCTCCCTCCTCTTCTTGTTCTTCCTCCTTAATCTTCTTCCTCTTCTCCTTCATCCTTCTTCTTTGTCTTCCTTCTCTTCTCCCTCTTCCTCATCTTCTTTGTATTTTTCCTCCTCTTCTTTCTTTCTTCTCTTTTCCCTCTTCCTCCGTATTCTTCCTCTTCTACTTCCTCCTTTTATTCCACCTTATTTTTATTCCTCTTCCTCCTCCTTCTCTTCCTATTCTCCCTCTTCCTCTGCCTATTCTCTCTTCTTCCTCTTTCTCCTTTTTTTCCTCCTCTTCTTCCTCATTGCCTTCTTCCTCTTTTCTTCCTAACTTCATTCAGAACTTCATTCCAGTTGAACACAAAAAAAGGCAAAAAACCCTCAGTAAGTGTCTGCTGCCGGTGCTTCATGTCCCTCTCCCGTTTTCCCGCAGCCTTTCCCGGCGGGACCCTGCACATCCCGGAGCTGCAGCCGGGGGAGCTCTCCGGGGCCGCGGCCGCCGGGGAGGGGCCGCGGGGCAGCAGCGACCGGCTCCGCCTGCAAAGTAAGGATGCTGTGCCGGGAGGGGCTGTTTTCCACAGCCCGGGAATGCTTTTCCCTCTGCTCTTTATTTACTGAAGATCTCCAGGTGTTCTTCAAATACTGGAGATCTCTCGGTGTTCTTCAAACGCTGAGTATTCCTGGTTTCAGCTAGTTTTAAGATGTTGCATCTCTCTCTCTGCCTGCAAGTTCCCAGTTCTATACCAAAATGTTTTCCTGGAGCTGGGGGGCAGCAGGGTGGTCTATTCACAGAATCACAGAACAGTTTGGGATGGAAGGGACTTTAAAGCGCACCCAGTGCCACCTTCTGCCATGGCAGAGTCACCTTCCACTGGCCCAGGTTGCTCCAAGCCCCGTCCAGC
Organism: Sclerurus mexicanus; assembly: GCA_013396755.1. Taxonomy (NCBI): domain Eukaryota; kingdom Metazoa; phylum Chordata; class Aves; order Passeriformes; family Furnariidae; genus Sclerurus; species Sclerurus mexicanus. The sequence goes on along the minus strand of VWZF01004474.1, from coordinate 128,791 downwards.
CTGGCCGTGGACACGTCCAGGGATCCAGTGTAGTGATAGTGGAGTGATAGAGTACTGACATTTTTTAATTCCTTTCGATGAAGCTGAATAAAGAGTGCTCTGTATTCCAGCTGCTGGCGGCTGGGTGACTCTGGTGCTCACCTGCAGCTTCTTCATCTTCTCAGCCTGCGTTTGTTCTCTGCCTCCAGCAAGGAAAGTGTGAGTGGATCTGCCTGTGATGTTACAATAAAACTGGAATAGTTATTAGAAGGGATTAAATCCTGGGCTGATTTGGGTTGGAGGGGACCTCAAAGCCCAGCCAGTGCCACCCCCTGCCATGGGCAGGGACACCTTCCACTGTCCATGAATACTGTGAATTTTTAACCCAGATTTTAAACTCTGCTTCCACCAAAACCAAACTGAAGGGGTACAAGCCCTCGGAATTAAACACCCCCCCCACCTCAGCAGGGGGGTCTGCGGGTCCCCCCGAAGGCAGGTCCCGGATCACACCACGGCCCCGGGCTGCTCCCAGTTTGCTCCCAGCCCCAGGAGCACACGGGTGCTGCAGGGACCCCCCTCCCGCTCTGAATGGCCTTTCTGCCCTGCAGGTTCCACTCGCTCCTCTCCGCTCTCCTGCCGCAGTGGCAGAGCAAAGCCATTCCCGACCCCGCAAATGCCACGTGGGCCAAGAGCTTCCTGGCTACCAAGGTAAATGGGGGGGGGTTGGTTTCATCCTAATCCCACAGCCTTCATAAAAGCCAGCCACTGGAGCCCTGCGAGCCACTAATCTCCGAGAGCAGCAAATGCAGCAATCTCTGGCAGAGGATAATCCGCTCTCCCGCGTCAGCCCCGAGGACGTGCTGCTCTTTGTTGTCGGCAGGATGAGGGATGAGCAGCGGTGGGGAGGGATGTCCCGGGACACCCACCGCAGAAGCGATCCTGTGTCTGTCCGCAGGCGGAGCTGAGCTCGCCCTCCAGCCTGTTCCTGCCCGGCTCCGCGGGCTTCGAGGAGCCCGAGCCGACGGCGGTGGAGGACGCGCCGGAGCAGCCCGAGCCTTCGGGCGCCGCGGAGAAGCTGCTGGTGGGCATCGCCGGGCACGGGGAGTGGGCACGGCGTGGCTCGGGGGACGAGCAGCAGCCGCCGGGGCCGTACCAGAGGCTGGTGGCGGAGGCGATGGAGCCCCCGCAGCCCGAGTACATCACCGGCCCCGGCCCCGCCGAGCCGCCCCCGACCCCCGACGGCGAGCCCGAGGGCCACCCGCTGTCCCTCCTGCCGGCCGCCTTCCTGCCGGCCGCCCTCTGCTGCGAGGGGACTCTCACTCTGGACGGGGTGAAACTCGGCTGCGGCTCCCTCCCACGGTAGGTGCGTGACGGGAGCCCGGCCTGACTTCTTGCGCTTTAGGAAGCATTTCAGCGCAGGCGGTCCAGTCCTTCGCAGGTGACACCTGGAGGTGACAAAAAGCCCGACTCACAAACCTTCCCGAGGGCCACCTCATGGCTGGACACGGCAGCCCCTCACCCACGGCACTCGGGTGGAATCAGACACAGCCGGGAATGCCTTTGAGGAGTTCACCGACCCCTCAGGTTGCCCCCAGCCCCGTCCCACCTCCTGGTCACGAGTGGCCCAGCCGGGCTGGATCCATCCCAGGATCCAGAGCTGAGCTAAACATCATTTCAGCCCACAAAGAGCAAGGAACTGCAGGAGGGAAGGATGGAAGGGCTCAGCATCCAGCCCCAGCAGGACAGGGGCTGCAGCCCTTGCCCCTCCACTGGCACTACACCAGAGCTCCCAGTGACACCAGTCCCGTGTGGGCACTGAGGGGCACGGCTGGAACTTCCTGGCTCTGTTCAGGGAAGGAGGATTCCTCCCCAGAAACAAAAGCAGCAGGCAGCATGTGTAGTCAGTCAAATGGATTGTTGAGAGAGTTATAATCATTTGTTGAAGTATTCTAATTACAGGTTTGAAGTGTTACACATTTAATGACTTTGTTTACGAGATGTGTGTATATAAATAAAGTGTTGGAAATCCGAAATTGGTTTCCTGTTGTTTTCTCTGATCAAGCTCCAGGGCTATTGCCACAGCTTTACGCAGAACAAGGTGTCTTTAAAAATGAAAATAAAGCTCAAACATTGCTGCTAGAGATGAAGTAGTCCAGGTCTGAACTTACCTGGAGCATCCTCCTCCTCCCCAGGCTCAGGTGGCCACACTCCCAAGGGCCAGGTCTGAGGGATCTCTGTCGGCCTGTCCCCTGATTTCATTCCCATTGTGCCTTTGTTGTCCCCTAGAGCAGGCCCACAGCAGCCCTCCCACGTTCCAAGGCACTGCAGGACGGGCTGGTGGCTGTCCGTGCCCACAGGCTGCCTCCAGAGCCGCCAGCCCGGGGTGACTCCCATCACTCAGCTCCATCCAGACTGTGACACCGGCCCTGCAGGGCATGGGGGTCCATGGCAGTGTTTCTGTGCCCAGGAGCTTTAAGGTTTGTTAGGAATGTGATTCAGCACCAGCTCTCCTTGTGTTCAGTTTGCAGTGACCTCTCTGCCCTTCCGTTGGATGCCCAGGAATCCAGCACAACACTCACTTCCAGCTCCCTCTGGACAGCCACAAACTCCCCAATTCCCAGCCTCAGTGCCCTGCTGAGACATGGAATCCCAGACCAGTTTAGGAGGGAAGGGACTCTGAAGATGATCCAGATCCACCCCCTGCCATGGGCAGGGACACCTTCCACTAGCCCAGGTTGCTCCGAGCCCCGTCCAACCTGCCCTTGGATTGTTCCAGTTTGGTAAGCAGAGCCTGCAAGCACAGCCTGTGATGCTCCTCCTGAAAGCAGCTTTTTGGGGATACAGAACCAAGGAACAGAAGGAAACTGAAGCCAGCCCAGGTCACTGCTTTCCCAGAGCAGAGGGAAAGGCTATGGGAATGCCTGGCATGAGGAAGAGAAGCAGCAGCACCGTGTGCCATCCCTGGTGTGCTCACAGTCTCCTGGCACACGCTCCAGGGCTCCTCCACAGCACAGAGCAAGTCTGGGATGCATGGTGGTGCTCCAGAGCCTGCAGAACCCACAGCCCTGGGCACGGCAGCCCCACCTTGGGATCCTTCTCTTTCCATGGCAAAGCTGATTGCTCCTGCCAGGAAGCTCAGCAGTCACTGGAGGATGGGAATACTCCTTGCTGCCCACTCTGTCTGAGCTCACCATGGGCACAGCAGAAACTGTGCGTGGAAGGGAAACGATTCCCAGACGTGCCAGAGAACACCCAGGACAGAGCCCCTCGCTCCAGAGGGCACATCCTCATTGGGATACAGCACAGGGCAGGAGTCCATCCCCAGGGCAGGTGACAGGCACCCCCTTCCACCCACACGCCCCACTGGGTGTCACAGCTGGCAGGGTTTGATCTGCAGCTCCCAGTAAAGCCACGTGTGAGGAGGCTCCACAGCTGCTCTGCCACCAGCCCTGCTCGGGGAGTCACAGGAGTTTAATTCCCAGTTATGTTTTGGGAAAGGATTTTTACCCTGGGACTGGGGATCTGCTTTTAAAGGGAACTGCTGTACAAAAAAGGCAGGTGAGCAGCAGTGCCCACCTGACCTCAAAACACTTCCCTCTTGTTCCACATCACTGCCCTGTGAGTGCCACAGACCTTCAGGCACCTCCTCAGGACAAAGCCTTGGCCCTGTCCTCCACAAGGAGCAGAAATCCTGCACTCTGTGACTACAAACCCAAACACAACCAGGCACGTGCCAATTCCAACTGCAGCAAAACCATTCCCATCTTTCTCTCTCTTCCCTCCCTTCAGGCAGGGAAGTGCCAGGAAAATAAAACCCCCTCAGCTCTGGGTGCCGTGATGACCCTGTAGTGAGGATCTGGTACTCAAGGACTCCTGGTGGTAACTCCAGGAATACTCACACCTTCGGGCAGTGCTCCCAGCTCTGGCACACCGGGCTGCCCACGACCAGCTCCTCTCCCGGGTCACACCCAGTGAGCCAACATGGAATACCCGTCAGCAGCCACACAAGCGAGGCACTGCTCACATGTGACAGCCACACCTCGAGTCCCCACACCTCTCGTCTTCCTTTGAAGCTGTAATCAAACATTTCAGGTTGGAACAGACCCGTAGGGATCAAGTCCAACTCCCTGCTCCGGACAGGAGCAGTACCAGAACAGTTGGGTTGGAAGAGACCTTTAAAGTGCATCTCACCCAACTCCTTGCCATGGGCAGGGACACCTTCCAGCAGACCAGCTTCTCAGAGCCCACTCACACCATCAGCTACACAAAATGCAAAATTTTTTTGCCAAGTACCAGCTCAGCCATTTAATTTTTGGGGTCCAGTGGCTGGTTCCGAGGTTCAGTCTCCGAGCTGGCACAGACACCTCCCACCGTGGCAGCTGCCTGGGGGTCACTCCAAGGCAAACATTCCCCTCAGACCTGTGTCCAAGCCAACAAACTCCTTTCCTGCTCTCCACACCCAGGCAAGAGGACTCTGGCTGGGCATCACAAGCCAGTACCTCAAGTCAGCTGTGCACAACCAAACTAGACACCTGGAAAGGCAGATTAGATGCCAAGAGGTGGATTTTTTTTTTAAAGCACAATTTTGTCATTCATCTACTTCGGCATGTTGATCTTCAACATACAGACAAGAGAACGCCAGAGTCCATTTTCTCCTCACTCTGCAAGTCTCCAGATAAACCTCCACATGGGGCTTTTCTCCAAGAAACTGAGACAACGAGCAGACTTTTATAACTGACCTGGAAGTCCCTCAGTGAAGGCCCTGAATCTCCCAGCAAGGCAAAGGAACCATTTTTCCCCCCAGTGAGGTCTCCCTCCCCAGCAGGAATAGGTTTGGCTTTCCCAGGGCACAGCCCCTGCTCAGCACCCTGAGCCTGCTCCCTGGAGATGGCAGAGCAGCCCCAGAGCACAGCAGGAAGGCAGCGTGGTCCTTGGAATGATTTTAGGAAAGGAGCAGGTTAGCATGTGCTGGAAGTGGCAGCTTTAGGGCCAAGTCCCGTTTATTGAGCCAGGGGTGGCTACACAAACCCACCCTGGTGGGCAGCTGTTACAGCTCAGGGTGGTCTCAGCTCCTCCAACTGCAACCACCACATATTCCCTCTGATTTCTGACATTCCAGAAGGATTCACGTCCTCTCCCCCACACAACTAACACTTGCATTGGCTCATCCCCGTTGTTCCCTCCCAGCACCAGTGCCCTTCCAGCTGGAAGATGAACTTTCACGCTCACACCTTGCCCTCGTTACCTTCCAAAGCCAATCCGCACTGTGTGTTTCCAACTTCTTCCGCTGGCATCTTCTCCAATGCATCAGATTTTCAAAGATCTAGTCCTCCAGACTTGGTGTGACAGCAGAAGTAGCAAGAGGACATAACCTGTTCCTAAGAGCAAGCTCATTAGTCATAAATAAGGTGGGGAGGGGAGGTTCTCCCAAGGCAAAGTCCATCCTGGGAATGGGAATGCCTGGGCACCACCACAGGCAGGCTGCAACTCTTGAGGCAGAACCTAAATGAATCATATCAACCTAAGTGGTTTCATTTCCATGTGTTTTCAGGACATTTTTTAAAAGAGCATGAAAATAAACCTTTATTTCAGTTAACACCCACCAATATTGAAGATAAATGTTCACAGTTTTAGTTCTTGACACAAATATGGACCCAAAGAGGCAAATTTACATCTGTCAGAACAGCAGAAGGACCAATTGTAAGTACAAGCTGTCTTGGAAATCACACCCGAGGTGATGTTTGGGACTTGCTTTATGCTCCACAGGGGGAGAAGGGAAAGCTGCTGGCTAAACCCAGCTTGCAGGGTCCTAGGTTCCTGCCCAGAAATCATCTGGGAAAAAGCTGAGCGGCAACTGGAATGGCCAAAAGAGTTTGGATAAAGAGAAGGTTTACGTTCCAAAGGAAGCCTAGCTCTAAGTGTTTCTGCAAAAGGGCATTAGTTGTGTTATCCGAGGTGTCCCTAGTGCTGGAACCGCAACACATCCCACCAAACCACAACAGGAGAGGGAAGAGGAACAACCCCGTGTAGGACCTGCCCCATGCAGGGTGCAAGGTCAGCAGAGCTGAACCAAGAGACGTCACCACCAGTTTGGAAACTTGCCTGCCCTTCCCACCCGGGGGCTTTAAATACAGGCGAGTGCACTGAGCAACCAGAGCAATGATATTCACAGTGGGTCACAACACAAGCTCAGGAAAAGCAAGCCAGCCACTGACACAACTGAGGAGGTTGGGATTTCATGTTCAAAGGTCTCCAACACTTCTTGCCAGTCCTGTACAGTTTCTAAAAAAATAGGGAGTTACCTTTAGTTTTCTATCGACCTAGTTAAGAAACTACAAATATGTTCCAAAGCTGTTCAAAGAGAAAAACATGAAATAAAAGGGGAAATCTGTTCCTAATCTCCTAACAAATGCTGCAGATAAAAACCCTAAAATATCCTCTTTATTAGTCATTTGCTCAGCTCCTTTTGTGTACTGAAGTGGTGACACTCCTGCTCACAGGGATGAAATTAAACCTCCAGCAAATTCCAGTGAGGGCAGAAGGGGTTTCCTGCAATCAGAAAAACATTCACTGGTGACCTACCAAGCTGATCTCGAGCACTGCAGCCAGCCAGAGCTCAGTTCTCGAGAGGTGAAGCACCTGGGCTTTGTTTTGCATTTTCTGTTGTGCTGTGCCATATCCCCAGCTGAAAGATGAGCCAAAAATCCCCCCTGCCAGAGCCAGCCAAGCTTGGGCTCCTTCCCATGAGACCTGGGAGTAGTGCTGGGGGTACACAGGCACTGATGTACCTGTGCCAGGCTGTGCTGCTCAATCCCACATCCCTCCTGGAGTCTACACGGACTACAGAGCCACAAGCTCCTGCCTTCCCCCAGCTCCCACAAGAGGAATCACCTCGATCTCAGGGTATCCCAGCTCCCACAAGAGGAATCACCCCAGTCTCGGGGTATCCCAGCTCCCACAAGAGGAATCACCCCAGTCTCAGGGTATCCCAGCTCCNGAGCCAAAAATCCCCCCTGCCAGAGCCAGCCAAGCTTGGGCTCCTTCCCATGAGACCTGGGAGTAGTGCTGGGGGTACACAGGCACTGATGTACCTGTGCCAGGCTGTGCTGCTCAATCCCACATCCCTCCTGGAGTCTACACGGACTACAGAGCCACAAGCTCCTGCCTTCCCCCAGCTCCCACAAGAGGAATCACCTCGATCTCAGGGTATCCCAGCTCCCACAAGAGGAATCACCCCAGTCTCGGGGTATCCCAGCTCCCACAAGAAGAATCACCCCAGTCTCAGGGTATCCCAGCTCCCACAAGAGGAATCACCCCCGTTCTCAGGATATCCTCTCAAAAAAAAGAGCAAAGGTAAGTTAAAAACTCTTATCCTTCTTTTTTTTTTTTGCGAACAAAGCATCTTGTTCTGTTGAAGGGAGGAGGAGGGAATAAAGGTCAAAAGGGCAAGTGGAAGGTGGGATACATTAATTTTAAAAACCTGGTTTTCAGGCCAGTTACCCACACATCATTGCTGGATCGATACAGGATCAATACTATAAACCAATGTGCTTTGAATCTTGATTTCAAGTATCTGGTATCAATTTTGTATAAAGATTTTGTGTAAACAAACTACCCAACAGAAATGAAAAATAGTCAACTGTTTTCCCATGTTTGAAATGAAGCACTAAAGTACTCCAGGAGTTAGTTCCACACAGCACTAACAGTCTGCCTAATCCATATTCCACATATTCCAGAAAACCACGGGCTGAGAAAAATCTGCTAAACGGGAATTAAGGAAATGGAAATAGTGTGCAATAATTAAAACCCAGTTTGGAGTCGGGGGGAAAAGTCTCAAATCCTGAATAAAAAAAATGAACACAAATGAAGGGAAAGCTTTTAACTGGTACACACTGTTCACACCTATATTTCAAGTTTGGAAATGCATATTTTCAAGCAGCAATACAAAAAAGTATCCATGAAGAATGCATAATCTCTGAAAAAATTATGAAAACATCCCTGCTACCATTACATTTCTAAATACAAAACTGACTACCATATTGTTGCTTCTGTGTAGCGAGAGAAGTTCATTTTCAAAACAGATAAAATTCAGTCTTTAGGTGTGAATGGTATGAATGACAGTCTCTTTTTTTGTTTTGTTTTGTTTTTTTAAATTTCTTAGTTGTTTTAGGATCCTTAAGCATGCAAGCCTCGGAGAGGAGGGCCCAACCAGGGCAGGGTTGGCTTATGACATCCAGTTTAGGACAGAGCTGGGAAAGCCTCTGGGTCATCTACGTCAGGAGCAGAAGCACTTGACTGCAAGAGAAACATCAGAGTTACCACCTCGGTTTAGAGGTGCACAGCAGAGAGAGTTTGGGGCTGCACAAAACCACAAAAGCAGCTTTTTTAACCTACTCAAAGGATTAGAAAGTCTCTTGTATTTCTTCTGGAGTCCAAACTATCTGAAGAGGAACTGCAGGCAAGCGGGCTGTGTTTGCACATCGTTACTGCACACGGTTCCACGCGCAACTCTTTTTCTGTCACAGAATCCTGGAATGGTTTGGGCTGGAAGGGCACTAAAGACCACCTAGTTCCAACGCCCTGCCACCCTTTCAGATCCTTTCCTGTGGGCTCGTGCCATCCTACTGGCACAGACCCCTCAATCCTCACTGAGGGACAGGACTCGAGTGTTACACAAACGGCCTGTCTGTAGCACAAATTGAGTTTCCCACATTTAATTCTTTCACGTCACAAACCAAATGTTCATAGAAAGAATTTTTGTGCCAACGGAACCCTCAAAATTCATACATTAGCCAGGAATCTCCTCAGTACTTCCCAAGAGATTTTACAAGGCTCTGAAGCACATCTAAAAACCACTGCTGCAGTGAAATGCAGAAATTAAGTATTTTAGGATACTCTTCACTTTGTCCAGGAGGGATATGGATGAGAAGAGCAGGAAGAGCCAATACAGCGGAATTTCTTGTCATGATATTAATTTATAAAGAAATACATTTAAACCATTCCAACAGAAGTTGCATAAACACCTACAGGCAAGACTAAGACTCTGTAGAGCCTCTGTCTTGCCTAGCTAAGACTCTCTGTGGGCCACAAACCAGAATTAAAAAAAGGAACAGCAGGGTTTTAAGCTACAGCCTCAGCATCTCCTGTTGCTCAGCACACAACAGAAAGCCAGCCAAAAAAAGAAAAGAAAAGAGAGGAGTTTTGGTCCCTGACCACAGGAAATACACATGCAGAGATCACCAACCTGGTTGGGCGTGTGGATCACGTCAAACTCCTTAACCAACTGGAAGGAAACAAAAGCAACGTAAGATAAGGTGCAGAAAGGCTTTGAACTACTTTATGACAGCACTCTTGCAGAGTATTAGTGAAACAACTCAGAGCAACCCACCAGTTTAACTTCAACTCCTTCAAATATCTTTATTCGGTATCGGGAAGGAGTTTCCCAACTAATAAGCCTAAAACTTATAGAAAAAAAGGCTGTGTCTCATAGAAGGGACAAAAAAAGGAGCAAGTCTGGTCTGTGTGAAGCCACAGCACAGACTGAGCTCATTTTCTAATCAGGAGTAATTTGATTAGATGCCTTTAAGCCCAATAAGTGATCCATATTAAATCAAATCTTCCCTGTAGCTATACTTCATATGTTCTTTCCCAAACCCCAGTCAGTACTTTTCCAGGGTATTACCCCTGTGCTTTAGCACCAGAGAAGGAAAAAAATTACTGCAGGTTAGAGAAAAAAAAGTGAGTCCACATGAAAAATCTAGAGTTCTCAAATTCCAGATGTGACATGCAGCTGTAAAACCAGCCTGTCACCCCCAACAGGTCACAATGCACAGAAAGTGTCCTGGCTGTGTCTGAAAATAACCACTCCAGCACTTGGGGTTCTGCTCTGGCACAAACTGAAGCAGCTCATGGTACATTCAGATCTGTCCATCCTGGAAAGCCATTTTTCAGGTTCAGACACGAGGACAGGTGCTTTTTTTAACCCAGCCTACTCCCCAGCCACCCTCCCTTTTCCGTGTTCAGCGACAACACCGCTCCAACACCCCGTAACCCAGTTCAGAGCGCCCCCGTAAGAAAAGACACTCGGGCTGGTTCTGCAGCGTGTTTGCTGCCAGAGCAGCTCCCCAGAGGGCAGGCAGAGCCCCGGAGCCCTGCGGGAGGAGCGGGGCAGCTCACCTTGTCAGTCCTGCCCCCGCGGCTGGCCCTGCCGCCGCGGCCCCGGCCCCCCCGGCCCCCGCGGCCCCCGC
>VWZF01004474.1:106087-118551 GCA_013396755.1 Sclerurus mexicanus | reverse complement strand
CCGCGCCCGGGGCGGCCCAGGTCTCCGAAGTTGATCTCCAGCTGGGATGTGATGTCATTCGCGGGCTTGCGGAAGTGATGATCCATTACAGAGTCCTCGGCGTGAGCCTGCAACGAGGGGCCCTCGGTCAGCAAGGAACAGCCCCAGACACACAGCTTTCGTGCACCTGCACTCGTGCCACCACAGCCCGTGCTCACCTCCGATCCCACCGGGAAACTCACCAGCCGCTGCCCTGAGCCATTCCAGAAACCTGGAATTTCTTGGCAGAAATCAAGTTATACCCCTTGTGAAGCCCACGAAACTCCACACAGGGAATCAAAGAAGCGCTTCAGATAAGGTATTTCGCATTTCCAAGACAATTCAGGAGTTCACAGAATCCCTGGGGCTGGCAAAGCCCTCCCAGCCCACAGAGCCCACCCTGTGCCCGATGTCCACCCTGTCCCCCAGCCCAGAGCTCTGAGTGCCACGGCCAGTCCTGCCTCGGGCACCTCCAGGGCTGGGCACTCCAACCCTCCCTGGGCAGCCCCTGCCAAGGCCTGACCACCCCTTCCAGAAGAAATTCTTCCTGGAATTCCATCAGAAGAACAGGTTTAGGCTTATCCAAGACCAAACTGCCTATCACCAAGCCAGTACAGAACCGCATGTTCTAGCAATTCTCATTCTGTATCCTGAAAAGTGTTCCAGTTCTATCCATTCATTCCACTCTTTTCCAACACTTCTGTTTGTTCCCAGTGCATTCAATGGGAAACCTAAGCCTCAAGAAACAAGTGATTCTCCCAAGAGTTACATCAAACCCCACTGATGTTATTATTGTTCAGCACATTTGAGTACTTCAGTTACACGCTGAACTCAGCCAAGTGTTTCAAAAGAAATTATTTTTCCCTATCTTGTACAAATAGTTTTTCCATGTGCAAGTGAGTTTCTGGCGCTTAGGATGATACATAGAATCTAAAACTCTGCCTATCACAAGGCTCGACCATCATGTTTTGGAAACATGACAACATACCATGTTTTCTTTCCCCTTAACCCCCCAAGTCCTGGCACAGCAACTGTCCCTTGCTTGGTGTCCCTACAAGTGCCACGTGCAAGCTCAAGCCTCCCAACCCCGAGTTACTTTTTGGGTGTAGTTACACGACATTCTGACTTTCAAAGGCAACGCATTGTGCAATTAAGCTCTGTACCCTTTAATTACCATTTGTGGAGCCTTCACAAGGCTGCCAAGGTGTGGAGTCAAAGCTGCTGCCAGGGATTCCATGAGTCAGTACAAGCACTGCTACGGACAGAGCCATAATGACCCTTCTCCATCCCCAGTCTCACAATGATCCCTCTCCCTGCCCAGCAGTGAATTTGGCCCCACAACATCCTGCTGTGCAGGGCACTGCCATTTCATGGAATCATCACAGAATGATCTGGGGTGAAAAGGACCTCAAAGCCCATCCTGTTCCACCCCCTGCCATGGGCAGGGACACCTTCCACCAGCCCAGGCTGCTCCAAGCCCTGTCCAACCTGGCCTTGGACACTTCCAGGGATCCAGGGGCAGGCACAGCTTCTCTGGGCACCCTGTGCCAGGGCCTGCCCACCCTCCCAGCCAGCAATTCCTTCCCAATATCCCATCTAACCCTCCCCTCTGGCAGTGGGAAGCCATTCCCCTTGTCCAGTCACTCCAGGCCCTTACAAACAGTCTCCTTCCAATTTAATTAGGCACAACAAGAAATACCCTCCATGCTGCTTTGTTTCCCATACATTCCCCTGGGATGGATTCCATGCAACTGCTGGTCCCCACTCCACTCCTGATCTGCTGATGTAATTGCATACCCTTCCCTCAGAGATCTCTTGGCCAACCTTAGCAAGTTTGCCTGAGTAGTTCTTTTCCAGAGAAAAGTCATTCCACACCTCAGCCTGACAAGGCACTACTCAAACCTAAGTACACCAACACTCTGTAAAACAGTACAAAATAACTTAGTTATGTTTTTGATTCCTTTCTCACTACTTCATCTTTTATCCAGTTTTAATCACTGCAGGGTACTGAGATTCTATTTCCAACTATGGGCAGTCAGGTGACATTCTCCTTTCTGAGTGAAAATATCAATGAATTTGTACAGTAATTGTGTATGTTTCCTTCCCTAGGCTGTTTTTGTTTTAAAACAAATCACTACAGCTTACCAAAACACTCTGTTTTCACAGCTTTAACCACTGAACAAACCAATAGCAAACTGCACGTGTAACCTGATGATTTCTCTACCCAGAGTAACTAAAGCTTATTTAAAACACCAACAAAAGACTTGGCACGTTGTCCTGAGCCTCTTCCATCACTTGGGTGACAACAGACACAGACATACTGAACAAATTGCTTATCCTGAATAACCTCTGGAAACGTTTGATTCTTCTGTATTGGCAACTCTCAACAGTGCTCTGATCTCACACCCAGTGCTGCACTTGAGGGCCTTGGGGAAGGCTGACAAATATTAAGAATAAACCACCATGAGGGCCAAAGCAGACAGTGAGAGATGGAACAGCAGCAACAAAAAAAAATGAAGAGACTCATGAGAGAAGCATTTCTGGTAAAGTTTGAAACCAGTTGGATGAGCAAGGGGACTAATCGTGAAGGGTGCTGTGCACAGTGAGCCAACAGGCACGGACAGAAGAGCTCCACAGTGAATCCACTTGTATTCTCTCTTTTGGTGAGCGTTCACTCTGCAAACCTTGCCTTCAGAGGGGCTCATGTGAACACACAGGTATCCCCAGTGAGATAGAAAGGATCAGTACCTCGTTGGAATCCAGCAGACTCCCCTGCATTTCTGTCATCGCCTTTGTCTGATGAAAGGTGCGTGTCCACGCCAAAGTGACAAAAGGAACAAAGGGAGAAAACAAAAGGAAGAAATGAGACTCAACTACATACAGAAACAACAGGTCATCAGGTCACATGAACTGGCTGGGTACGGATGTCACCGAGCACACGGAGCAGCAAAGCGATGAGATGGAGCTGTGCAAGCACCCAGAGAGATTAGAGGATGGGCTGTGCCCCAGAGTGGAGCCAAGAGAGAGCTCAGATGGACACCAGAAAGGTTCACCAGGAGCTGCTGGGAGCCCTGGCAGAGACCACACATGCAGGCTGGTCTCCAGAACCGTGTGGAGATGGGCAGGCAAGAGTGGGATGTTAAAGCCAGTTAATGGAAAAGCCTCCTGCAGAGCCTCCACTCAGGAGTCATTCCTCACGGTTCTGAGAGGATGAACTAGTCTTTCCCAAAACTTAATTCTCACTCTCCCACTGCAACCTCCCCTAAGGATTAGTGAGAAGCTCTGAAGACACGGGGAAGAGGCACAGCAGGCTCAGAGAGCAGGAACTGATCATTAGTGTATCTGTGTTCCCAGGAGTCCTGCATCCAACTTTAGGAATAAATTTTAAGATCTGTCTACAAGGTAACTGCTTCCTGGGTTTTTCTGCAGAAATTAAAGACTCAAGCCCTAAACCAGATGCAGGGAAGATAAAAACAGGATCTCTCTTTTATGGCATATGGCATAACCCTATCTCCTGGAAAGAGGCTCATTAGACCAAGTCTGCCAATGCCCATGGATTTCTGATATAAACCAGCAAGAATCTGAGACAGTACTGAAAATTCATTTTGTCCAAAGTATCACGTTCTAGTAACTGCAGAGAAAAAGGGAGAAAGAGGAAAGACCTCAGATGGGGTCAAGCATTTCACCCCTCAGTGAGGAGGAAGAGGAGAGCTCTTTCCCAAGACTAAGGCAGATGAACAGCACTAGACACTCATACTCCCTTTTCCCACAGACTCCTTCCTAGAGCAGTCTCCAGTTGTTCTCAAGCTACAGGAATGAGGACACAATACTTCAACCCAAATTTCATGGAAAATCTACTAGGACACATGGTGTTTTTTCAGCCATAAGAATACAGAAGATTTGGGGCTGAAAACCAGAATCTACCTCTAAACCAAATCACTTCCATACATCATCTCTCTTACCCGCAAGAATCCCAGAAACCGCAGAGCAACCTGAATTTCGTGACTCTTAAGTAAGTCCAAGAGGACAAAGAGAGGAAATAGCAGGTGATTGACATGTTTTCTAAATATTCCACCTTCTAAACCACACTCACAAAGGAGCTGCAGCAAAGGCTTTCCTAACGCCTGCATTATGGAGCTATTCTCCTATAATCCTGAGAGAAAATCCCCTCACTGCTTCCCATGGGATCAGGGAACAATGGATAAGTGAGATGGGGAGACACATCTGCTGGACAGACAATAAAGCAGGCTAAAAGCATCAAAATTTAAAGGCACATTTGTTAATATCTCACTTTCATGCTTACGCAGCAAGAGCCTGTTAACTTCTTATGTGACAGTGCTAAAAATATCCAACTTATTTATCTGAAGAGAAGTTACCCTCTCAAACAGAACAATCTACTAATTATGTCAGTTCTTCCATGGAAGTAATTTGATTATTCTCATTGGTTTGGTTTGGATTTTTCTGTTCACTGGGGCTTCCTTGTTTGTTTTTTTTTTTTACTTTAAATACTGATTCAGTTTTCAAATGGAAAATAGCGTATGGATCTTTCTAGCCTCTCAATCACTCATGAGTACCATCACCTTAAACTATCATACAGGCTCATATGTTAAAGAAGACTGTCCTCAGCTGATTAAATGTCAAATAAACCTGATTCAGAGAGATTGAGGGAACATGAAGAACTACAGGTTTAGTAAATGTTGGTAAAGTACATAAATATCTAGTACACAGCAACAATAACTCCAATTCCCTTTTCAGAAAACAGCATTTAATGAACACTTCACTAAAGAGCTCAAGGAAAACAGAGACATGCAATCAGTTAAAGAACTGAACCACCTCGCACAGCAAGAAAATAACCTCATTGTGACAAAATCCAACTCAGAACGAGTTCAATGAGAACAGAAATGGGGTTTTCAGTGGAAAACTGGAAAGTGCCTCCCCATCTCTATTATGCCCCGGCTCAGAGGATACAAACCGGCAAGGTGTGAAAAAGCAGGAATATGTATTAGGAGAAGTAGAGTATTACATGTTATCTCGTTTCTTCAAAGCAGACAGAACCATCCATATACAAAGTTGCAGCCACCAATCTCTTAAGTGAGCTAGTTAACATCTTAGAGAGTGTTAAAAGCATAGATTAAACCCGAAGTTGAACACAGCCCTGCATTACAAAACAGAGCTCTCAACACTTCCCTCTCTTGTGCATCTCCCCTTGCCACTCTTGGAACAGAATAATTAACATTTTGCAATGTCTGACATGAGTATGCTTGAAAAACTACCATTTTAAAACAATTCCACAGCAACTACGTCACATATCACTGAAACACACAAGTGTATTTCAACTGGTTTCCCAAAATCTTGTCTATGTATCACGAAATGAGAAGACACCCATGCTAGAAATTTAAGGAACACAGTTGAGGTATTAAGGTCTCTGAGACATAACCAATCTACACTGTGTTTAACAAGCACCATAAATTTGTGTACTGCTTAAGAGAGATGCTGAACAGCATTAAGTTTTCTTTTTTAACCAGAAAACTCGACCACCTGTCTCTCAAATGCTCACCAAGACGCAGTTCTTACACAACTACCTGCCCAGGTGCAGCAGGATTCCAGGCTGGTCTCTGGGCCATATCTGACCCTACACCAGCCCAGGGGTACAGCTCTCCCAAACCCAAGCACAGCCAGAACAGCCACCGATGCTACTGCAGAACTTCCACCTCTGCTAAAAGAATGCTGGTCCCACTTTATGAACTTCCAGCTGCAGCTCAGCCTCCCACACAACAGCTTCCACTCCAAGATACACAGAGACAGCAACAAAGCTGATACTACCAGCACGGAGAGTCACTTTACCTCCTCACTCTTTGACTTGTGAAGAACAAATCCTTTTTTCCATTGTCCATCAGCCCCCTCGTTTGGTTTACGGATGTTGAACTCAACTTTTGCACGATCCTTACTCTGAATGGCTTTCCACTCGTCCAGGGTCATTTCCTTAGGGCCTTCTTCCTTAACTTCTTCAACCTCATTCTCTCTGTGGTAAATTCATGGACATTATGATCATGGCTTGGAATTTACACTCTAAATACAACTTCTAAATCAGTTACTAGTGGGCACCAGATTAGAAATTAAATTATAAATACACATTTGTCAAGTATTTAGAAGTTAAGAGGTGTGCGTATATAAACTTCCACTTCCACCACAGGAAAATCCACCTCCTTTAGCCAGAGTGCCAAAAAAATTTACTTACAGCCACCTTTGAGCAACTAAATGGTGAGCACAGGTGAATGTTAAAATTAAAACTGCCCCATGCCATCCATTCTCCACATTAGTGACAATTTTATTTATAAATATTAAAGACCACCTTCAGCAACGGACACATTTGGAGCTTCCTCCCTCCTCTTTGAAACACATCTCTCGTAAACTCTCAAGGCAGTGAGAACTTGTTCTTTCCACAGTTTTTTTGGTTTGCTTTTTTGGTTTGTTTTTTTTTAATAGAATTTGGGGAGTTCTCTTCCTCTATTTAACCAAAGACAATTATTCAAAAATGTTTTGTTCTCAGGTACCATGAAAAACAGCAGCATACAATTTACTTGTGAGATACATCACCTCTGCCTTCTGCCAGGGAGCTATTTTTAAGTAAAACACACAACCACTATGCCCAAGTTAACCACTACAAGAATAAGAACATTTAGTCTTTTTTTCAGTTAAACTCAATCCCCTTCTTACTCTCCAGGCAATAACTGCACCCTCTTTACCATTAGCCAAAGTTATTAGTGAGGAAATCAAGGTACAGCAAACCCCACATTGGAAATCTCGTGCAAACAGGTATTTCAAAATTCTGTTTTATCCATTTGCCGTTTCTCTGAATCCACTATAATGCACATTCCTCATTAAAATACCACATTTTGTTGTACTACGCTACCATAAAAATCTGTATCATATTTTTACATCAACTCAGTATCGCTAACAGTGGTTCTGCTTCTCTGGTTACTCTTTCATTCATCCAGTCCCGGGCTCCTTCTGTAACAGTGTCCAAGTGAAATGGGAAGAGATCCAGGTAGCTCTGAGAACTGCCTGCACACACAGAGGCTGCAGAAGGAGAGATACAACCTTTTCCCCATGGCCCAGCGACACAGTCTCAAAGCTGTTTCCCACAACTAAGGTTAAAAAAGTTGCCTCCCCCTGGCATTTTGTCCCCTTTGCTTGGCGGTTCTACCTGGTTCTGAGCACAGGTGCTTTTGCATTTGGAATTAGGAGATGCACTCCCAAGACCCAGTAAATAAACCCCAAAGTGACCCAGGAGCCTGCAGGGCACCAAGGACCAGTTTCAAGGCAACAACTTTCAGACAGGCAGTTTTTAACGAGGCAGTGGTTCAGCAGCATTATGGATCATCTACTGATAACCTGAATCTGGCCAGAGGTTAAAGGCAAGGCAGCAGTACCTTTGGAGCAACCAAAGAACAGGAAGAGGGGTGGTACTCACTTATTTTCAGAATCAGCAGGCGGATGCTCCTCTCCCTCTGGCGTTTCCTCAGTTACAGCTGACTGATCCAATTCACTGCAATTACATAACCATTGGAGTTTGGGCTATTTTACAAGTTCATCCCTCTTTAAAGCTACATGAGATTAACAATCAAGATTTACAGTGGATTCACTGTTTTGCTAAGGATTGATGCTCTCTGTGCCTTTTAAATCCTATGCTTTTCACCCAACTAACAGTTCCTCTAACACTTCCTTGAACCCCTCCTGAAAGCTGCCCGCTGCCCCTCTGACACAATATGGGTTAGGGTATTAAAAATAGGTTCGACTTGAATTTTTGTAATACAAAAAAGCATGTACCTGATCAAAATTGTTAAAAATAAACAGCTCTATTTCTAGAGAAAGAATTGTTCAAAGACCAGCACAAGACCTCCCACTGCAAACCTCCCCAGAATTCCAACTTAACAGTGAAGCCACCTCTTGGGGGAAATAACTCAGGTTTTAATCCTGCAGAAGCGCAGTAAAATTAACAAACCCAAAGGCAGGTAAACCTGTGCATTCTGCAGGCCCTAAGTGGGGCCGAGTGACACTGTGCCAACAGCTGAGGGAGCACTGCCAGAGCACTCACGTTAGCTCATCTTTGACGGTTCCCCAGTTGTGTGAGCCGCTGCCACCGCGCTTGTCCTCGTGCTTTAGGCCGCTGAAATGTGAATGTGAAACAGAACTAACAAAACTGAGTTAACATCATAGTGTCCGGGCACAGAGATTCAAAGAGCAATTTGCAATTGTGCAAGAATTGTAAAGAACAGCCAAAACCTATAGAAAAAGTTAAAGACTTACGATCTATCGCTGCCACTGTGTCTGTCAAATTCCCGCTTGCCACGGGAGTCAAACCCATCTCCTCGGCCCATCCCGCGGCCGCGGCCACGGCCCCGGCCCAGTCCACCACGTCCACGCATGGGTCGGTCAATGATGGGCCTGCCACGGGACACACAAATGTGAGTCAGTCACCCCCAAAAACCTACAGCATGGGGTTCACTGGTTTTGTCCTCTCTGAGAATTTATTTAGGTATTTTTCCTCTGTCCCTGGGTCAAAGCTCTGATTCCATAAAAGCCGCTTATACTCCCCAGCCCCGGGAGTGTCCAAGGCCAGGCTGGATGGGGCTTGGAGCAACCTGGGCTAGTGGAAGGTGTCCTGCCCATGGCAGGAGGTTGGACCTGGATCATCTTTAAGGTCCTTTCCAACCCAAACCATTTTAGAATCTTTAGAATTTTTAGAATCTAGAAACAAATGCTCAGGATTATTGTTTGTTTGCATTCTCTGGCATTAAATTCCAAAATTCAGTACTTGTATTCTGTTCCATAGCTAACTGATACTACAATGTCAATTTATCTCACTTTCATCTAACTTACTTTTAAAAGGATTATAGCTTTGGCTACTAAAATTTTAGTATTTGAACACTACTTGAATTTGGCACTTGAGACACTTGAAGCCTCCTGTTGGTGTAAGATGGCTTCACCACTTCCAGGTCTGAAGCCACTGTGCAGCCAAGGTGTAAACACCTACATGGACTAACTTTTGCTGGCCTTGAGTCAGCTGTAGAGATTAAAGCCACAGCTGTGACAGCAAACAGATCTCATCCTGCAGGAAACAGCTACACTTGAGCTCCTTTCCTGAGCTGCTATAGATGCAGGGAGATCTGATGGATATCTTGTTTTAAAGAATAATTTCAGTTACACCTACGAAACTGTTCATGGACATCACTCCCAGCCTAAAACTTCAGTTTGCAAAGAAAATTACAGAAGAGAGAAGTGTTATCATCTGCTCTTCTCATGCCTGACAAAAACTTAATCCCTTTAATTTTGATTCAATCAGCTTTTTTAACTTAGCAGCAGAAGGCAGCACGGCCCTGCCCTGTCAGAGCCAGGAAAGCTCCTTATCCCGCAAGACAGAGCTCTTACTTATCGACAGAGAACTCTCCCCCTTCTCCCTTCTCCTCGGCGGGTTTCTCGAAGCGGCGCTCCCGGGGAGGTCGTCGTTCGGGTCTCCGGTCGATGGGCTTGCCTTCCCCCTGCTGCTGCTGCTGCTGCTGCTGATCAGGCCTCCTGCCAATGCGCCTTATCCCTGAAACATCAGGCCAAGCACATCAACGGACTGCGGAGCTGCGCCGGGAGATACCGACCCCAGCGCCCCGGGACGGCCCGGGGCTCTGGTTCTGCTCCCCGTAATCCGAGCTACTCTGCCTTCACAAAAAACACCGCACAGCACCTCACCTCTCTCAGTCACATTTTGATTCGAGACTTCCAACTGCGTTTGAAAATTTTAGTAATGCACGCTGAAGTTACAGGGTCAACTTCCAAACAAGGATCGAGGTAAACAAGATGTTTTTACTATTTTTCTCTCTCTGAAAGATCCTTTTAGGGTCAAGCAAGTGTATTTTAGCGTCATGAACACCAAAACAAAGTGAGCATCACCGCACGGGGTCCTAGGGCAGTCAGCCCTGTGCTGTTCTAGAGGCTGGACTCGAGGATCTGGGAGCTCTTTTCCAACCTAAACCTGAGATTCTGCTCTTGGAAACCCTTTTGGGCAGCGGTAAAACCCAGGTGGGTTCACCACTACCAGACAGGTGCCACTTGCATCCCAGCAGTGCGGGTCAGTGACTGACTGGTGTCCCCATCCACACAGATCCTCCAAGTCCAACACACGTTCCCTGACAAAGATTCTCTTCCTTGTGCACTGCTTAAAATAGCTTCAGAATCCTGTGCCACGGAGCTGCCCCGTGTCCTTCCTCCCTCCCTAGGCCTTCTGAAAGGGTTTTCATTTTAAATAAAACCTCCCGTGGGCATTCTCTCCTTCACTAAGCCATCTGAAGGATCTAACGCCGTTTTCTTTTCCACTCATGTGAAAGGCCTTGTTTACTCATCTTTAGAAGGATGTGCACAAACACACTGCTGCTTTGTTATACCCTTTTCTTGCTGAAACACTGGCTCAAGAATGATGAACTAGCTTTAAATTAAAAGCTAATTTTTAAATTTTCTTAAATAACTAAGCTCCTGCTTAACAAGCAACATCAAATTTGGGTGGGGCTACAGAAGTTACAGTTGTAATGATATCCACGCCAACACACCCAGATGAACAACGTCTCCCTCACCTTACAAGCCGTGCTTAACGTGAGGGTTTGCATGGCATCCAGTCTGCTAAGCATCCCTGACTCCCTGAGGAAACAAGGGGTTAAACTCCCGGGCCTGCACTTGGAAAAGGGCTCTCCGAGGAGGACAGGCATTCCATGTGAGGAGGGGACGCAGGAGAGGAGCAGGCCGGTGGCACAGAGCAGGTATGCTGCAGAACTGGAATGGAACAGCCACGGCTTTTGAATTTCCACTTCAACGCCCTGTGCTCAGCAAAACCCGGTTCCTGCTGAAGCCTAGCCCAAAATACGAGTTATTTCTCAGTATCACCACGCTTTGAACTGCTAATTCACCAGTCAAATCACCTGCAGCTTCGTGGAGTAGTGCAACAGTTTTAAATACATTCAGGAATACACAGGAAACAGACCTGGGCACCGAGCGCCTTCGCGACTGCAAAAACAGTCACACACCGAAAGAGACGCTTTCAAACTGGAAAGTGACTTTGTTTACCACACTGCCCCACGGCCACTGCTGCAACAGCAGCCCCGACTTTCTCTGTTTCACTGCTATAATAAGCCACGAAAATATTTATTTTTCCCACTCTTCTGGAAACCAAGACGTGAAAACCAGGAGGTAAGTGTGGCCTGCCAGTCCTGCCCAAACCCCTGCACCTCCTGGGGGACAACACCTAAATCCTGCACCCGGCCAACACTTCCAGAGGACACCGCCTTAGCAAACTGTGACTCGGGACAAATCCTTGCATCCCTCACACAGAAAACACTCTCGAGTGCTAAAGAACGAGAGATCCCTGAACAAAGAGTATTGTAACATAGTTCCTACATTTGTCTTCCCACAGGGTGTTTTCACGTAACATTTAGAAGACCCTCTTTCCACAACAAGCACATTAAAACTATTTCCTTCTCAAAAAGCATAAAACATTTCTGCTCTACAAACATATAAACAGCGGAGAAACATTCTGCAAAGCAAACGCTGAAGCATTAAGACGTTTTCACGTAACACGGTGACTTCTGAAAAGCTCGTTTCAACTGCAGTTCCCACGTTACTCCCTCGTGGGCTCATCACCTGCAACCACCACGCTCTGGTGCGTGTCCAGGATTGCTCTGAATTCCCTGGAGCCGAGCTGGGAGCCACCTGCGGAGCGCTGCAGTCTGGGCGCGGTAGAGCAGGGCTCGGCTCGCCATGTGTCCACTTCTGTGCCTCTCCACGCGGGGCCCCGGCCTACCCGCACCGCAGCCCTTCAACCTACTGACGCTCCCATTTCTTTGTTTTCCCCCAAAGTTCCGCGCGTGGGATGTCTTAGGGGTTAACACAAACACGGCTGAGAATCCGTAAGAGCTACTTAAACATACGAAGACGTGCAGATGAATGCTATCAACGCCGTTCCCTAGAAAAACGACCCAAGTGGATTTTGGAAAGCCCAGGGACTGCCAGGTATTCTGTCAAATCCGCTGGGCCACCCAAACCACGATGAAGTTCAGGATGCCGGGTCGGACGGGGTTTGGAACAGCCCGGCCTGCACAGCGCTCCGCACATGGCACGGGGGTGGAAGGAGTCGAGCTCTGAGGTCCTTTCCAACCCGAACGGTTCCAAGGTGCCACGTGCTGGTTCAGACTGGACACTGGGAAGGAATTCCTGGCTGGGAGGATGGGCAGGCCCTGGGATGGATTTCCCAGAGAAGCCGTGGCTGCCCCTGGATCCCTGGAAGTGTCCAAGGCCAGGCTGGAGCACCCTGCTCTCTCTGGAAGGCGCGGCCCGCGGTGGGGTGGAAAGGGACGATCCGCGATGCCTCCCCCAGGATTCTACCCCTCTCCGGGGCTCCCCGTCTC
>VWZF01004474.1:90900-105374 GCA_013396755.1 Sclerurus mexicanus | reverse complement strand
TGGGAAGGAATTCCTGGCTGGGAGGATGGGCAGGCCCTGGGATGGATTTCCCAGAGAAGCCGTGGCTGCCCCTGGATCCCTGGAAGTGTCCAAGGCCAGGCTGGAGCACCCTGCTCTCTCTGGAAGGCGCGGCCCGCGGTGGGGTGGAAAGGGACGATCCGCGATGCCTCCCCCAGGATTCTACCCCTCTCCGGGGCTCCCCGTCTCACCTCACCCCTCTGCCCGCCTCCATTTTGCGCGGGCCCCTCGTGTGCGTGTTTGTNGCGCAGCACCTCGAAGGGGTCCGACTCGTCATCGAAAAGCTGGTCGAAGCGGTTGGTGACCACGCACCCGAAGCCCTCCTGCAGGTGCCCCGGCATGATGGGCCCCCGCTCGGCGCGATCCTGCGCGGATTCTACCGGGCCCCCCGCGCCCTGCTCGCTGCCGCACAAGATGGCGGGCCGCGGCCAGGCGCGCTTCTCTTCCGGTGCGGCCACATCCGGGGACTCGCGGAGGNCTTCGAGCTGCAATGGTATCTCCCTCTTTCCCGCCGTGGGCAATACCATTTGAGGTGAGGGGGGGATTGGGGGGAATGGGTCGCTCCCCCTCCCTCCGCCCCGCCCGGCGACCCCCGCGCTTCGAGCTGCAATGGTATCTCCCGCCTCCCTCAGGAGTGAAGGCGATGGGTGCTTCTTGAAGATATATTAATAAATATAGAAATATCGCGCAAATGGCGCGGTGGGTGGGTGTGTAGCGTTGGTATGGGTGTGCGGGATGTAGCGCGTTGTGTGTGGGTTGGTGTTAAAATGCGGTATATAGCGTAAGTATGTGTTATATATAAGCTGATGTTTAATATACAGTATATAGTATGTGATATATAAGCTAATATTAATATACACTATATACCATGTGTTATGTGTAAACTGATGTTAATATACAGTATATAGCATAAATGTGATCTATAAGCTGATACTAATATACAGTATATAGCAGGTGATATATAAGCTAATATTAATATAGAGTATATAGCATAAGTATGTGTTATATATAGCTATATATTATCATGTGAAATATACGGTATATGATAATATCTATGATAAAATATATTATGCAATCACATATTATATAGGTTATATAGTGCATCCTTTATATTAATATATTGCATATCAAGTTGATTTACTGAGGTTAATATATTGCTATTAATACGCTGATATAATTATATATTAATATACCAATCTATTTATATACATGTGTATTAATATCATGTTATATATATTTTATATATGTATATTATATATTAGTATATATGTAGATAAAATATTATGTATTTTATATATAATGTCTAATATATATTCTATATATTGTCTAATACTTATTATATATAATTTATATATATTAGTGTATATATGTATATATATTAGTGTGTATATGTATATATATTAGTATCTAGTATCTAACCATAGTAGATTATATCAAGAGATGAAAACATATTAAACAGGCACAGATTTATGTCCTTCAAAACACAGTTTCCTATGCTCAGTTTGTGTCTTTCAATTGTAATAAAATTAAAGTTAGAACAGAATTTCCAGCTTTCATGGGCGTTTCTACTCACCTAATTAGATCTATGCAATTAGCAGGCAGTATCAAGTTGTTAATGTACTAATACAGATCAATACATATTAATATATATGTGTATTTTAGTGTATATTAGTATCCAGCTATAGCCAAAGAGCATTATATCCAGTCATTAAAACATATTAAAGAGGCAGAGATTTTACATGTCCTTCAAAACACAACTTGAGTGCTCACAGTTGACATCTGTAAGTCGTCAAAACTTTTTGGTACACGTTATAAAATTGACTTTGTGCTCGGCAGGAATAATATTTCTGATATTTGCTTTGCCTGCTTCAAGAAACTTGAAATAAATGCTTTAAAAATTAATTTAATTGCATTTGCTTAGTTCTTGAATGCGTGTTACTTGTAAACTCAAGACTCCAAAATCAACTGGTTTGGAAAACTCCGTGTTTTCCTTCATCGGGTTTCCCTGCAATCCCACAGCTCCTTTTTGGGGAGGTCTTTGAGGAAACCCCTCCTGCAGCGGGTCTGATGGGGACTGAAGCACCTCACCCCCGTCCTGGGACATCAACAATCACCATAAATTACACCCTAAGAACTCAAACCATTGTTTTCCCAAAGCCTTTTTGCTTTTGGGGTGAATCAAATGCCAGCAAGCAACACTTCATTAAAACTCTGGGTGTTCCCGTGGCCGGTATTTCCAGGAAAAGCCTGGCTGCCCCGTCACGCTCCCAGGCCCTGTTACGTCACGCCCATTTCACGAGCACAATCCACGTTTCCCACTCCGATCCCCGCCGTGCTCGTCGCCAGATGGCTCGGGCGGCTTTGCACCGGGGGATTTGCTCGTGGAAATGGACTTCTCGGCCGCCTGTCCCCGAGGCTTGGGGTTTCTCACTGCCAGGGAGGCCACAGCATCGCCCTTTGGTTGCTTCTGAAGGGGCGGTGCACGTTCAGCTCCCCTGTACGCTCAGTATTCCAAGATTTTCCAAGGGCAGGCACGGCATAATAGGTTTGGGTGACACCTTGAATTAAACACACGCAAAACACAGTGACACAAGGGGAGTGGCTTCCCGCTGTCAAAGGGCAGGGATAGATGGGGTGTTGGGAAGAAGTTCTTCCCTGTGAGGGGGGTGAGGCCCGGCCACAGGTTTGCCCAGAGAAGCAACTCATCAATTGGCACTCAAGAACTCACTGGCCGTGTGCAGCCTTGCAGGAATCCCAGCCCACGCTGGATCACACTGGGATGGCCGAGGGAAGGATGGATGGCAAAGTCTGGGGCTTTGGGGCTCTCCAGATGTGGGCAAAACTTCCCATATTTCTGCGTGGCCACCAATACCTGCTCAGTCCTGAAATCTGGACCGCGGGCACCCATTGCTTGGGAATTAAACAGCCAAGGACTATTAGCACAGCACTTCTGCTCCTAATCAGGGCCATACTTTTATATTACGGCTTCCAAATCCCCAACCCCCCCACCCACATGGGTCTCAGGGCAGCCATCTCATTAGCGCTGCTGCTGATTGCACTCATTAGGCACCAGCAGACAGTGAGGGAGTAATTAAAAAACACACATAACTCTTGCAGGACCTGCCACCAAAAGCTCGGCCGGCTGCTGCCATGCCCCTGCACGACAGACAGTGGTGTTCTCCTTTCCCCCTGGAGTAAAACCAGCATTTCCAGGGGCCAAAGGAACAGGCTGCTGTGCTATTTGTGGCTGGGACACACAGCTCCTTGGCCAAGGCCGGCCTATAGATAACCGGCCTCAGGAGCTGCTGCCCAAAAGAGGCCCGGGGAGCTCTCGGACACGCTACACTCCTCTGCTATTCCCCAGCTTTGCCAGCAGCTGTCAGCTGCCTGCTTAATAAGCAGGAGTAGGAAACACAGCAAGTTCGGGCACGGGGAGAAGTATTCACCTGGGTCCTTGCTCCGTTCCCCAAACACGATTATCCTAATTTCTAACATTACAAATCTGTGTTGTGGTTTTTCTCCAGATGCCTGTGGTACTTTGCTCTCAGAATGGACAGTGTATGGACAAGGAGGGTGTTTTTGAGATGGATTTTTAACTAGGTTGGACTCGATGTCTTTTCCAGCCTTAATGATCCTGTGATTCTAGACCAGAGGAAACACAGGGATTTCTTGTACAGAAAATAAAGCCAGGTATGGCCATGACTTCAGAGTAAGAAAAAATTCAGGTATATCACATAGAAATTTAGCAACTTCTTGTTCAGTTTGCAACTTCTTGTCCAGTTTGCACCCACCCATGGATCCCTTATGAGGAGAACTCCCAGAATCAACCAGCACTGCACAGGGGGACAGCAGGAATGCCCAGGAGCAGTCAGAGCTGACGACATCCACAATCTGCACCACACAGCTTTATCCTCCCACATATCCTGCTCATTTCAGCACAGCACTGGATTTTTTTCTTCATCTGCCAGAAAACCCAGCAGTTTCATTATGAGGAAGCATGGGAATAACAACTGTATTTCTACAGTAAGTACGTGCAGTAAAACTAACCACCCCCAGTACTGCTCTGTGCTTCTAAAGGTGCACAGACCAGTGAAGCAAATCGTGCAGACACAGAACTTGGCTTGTAAATTAAGCCAGACTAATTGAGCTCTGCCTGGACTTTCTTCCCCTGAATCCTAAACAACCTGCTGAGCAAGTGTTCTTCCTTACGGCAGTCAAGGTAAGAGGTATTTTCAGTTTGGAAAAGCAGCACTGGAGCTGTACAAAGCAGAAGGTTGGATACACCAACCACGGGGTATGGAATCATAGAATCACAGAATGGTTTGGGTTGGAAGGGACCTAAAGCCCATCTTGTCCCACCCCTCTGCCATGTCCAGGGACACCTTCCACTAGCCCTGGTTGCTCCAACGTGGCTTTGAACACTTCCAGGGATGGGTATGCAGATTCCTCCTCAGCTGCAGTGATCAAGCAGCACCCTTGAGAGCAGCCCTGGTGGAGGGAGGCTTTGCTGCCTTCCTAATCTGAAAAGGTGGAGAAAGGGACAAAAAATGGTTTCCCCTTCCTGAAAGGCTCAGCAGAGCTCAGGGGCACTGGGATCTGGGTGCTGCAAGACCGAGGGGAGCCCCTGTCCCAGCACCCACCACCTGTGGGCACCGAGCCCCCCTGCCAGAGCCCCTCCAGCACCCATGGCAGCACTTCCCAGGGCTATTACTGTGGGAAACTAGGGATGAAAAAACACAGGGTGTCTCCACGGAAGAGCCACCGGCCACGTGCAGCAGGCTGGGAACACTGGGACGTGCCTTGGTGGAACCCGCTGGGCCCTGCTGTCTGAGCAGAACGCCGCTGGTCCCTGCCAGCTGCAGCTGCCTCCCTCCTCCACGGGCAGCTTCCCTCGCCCTGTGCCCGCTGCCACCTCCCACGTGCCGCAGGAACGCTCCGGCCGCTGGGCCAGGGCCCGGCCTGCCTGCAAAAAAGCAAAGATGCCGTGGTTGTGTGTTCAGTGTTGGGAGCTGTGTTCCCTTCACCCCTGCTCCACTACCTTCCCTGGGGCAGCTCAGCCTCCCGCCCCGGGCTCGCTGCTGACCCTGACCCACGGCCACGGGCTTTGGTGCTGAGGGAATCGGGTCCCCGTGGGGTCACCCCACCCTGAGAGGGACTGGGGGATGCCAGTGATGCCTGGCATGACTCAGACTCCTTCAGGAGCCCAGGTGGCTGTGACAGCCATCTTTGCAGCAGGATGACTCACTGCCCTGGATCCAGAACAAATCCAGCCCAAACGTGAACCAGCACTGTCCATGGGGCGCTGAAAACCCCCGGGGTACAAGTGTTGATGTGCCCCGTGCAGGCACGGCCACCGAGGCTGTCCATGAGAGCCCCATCCGGCTGGGGGAGCGGTGCTGGGGATGGAGCTGTGCTGCTCCAAGCCCTGCCAGCGCCAAGCCCCACTCCTTTTCTCCGTGCCAAAAACCAGCCCGTCCTGTTTGCGCAGCCAGCTCCGACTCGGATGGGCTGGAGGGTGTGGAGAGCAGCCAAGGGAGCGCTGGGCCGGGCTGCTGAGCCGGCAGCTCCGCTGGGACACGCGGCAGAGCTGGGAGCTGGGGCAGGAGACAGCGCCCTGAGTCACCTGGCATCGCCTCTGCCCGGCACGGGGCTGTGCAGGGGAGTGCTCGTCCTCATCATCCTCAGCCTGCCTTCTCTCCTTCAGCATCCTCAGCCTGTCCACTCTCATGCATCCTCAGCCTGCCGGCTCATCCCCATCATCCTCAGCCTGCCCTCTTGCCCTGCTCCCTGCCCAGGGCTCAGCCTGCTTGACCCTCCAGCTGCCTCACAAATAAAAAGGGCTTGTTGCCTTATGGAGCACAGTGCAGGGAAGGAGCGCAGGTTTATCTTGGGGCAAGGCAGGGCTGAGCTGAGGAAGGCAGGGCTGAGCTGAGGAAGGCAGGGCTGAGCTGAGGAAGACAGGGCTTCCCACTTGGCAGCTGCAGGAGAGCAGGGACCAGGAGGAAGATCTGTGAGCCAGCGTCTTGGCTGAGCTCCCCGCTGCACCAGCAGAACCCTCAGCCCTGTGGCACTGGGATAACCTGTCCTGGAGCATGGGATGGGCCTTCCCAGGGTGCACAGGAACACCACATGTGTCCAACACCACCAGGCACTCTTATGAGCAGCAACACTTCTGGACTGACAAAGAAATGCAGCAACCGGGAAAAGGGAAATTTCTGCCAGATTGGGTATTATTAAAAAGATCACATTTTGGTTCATCTTTAACTATAATAATAAAGATATAGAAGTTTGTATTTATCTTACATACTATATCTAAATATAAATATAAATATGTATATATATAGGATATATATCTTTATAACCTGCTGGCTCACTTGTGGTTATGTTGAGAATGCTACAAACTCCAGCTCCCAGGAAGTCACCAGCTTAATGGGATAGGAAAGACTCATTACCCTAAACCCAGCTCTCCTGCACATCTGTCCTGCAGCTCTCGCACACATCTGTCCTGCAGCTCTCCCACACATCTGTCCTGCAGCTCTGCTGCACATCTGTCCCGCAGCTCTCCCTCCCTCCACCACCAAAGTCTAACCCATCAGTGTAACCCATCCCAGGACCTCTGTCCTGCCAACCCCATGCTCATTTACTGCTTCCCACATGAGGGACTTGTTCCCAACATGACCCAGCCCTTGGCTTTTCTTGTCCCTGCCGATGCATTTGAAACAAAACCAACCTGAACCAAGCCCTCTGTGCCAGCAGCCCAGCCCTGCAGCACCCGGGGTTGTTTGCGCATGGGGCAGGGCCCCCAGCTCCCCTCACCCTGCCTGACCCTCCTGCCTGATTCTCCTGCCTGTTTGGGTTCTGGGAGGAGCAGGAGCCCCACAGCAGCCCTGGGAGAGGAGAGATATCCCCGGGGGGTGTGTGGCACATGGGGTGACCCCATCACAGGCTCCCCAGCCCTCAGCTGAGGCTTTTATTTGCTTTGCTGTGCTTGATTTGAACAAACTCCAGGATGCCCGTGGGAGTCAGGGCAGAGCGGGATGGGCAGGAGCAGCAGCTCGGCGCGGTTACGTGTGTCGTGGCGCGTGGACACCTCTTCCATGGTGTCAGGCTTGGGCAATCAGCCACTGCTGCTGATGCTGTCAGTCAGCGGGGAGGCACGTAACCCCAGGGGTGAGCAAGGCACAGGCAGAGGCCCTGGGTGCTGGCACTGAGCCCCACAGGACGCCGGCTCAGCCAGCCCTCGGACCATGCACCTCGGCCAGAGCTGCTGGGCCTGGCGAGGAGGAAAGATGGGACAGGCAGATCAAACACACCGAAAGCAGGTCACAGAACTGCCTTTGCTGCAGCGGGGCAGGGCACCTACTCATTAGAGTGATTACAGGCACCCAGCTCTCTGCTAATGAGCGGTGTGGGCTGCCCCACCTGCGGGTCTCAAACAAGCCCCGGGGCTGTTGTTGCACGTTTGTTGGGCTCAGCTGGTGGCTTGGGAGTGTTCCCACTGCTCCAGCCTGTCCCACTCCCCTGCCTTCCAAAGGGGACCCAGCCGGTGCTGGGATCCCAAATCCTGCAGCTGCAGTGCACCCAGGGGAGGCTTCCCGTGTGTCCCCGGGCTGTGGGACAGGGCTGGGGTGCTTCCTCGGCCCGCAGCTGATGTACAGCCAGCAATACTGAGGTGCGAAGACCACCCTTCCCATGGATGGTGCAGGGGGAATGAAGGGGCTGGAGCTGAGCCAGCACCACTGGTGAGGCCGCAAGGAGCACACGGGTGCTGGTCACAGGCAGAGCACCCAGACTCTCCATCACACAGGGTCCTCAAGGTGTCCACCTCAAAAATGCCAAAGGATGGATGTGCAATGGCTCAGAATGTGCTTGTGTGAGATCCTGAATGCCCTCACCTCCTGCCCGGGCAGTGAACCTTTGCCCAGCCACCCATCCCGCCTGGCTCCTGGGGTGCAGGCACATGCCAGCACATGAGAGCAATGGAAGATGCTCAGTCTGTAGCCCAGCCCTGCAGTCAGACCCCCAACCCCTCCCCACGCTGCACGTTTAACCCGGAGTGTTCCGTGTGCCTCGTGTTGCCCATGGACTGTCCCAGTGCTGATGTCCCACAGGGTCTCCGTGGCTGCTGGGTCAGATAAGGAGGCAAAGAAGACGGGAGCCACAGGGCTGACTGCTCTGATAAAGCACCACGGGAAGCACGGTCCCCAGGCTGGTGGCACTGTGGATATCCCAACCTGTTCATGGTCAAGGTCATTGAATCACACAGTCACAGAACGGTTTGGGCAGGAAGGGACCTGAAGGATCATCTTGCTCCAACGAATTCTGATTTTAATGAGAAAACTATGCATATTAATAAATATTCATGTTTACTTAACAAAAAATAAATCACCCTTGTTACAAATTCATGTTAAAGGATTGGCCTGGCAGTTGCTGCTCCAGGCACCTCCACAGGAAGGGAGGGCAGGTCCTCAACCCCCCATGGCAGGTGGGAAGTGGTGTCACTCACATCCCTGGTGACATGGCTGTGTTTAGGAATGCTGGGAGCCCCTGGTCCGGCTCCTGCCTCACATGAGGCCCACGGGACATGAGGTCAGCCAGGAAACAGCTCCTTGCAGATGCCCCAGAGCGTGTGCTGCTGCATTTTTTACTTGTTTCATCCCCTCTAATTGCTCCTAAAGAGCTTCTGGGCCGGGGGGCAGAAGCCTTACAATCCCCCATGGCTGCAGCCATACCCTGTGCCGGGGGAGAGGTTTGGTGAGGAGGTGCCACCCCACTCTGCTCCCTCAGCTCCAGCTGCCGCTGCCTCCATCCTCCTGGCAAGGGACGGCTTCCCAGCCTTTTCCCCCTGGTTCTGCAGCCCAAGTGACTCCCTGGGATGTGAGTGGCTCCCAGCCTGCAGCCCCACGGGGGAGCAGTGAGTGGGCACAAACAGACCCCTATGGTCTCTCTGGTCCTACCTGGCGCACACAGTGTCCACAGGGATTCATCCTCCTTCTCCCCAGGGGTGGCTCAGCCCCTGCAGAGGGGCTTGGACAGGGCAGGTTGCCCAGAGAAGCTGTGGCTGCCCCTGGATCCCTGCAAGTGTCCAAGGCCAGGTTGGACGGGGCTTGGAGCGACCTGGGACAGTGGAAGGTGTCCCTGCCCATGGCAGGGGATAGGACTGGATGGGCTTTGAGGTCCCTTCCAACCCAAACCATGCCAGCATTCCACGATTAAAGTCTGGACTCATCCCTTGCAATATGTTACACCTCGAGACTTTTTTCCCCCCCTTACTGCAAAAATTGATATTCTTGTTAAAAAATGATCCGGCGGGTGGTGCGGGACGAGCCGCGGGTGCAGCCCCGGCCGTGGCCGGCAGAGGGCGCGGGCGGTGCGGGAGCGGTGCGGGATCGCCCGCACCCAGCGGGACCCGCTCCCGAGCGGGGTTGGGGCTGTGCCCCCGCTCCCACCCAGCGGGACCCGCTCCCGAGCGGGGTTGGGGCTGCGCCCCCCGCTCCCACCCAGCGGGACAACCTTTATTTCCGCTCCTCACGGCGGGCCAGCCCGCCCCGACCCCCGGTTTCGCTCGGCGCTGCCAGGGGGATGGCTCCCACCAGCGCGCAGGGATGCCAGGTGCCTGCTGGTGGGTGCGCACAGGGTGGGCAGAACGCGTCCTCCGTGCACAAAGCGGTGTAGGGATGCGTCCAGGCCGGCAGAGGGAATGTCGCTGCCGGGAGCAGCAGCAGCCCACTCCAGCACGTTTCAGGGAGCAGCGCAGGTTTCTGCTGCCCTGAACTCACAGGTAGGAGGAGCTGCCAGCAGCGGAGCAGGGACTTGCAGCACATCATGGGCTGCCTGACTTCTGCCGAGGAAGGAAAGGATATTCCAGCAGCTGGGACACGGGTGGAGCACAAAATCACAGAATCATAGAATCCTGGAATGGTTTGGGTTGGAAGAGATCTTAAAGCTCATCTCATTCCACCCTTGACATGGGCAGGGACACCTTCCACCAGCCCAGGGTACTCCAAGCCCATCCAGCCTGGCCTTGGACACTTCCAGGGATCCAGGGGCAGTCACAGCTTCCTTGGACAACCGGTGCCAAAGATTTACAACCCTCATAGGGAAGAATTCCTTCCTACTCTCTTCTCTCAGTCTCTCCTCCTTCAGTTTAAAGCCATTAAAGCACTCCCAGGCTCTCACTTGTTCTCCCTGTTCGGGGGTTCCTGCTGCTGAGCCCTGGTGTGTGTGACTGGTGCCTTTCAGCGGTGTTCCAGCAGCACTGAGGACAGCAGGAATGTGCTGAGTGCTGGCAAACCGGCTGGGGTAAACACATCCCAACTCCCCTTGACCCCCAGCCCTCTGCCCTCCCACCTTTGGGAGAGGTAATCCCTGGGTCAGGAGTCCGCAGGAACCCTGCAGATTTGCTTGGGTGGCTGTTCTCTGCCAGGGAAGTGCCATCCCTGCTCCGTGCTGCCCACGCTGCACCACCGAGCCGGGCTCTTGGCCCCCCTCCCATGACCCAGGCTGTTGGGAAAGCCACTGGCACAGTGCCTGGCTCTGGAGCCAAACCCAGACGGGTCCAGATTCCTCAGCTGCCCCGTGTGCTTCCAGGTCTGGCCAAAGTCAAACCCTGAACGCCAGCAGGGATGGCTCCAGCTGAACCCTGCTCCATCAAGGATGGAGAAACTCCAAAGGAAATGGGAAAAACGCCTTTTTGCCCTTGTTTTGCTGCAGGTGCTGGCAGGGACATGGTGCCCATCCAAGGGCTTGCAGTGATGGTGCCAGGGCAGTCCCAGGCCCTTCCCTTCTCCATGGGGAGGCAAAGCCAAAATTTGCTGTGCATCGGAGTCCAGGGGATCTGCTCCCACAGGGCTCTGGGGTGGGATGCCCCGGCCTGGGAAGGTGGATGTGCCTGGATCCAGCAGCCAGCTGGGGCTCTGGGGTCAGCTCGGACTGGTGCCGCTGGGAAAACACAGCGGCTGCTGGAGCAGAGGCCGCCCCTGGAATGTGCAAGCTGGCGTTTGCTTTGCAGAGGCGCTCGCTGCCCTCGTTGTCCCGCAGATCCAAAGGGGAGCGGGAATGCCGAGGCGGAACGCGCTGCCCCGGCAGGGCAGCACGGCCGGGGTGCTGGGCACCAGTGGGGCTGGGTGCTGTCCCAGCACGGGGACACGGCGGGACGGCTGGGCACCAGCGGGGCTGGACACGGATCCCACTGGGACAGAGCAAGGCAGGGAGCCAAGGGAGCAGATCAGGGACACCCAAACGCAGGGACAGCACAGAGCCAAGTGGAAAGGGAGCGAAAGGCCCCCGTGGGGCTCCGGGTCCAGGACCACCCAGCGGGCAGTCCCCCGGGAAGGGGCTTGGCCAGCTGCCGGCTGCTTCGGCAGGGACGAGGCTGTGTCACCTCTCCCTGACACTGTTTGATGGTTGGTTTCATTCCCGAAAACTTAATTTAAACAACTTGATGCTCTTACGTGCAGGAAACACCTCTCCAGCTGGCCCAGGATGTCCTCCCACAGCGGCAGCTCCCACTGAGGGCTCCTGTGGGCATCTCCTACACCCCTGTGTGTTAACCCGCTGCTCTCCAAGCTGCCTCCAACCACAGGTAGCCAAACCCCACTGCCCCAGAGAACATTTGGGATGAGGGTCTGCCAGTGTGTGGGGAAGAGCCGAGCCCCCTGGCCGAGCCTGAGCCCCCCGGCTGGGCCCAACACATCTCCTGGCCCCCCATTTCGGCGATGCCGAACACAGAGGGGATGGCAGGCGCAGCCTGGTGAATTATGAAAGTCAGGATTAAAGGGCAGGGGGGGAGCAAAACACCCCAGACGCTCTTTGGCAGGCGATGAAAGGAAGGTTTAGCAGCAGCTGCCAGCT
The DNA here is from genome assembly GCA_013396755.1 of Sclerurus mexicanus. Classification (NCBI taxonomy): domain Eukaryota; kingdom Metazoa; phylum Chordata; class Aves; order Passeriformes; family Furnariidae; genus Sclerurus; species Sclerurus mexicanus. The sequence goes on along the minus strand of VWZF01004474.1, from coordinate 93,503 downwards.
GGGAGCTGATGGAGGGACAACTGCGGGTCTGGCTCCATTGAGGGCTCCCCAGTCCAGCAGCCCCCGACCCTCCCCACAGCAGGGCAGGGGCACCCACGCTCCTCCTGGGCATCCTCACTGCTCCTGTGGGCAAAGGGAGGGCCGGGAAAGTGCCCCCAGCCTGCAGGGGGACCCGCAGCAAAGGGCAGCTTTCGAGCACTGCCTGCGGGGTCTGGGAGCTGCCACCGCCCAGGAGAGAGAAAAGAGGCTTCAGCTGCTTCCCAGCTGCCTCGCAGACAGATTTAGCTCTGGGGCCGGCACAGATGGGGCTGCAGGGCTGGACCTCCTGCGAGCCACAGTCGGAGCCCTCTCAGCGGAGCCAGAGCCTGCAGTTGCTAATAGAGATAGAGCAAATTAAGCGGACTTAATTCGGAGGGTCACCACACAATGCTCCCACCTGTTTTGCTGCACTCCAGCCATCTGCCACCCCTCCACCTGATGCAGAAGGGGCTTTTTTCCCTTTCTCCCGACGCTGTGCGCCTCGTTAAGTCGTATCGTGTCTCATCAGGCTGCAGCGGCGCGGCCGTGGCAGTGAGGGCTGAGCTGGGGGGGCACATGCAAACTCCTGGGAGGCTTCCTCACCCGACCAGATGCAATCGAGGGCTGCTTAAATCGCTCTGTATCCCATTGTGGAAATGGGATGCCCCATCCCTGCAAGTGTCCAAGGCCAGGTTGGATGGGAGTTGGAGCAACCTGGGCTAGTGGCAGGTTCCCCCAAAGCAGGAGGGTGAACAAAATGAACTTTAAGGTCCCTGTCAACACAAACCATTCCAGGATTGATATGATGTCTTATTTTCCAAATGGCGATTAAATGATTCTGCAAGCAGGGCATGTAAGGTGATCCTGCATCGCTCTCACGGCACTCAGAGCTGTGCTTCTGCAAACACCGCCTTGGAAAAGGGCTCCTGCTGCTTAGGAGCCGAAGGAAAACACTGACACAAGCAAAGCTTTAAAGCACACGCTGCCAAAAGCCCTGTGAGGGACCCCCAAGGTCCCAACTGCGTCCCTGCTCGGCTGGAGCCAGTGGGACTGAGCCAGCTCACAGCCTAGTTGGGAAAGAGTTTTGGCACGGCCACGGGAGGATGGAGGTTTTTAGGTGCAGCAGCTGAGAAAGCTTTGACACGGAGAGATCCTCCCTGGAGGTCTGCGGGGCTGAGATGGGCCAGATGGTGCAGAGGCAACTTCCCAGAGAAACACCAAGTTCTTGGAAACCTGCAAAGCGGCTGGCAAGAGCGAGTTCACAGAACTACAGATGGTTTGGGTTGGGAGGGACCTTCAAGATCATCTCTTCCACCCCCTGCCAGGGGCAGGGACACTTCACCAGCCCAAGCTGCTCCAAGCCCTGTCCAACCTGCCCTTGGACACTTCCAGGGATCCAGGGGCAGCCACAGCTTCTCTGGGCACCCTGTGCCAGGGCCTGCCCACCCTCCCAGCCAGCAATTCCTTCCCAATATCCTGTCTAAATCTCCCCCCTGTGGAAGTGGGGTCTGGGCTGTCTGGGGGTCCTCCCACCCCCCCCAGATCACTCTTGGCAGAAGTGCAGCTGTGCCAGCACTGTCAGGAGCTGCAAAGTCCTGCTGATAGCATTGTGCTGAGGCATCCCTGGAGCATATTCCTGGTGGAAACCACGTCGAGGGATTGTTTGCTTTCCTCACTTGCTGGTGCCACAGACTGTACCAGGTGTTTCCCAATGCTGTGCGCAGAGGACTTGAAGGCTGGTGAGGTTGTGTTCTCAGTGCTCTGAAAGGGGAATGGCAAGGGTGCAATCCCTGTGGAAGGAGGGAAAACAGACAACTGCATCCATTGAGGGCGGGGGGAAGATTCTGCTCCTCTACCCCCTCAGGTGAGACCCCCCTGAAGAGCTGCTCCAGCCTGGAACAACAGCACAAGGACGTGGAGCTGCTGGAGAGTCCAGAGGAGGGACTGGAGATGCTGCAGGGCTGGAGCCCCTCTGCTCTGGAGCCAGGCTGGGAGAGCAGGGGGTGTTCACCTGGAGAAGAGAAGGCTCCAGGGACACCTGAGAGCCCCTTGCAGGGTCTAAGGGGGCTCCAGGAGAGCTGGAGAGGGACTGGGGACAAGGCATGGAGGGACAGGACACAGGGAATGGCTTCCCACTGCCAGAGGGCAGGGATGGATGGGATATTGGGAAGGAATTGCTGGCTGGAAGGGTGGGCAGGCCCTGGCACAAGTTGGGCAGAGAAGCTGTGGNGTGTCCCTGTCCCCATCCCTGTCCCTGTCCATGTCCCCATCCCTGTCCATGTCCCCATCCCATCCCATCCCAGGTCGGTCCCCGCCCGACCCCGTCCCGGTCCCGGCAACGCGGCGGAGGGGCGTGGCCTCATTTGCATAAACCAATGGGAGCGCGGTATGCAAATGTATGCGGCGCTGGTTGGCCGGGGCGCGGCGGGGGCAGCGCGCGCAGGGCGCCTTTGTCCGGCTCGGGCGGCGCGGCCGGAGCGGCGGGGCCGGGTCGGGTCCGGTGTCCCCGTCCCTGTGTCCCTGTCCCTGTGTCCCTGTCCCCCCCGGCCCCGCTCCCCTGCACCGTGATGACTCTGGAGGAGCTG
>VWZF01004474.1:52902-89868 GCA_013396755.1 Sclerurus mexicanus | reverse complement strand
CCGGGACACCCCCCAGGGATACCCCGGGACAGCCACCCCGGGGCTCGAACCCTCGACCCCACCGCGCCCGCACCGGGGCCGCGCCCCAGCGGGAACGGGGTCCTTCCCTCTGCTGTGCTTTCACGGCTTTATCCTTTATTTTACTCTCTTTCTCCTTCTATTTTTCCCCTTTCCCTCTTTCCCCCCCTTTTTCTTTCCCTCTTTCCCCCCCTTTTTCTTTCCCTCTTTCCCCCCCTTTTTCTTTCCCTCTTTCCCCCCCTTTTTCTTTCCCTCTTTCCCCCCCTTTTTCTTTCCCTCTTTCCCCCCCTTTTTCTTTCCCTCTTTCCCCNATGTGCCCCCCCTTTTTCCTTCTCTCTTTCCCTCCATTATTCCCTTCTTTTTATTCCCTCCTCTACCCTGGAGCCCAAAACTACAAAACTCCTCACAGGCTCCCCGGGTTGACTTGTTTGTTTGCCTCGGTGGCAATTTAAGATGATTCACGCTCCCAGACTTTCTGCCGTGCTTTTATTCCCCCCCACCCCTCCCCGCCTCCTCTGCGCTCCGCGGGCTGTTCTTGCTGCCGCGTCCGAGCGCTGCCCGGTTGTTCCCCCCGCAGAACCCGCAGGCCTCGCAGTGGAAGGACCCGGCGCTGAGCCAGCTGATGTGTTTCTGCCGGGAGAGCCGGTACCTGGACCAGTGGGTGCCGGTGATCAACCTGCCCGAGCGGTGACCCCGCGGCCCGGCCCGCTCCCACCGCACCGGAGCGCGGCAGGACTTTCTCGCGGCTGCTCAGGAAGGAGCTCCCTGCCCTGGCACCGGCGTTCCCGGGCAGAGAGAGAAGGGGGGGAGGGAAAAGAAAACCCAACAAAGAACCAAATTAAAGCTGCAACCGTGGTCGCTGGGGGGGTTTGGCTGCAGTGGAGCGGCGTGCCTGCGGGGCCGGAGCTGGCAGGGAGTGTGGGAGTGAAGGGGAGCCCAGCCCGACGTGCCAGGGGTGCCCACGGCCCTCGCTGAAAACACCCTTCGCTTTCTGTCCTTAAGTGCAACTTAAAATTCCTGGTTTAAACACCCGAAAGAGCAAAAATCGAGGCGTTTTGCCAACCACGTTAATGTATTTTTGGGATGTTAATTCTCGTGTTTTTATGCTAAGATATATAATAATAATAAGTTATTTTCTGATATCGATGGAAAAATTATTTATACTTAGAGGTTTGAGAACCCGAATGCCCTTAAGCTGTTGGTCTGCAGCCACAAATCTTTTACCAGTTGGCTGCAAAAGCAGCGACATTAATATAATTGTTTGAAATTCGAGTGTTTGGGGGGGGGGTTGGTGTTTTTGTTTAGCATTTTCTTTTTTTGAAATAAAGTTTCCAATCAAACCTTCGGCCTAGCGTTTTGTTTCCTTACTCCATTAGGGCACAGGCAAAAGGGCTCGGCAGCAGCTGCTTCCTCCTCCTGGCCGTGGGCAAGGTCCTGTTGCGCTGCTCCGTGTGGGTTTATTCCCGGCCCCTCCCAAGCCATTAAACGCCAAAGCAGCCGCTGTGCTGCAGGAAATGTTGGGAATGTTATTTATTTATTTTGTTTGCGTGCTGCAACAACAGGAGCCAAAAAAAAAAAAAAAAAAACGGGAGGGGCAGTTTTTTTGCAGGGGCTCCCGCGCTCCCNTATTGCAGAGGCTCCGCCGCTCCCGCGAGCGCCTTGGAAGGTGGGGAAACCTGACTCCTTGGAGGAGGAAAGCTTGGCCCCGTGTTTCCTGGCACCAGACTCGGCAAAGGCTCCTGGATGCGCTCCCTGTGCCCCCCGGGGTTGGAGGTCTCTGGGCCGGGCACCTCTTTAACTGCAGATCCCGCCTGGCACACAGCTGGGATTTCTGTCTCCTGCCCACACTGCCCGGGGGAGAACACCGGGCACACTGACCCACACCGGGCACACTGACCCACACGGGGCACCCCTCGTGGCACGTGTGTGACCCCCCAGCGGTGGCACCGGGGGTCATGGTGTCCACAGCCCCAGCAGGACCGGTGCCAGCCCAGCCGGGGCGGGAGGCTGGACCAGTTCTCCCAGTCCCGGACACTGGCCTGAGGCCACCCGTCCCTGTGCGTGTCCAGCACGTAGCTCAGGACCAGGCAGGTGCCATCCTGCGCCCCTGGGACGCTGCACGAGTGGCATCACCATATTTGCTGTTTCTCCAAGCTCCAAGTCAGTCCAACCCCGCTGGATCCCTGATCTCTCCTGGTGTCACCCCCAGCCCCTGTGCCCACCCTGCACACTGGCCAACCCCGTGGGTGGCCCCGGGGGCACAGGGCCCAGCACACAGCCATGCACCCAAAATGCTTGGGTTTTACCCCAAAATCAGCCAGCTTGGCCAAGGGGAGAGAGGGGCAGCACGACGATGCACCGTGGTGGGGTGGCCCAGCGGGGCATCCCCATGGCACGCCCCAGATCAATCCCAGCACCTGTGCATGGTTCCATTGCTCCTGCTGTAAAAAATTCGCCAAGGACAGAGGCTGTATTTCCCCCACATTTTACAATTCCTGCTTTTTCTCGGGCGTACTTACAGCAAAAAGTGAAGTGCAAACATAATGGCTCCAGACTTCAGGTGTCCCTGAATACTGTAGTTAAAAAACTGCAAGTTTACCCAATATCTATAAATCAAATGCTGGCAGATGCAGGCAGATGTGCTGCATCACCAAACAGAGTACCACGGCTGGATCACCATCCAGGAGGCCACATCTGGATCACTAACCAAGGTCCCCCAGCTGGATCACTACCCAGCCCCAGGCCTTGTTCAAGGGCAGACACGAAGAGCCCCCGTGCAGCCACACTGGGAGCTGGTTTTGGGCTGCGAGCAGGGATCTCTAACCAACCAAAAATTCCTGGGGGGACACCAGACTGTTGGGAAGACAAAAGAGCACAAGACTTTCCCTCCCTGCACCCCACGCACCTGCCCGGCCACCTCTGGGCACAGCTGGAGTTCTCTCAGCAGCTACAGCCTTGCAGCCCCAAACTGGGTAATTAACTGAGCTCATTAACTCTGACAAGGTGTGTGACAAAAGGATAGACACAAACACAGTAAAAGAGAATCAGAGTGGAGCTACGTTATTGTTTTTTTCAATTGCCACTAGAAAAGTACTCTAATTATAAAAATAATCTGCATATAAGCACAGGATAAGCAGCACAAATCTCTGTCAGGCTGGTTTTGCAGCTCTTTGTAAAAGAGGCTTGTTAAACAAAGATATAAGTTCTTAATATGTATCAATAGTGGGTTTATAATTTCATATAGAAACGACAAATATGCAACACAAATGACAGGTGGTTTAAGTCTGTAAATATCCTCACAGAAATGCACAGTTATGGCAGATCACAACTTCAGCTGGATGCAGAGAAGGACATTTGCAGCCAGCTCAAGGCAGTATTATTTCAAACCCTTTAAAATTTGCTGTTAATTTGCAATATTTGCAAAAATACAAAATTTATATATATATATATATACACACAGGCACACAGAGAAAGATTTTTTTATTATGTGTATATATAAAATACGTACTTGATGGAAAGGCCCTCCAATTATAAATGCAAAACCACAAGCTGGATATAATTTGGCATTTTTCCCCTTTAAAAATGAATTCTTTGAAAAAAACAGTCAAATTCTGACACCCTGCACAGAACACAACTGGGAGTGAGGGCAGCATTCCTAGCAGGGCAGTTCCAGACTTCCATTCTTTTGACAGGATGGTTTCTATACTAACATGGATTTTTAGTTAGAGAGGAAAACGCAGGGCAGCAGAATCCAAAATTCTCCCTTTGCAACTCTTAAAAAGCAGGAAAAGCACTCTGCAGGTCTCTGATCCTCAGCTCTCCGCTCTGAGAGCCCTGGGAAGAGAGGCCAGCGGGAGGAAGGCTGTGGCACAGCTCCCTGGAGCTCCCCAGCAGCTGCTACAATCATTTGGCAAGGTGGTTCTTTGCTAGAAACTGCACTTGAAACGTGTGTCTGTGCACGAACAGGTGCTGCCAGCACAGGCACAACCAAACCCCCTCCCCTCCCCAAAAATTAATAATTTAAAAAAATGTAAACCCAGTGGTGTTCCATCAGGTCTCTACAGCTTGGCCTCTGCTTTCTTAGCAAAGCTCAGGCAGCTTTGGTCGTGTTTGACTTGGCAAATGCAGCCAGGACCCCCCGTGCAGAGACCCCGGGCCACTCCTGGGCACCACCCCATTCCCTTGGCCAGGAAAGGCATGAATTCAGCTTCCTATTAAAGATGGGGATCAGAAGGGCTGCTTTGGAAAGCTTAAGGACTCGTTTCTACACGTGGTAAAAGAGCGGCCGGGACCTTACGGAGTGCTGGTGCTTGGCCTCGCCCCTGTCCTATAGCAAAATGCAGGTTTTCTTGTCCTTGAAAGGGTTCTCAGAAGCAGGAATGCCCATGAGCAAAGGGTCCTTCTTGGCGTGTTCCTCGCAGTACAGCATCAGGTCTGCCGAGGCTTTGGACACCTGAAGCAGGCAGGGCAAAATAAAGAGAGGATGGGGTTTCCCATGGGAACAGGATCAAAGGTGCTGAGAGCTGTGATGGGCACAGCGTGCCCGTGTGGGGTGGCAGAGGTGCTCAGAGACGGACATGTTCTGTCTCCTGGCTCCGTGCTCAGGGAGGAGGAAAGGATGGACCCCGGTGCTCTGCGGGATTGGTTTGTGACACCACGTAAAGGTTCCACCTGGCTCCCACAGAGAAAACTGGCAATAAATAATTCAAAGTATTACAGTGGTTGGTAATGAGAATTTCTCATCTATTCTGCAGTGACAAGGAAGAAAAAGGGAAAATAGCTTCCCACTGACAGAGGGCAGGGTTAGGTAGGATATTGGGCCACAGGAACTGGATTTATTTGGATTTGTTGAGCTGAAATGTTGATGTCACGTTTTGAGACGGGGAAAACACTGAGCTGTGGGTGCACAGACACACACACACTCTGTGTCATGTCATCATCCCCCAGCTGGAAGGGGGAAAGCCAAGGAATGAAAGGAGGGCTGGAGAAGGACGTGCTCTCACCTTTATCCTCTCTATTGAGGCTTCTATCCTGAGCTGCTGCACAGTCCTCCGGGCCTGAGCGATGTTGTTGGTCGTGGTGGCCGCTTTGCCAGACATTTTCAGTGCAGCAGGGAAGTTCTGCTTGGGAAGACTGGGGGTTATTTTCCCAGAAGGTGGCACAACACCTTCAACAGCTTTTACACACAGGCATCCCAGACATGCTGCCATAGGGATTTTTTTTTTTTTTAATTATTATTCCACCCAACAGGAACAGGCAGCTGAGAAACAGCTCTGGAAGTAAAACAGCCTCCAAAAAAAAGCACAGAGCTCCTGTGCAGGTTTCTCCCCTTGGCAGCGAGGAGGACAGGCAGAGGCTCAGCTGGTCTGGCAGTGATCCCAGCACAGCTTTGGCTGCTGATCCCCACATTTGCAGCCACCCATGGGCTTCCCAGAGAGCCCAGCGTGTGCCAGGATCCATGTGCTTCCCTGAGAGTTGGACCAGGGAAGGAGTGAGCCAGGATAGAAACACGGAATCATTAAAGCTGGAAAATCCCTCTGAGATCATAAAGCCCAACCATCCCCCAGCACTGCCAAGGCCACACTGACCGTGTGCCCAAGTGCCACATCCACAGGGCTTTCCAATCCCTCCAGGGCTGGGGATCCACCCCTGCCCTGGGCAGCTGTGCCAGGGCTGGACAGCCCTCTCTGTGAAGAAATAATATCCATGGCACATGCTGATCCCAGCATCCCTGGCTGTTTTGATCCCCTGCAGCCAGTTAACCACTGCTGGAAGAAAACTACCCCCAGGTTGTCCCCCTGCAGCCCATGGAGGTCCATGGTGGAGCAGACACCCACCCGCAGCCCATGGAGGGGCTGAGGACTGTGCAGCATTCCCAAGGATATCCCTACAGGCATCGCAGCAGCCAGAGCTCAGTGCTAAATGTCCAAGGCCAGGCTGGATGGGGCTTGGAGCAACCTGGGCTAGCGGAAAGTGTCCCGTGGCAGGCAGGGAAACAAGAGGAGCTTTAAGGTCCCTCCCAAACCAAACTGGTGTGAGATTCCAAATTATCCAGCTGTCCAGGAGCGCAAGGAGCCTGTTGAGAGGAGCCGTGCCCGTGTCACCGCCCTGTGTCAGCCCGCAGAGCACTGTGCCCAAAGCCTGCTGCTTGTTTTGCACAGCTCCCCGGGATAACTGGCCCCGTGGAGCTGTGCTGGCATCATTGATGGCATTACAGTGACCTTCGCTGCCCACAGCGGTTCCTGCAGGCTTCAGGTTTCTCTCCCCCCACAGGGCTGTTTTCCAGGCAGTGCCAGTGCCTGCCCAGCTAGCTGGGAACAGCATCATCCCGCTCCAAGCCCCCACTGCAGCGGGGCATTCCTTGGAAAAGCTTTGGGCGGAGGAACTGCCCAGTGACAGGGAGGAGGGACAGTCACACCTGGTATTTGGTGTCAGTAAAACCCCATTTCCCAAAGCAACAAAGAACACGCTCCTGCAGACCCACGTGGAGCCCTGGTGTGAGTCAGTCCCGTGCTGCCCCAGCTCCCCACAAACCCCTCCACAGCACAGGCTCAGCCCAGGACACAGCACTCGTGGGATCCCGGCTGGTTCGGGCTGGGAGGGACCTTAAAGCCCATCCAGTGCCACCCCTGCCACGGGCAGGACACCTTCCACCAGCCCAGGGTGCTCCAAGCCCCGTCCAGCCTGGCCTTGGACATTTAGCACGGGGCTGATTTAGTCCCTGCAGTTTTCGCTTACTGTGTGAAAAACTGTGGTGTGAAAAACCCAAGCCAAAGCAGTTATTTTTATCAAGTAATGCCTGCAGCTCTGAGAAGACAGTTCGGGATTTGCTGATTCCTGTAATTTTAGTACTTTTATAAAAAAAAAAAGAGACAAAGTTTAAAAAATTATTGTAAAATTAGACGTTAAACCATTCTTCTCTTGTTTCACTGGGGCAAGACCAGTGCTCCCTTCCCCAGCCCAAACCCCCTTTTGCCACTGGAGAGGTTTGATTATCTGGATTGCTTCCCACCCTACACGGATGACCTCCTTAGGAAAGTTCCAGTGCTTATTTTCCCAGCTGGTTGGCTTTGTTAATAAACCAGATGTTAAAAAAAAAAAAAAGAGAAAACCCAATCCAAACCATAACATTTGCAAATTAAATCGCCGCATTTCCCCATCTCCAAACAAACACGAGCTTTCAAACTCCTCCTAAGACCGCTAAATCTCTTCTGCAGAGAGATTTACAAACAACTAGGTCAGCACCCAATGACACCGTTTTCCCTCCGAGTTCCTGGCAGCCGACCCGAGCCGCGGGATTTGTCCCAGGGCACCCCGGACTCCGGGAAACTCGGCACGTTCCAAGTGCTGCTGTCCACAGCTCTGCACAACGTGGGGGCTCGTGCCCCCAGAGCCCCGGGCAGGGTTTTCGGGGACAGGGAAGTCTCCCGGGAGAATGAAGTCACCGTAAAGAAAGGACCCCGCAGTCGGAGAGGGCACCGCTCCGATTTCCAGGGAGCAGAGCTGAGCCAAGGGCAGAGGGACCCCGAGAGCCTGGCTCCTTCCGACACTTTCCCAGTGGGATTCCTCGGTCCCAGCACTCACAGTCATGACCATCCTGTGCTAAGTGGACCGAAATAAATTTCCAACAAGCTTTTCCATTCACCACCAAAGACAAAATACGGCTGGAAGTGTCCAAGGGCAGGCTGGACGGGGCTTGGAGCAACCTGGGACAGTGGAAGGTGTCCCTGCCCGTGGCAGGGGTGGGACGATATGGGCTTTAAGGTCCCTTCCAACCCAAACCATTCCATGATTTCATGGTGACAAGGCATAAAGCTGAACAAAGGTTTGCTGGATCCAATGCTGGGAGCGACAGAGATTCCCAAATCCCAGAGCAGCTGCAGACACGGCTGCAACTATCACTTGTCTCTGACTCACAACCTAAAATGAAACAAAAGAATCAGTCCCACCAACACCTTCTCTGGCCACCACCCCCTGCCATGGGCAGGGACACCTTCCACTGTCCCAGTTGCTCCAAGCCCCATCCAACCTGGCCTTGGACACTTCCAGGGATCCAGGGGCAGCCACAGCTTCTCTGCCCAACATGTGCCAGCCCCTGCCCACCCTCCCAGGGAAGGATTTCTTCCTAATTTATCCATGGAAAACTGAGGCCAGTGTTTGTTCAGGCGAGGGGGATGCTCCCCAGCTGCACTTTGCCAGGGAGAGGGAGAAACACACGAACCTTCCCGTGCAATTCCTGCAGGCCACACACCCGCATTTTCAGCTTTCACGAAACACCTGCAAACAGGTGGAGCTGCCCCTCTGCCCTGGAAAACCCCCATTTTTCCAGGCCTTAGGGAAGGAGGTTACAGTGCAGCAGGTCCCTGGATCTACCTCAGCTGGGCATTAAACTTCAGCTCCAGTGGGATCACCTCCTTAACTCTTTCAGATGCAGGACTTGCAAGGCACCTGCTGAGCGAAAGGGAATTAAATCACCACTGCCAAAGCAGGGCTGGGAAGCCTGGCAAACAGCTCCCAGTTTGCTCCAGTTAAGTAAATCCAGCTCATACTGGAGCACCGAAGGCTCAAAAGGGTAAAAAGGTGTCTTGTTACTGTTTCTTTTGAAATAAAACAGATTTTAAAATGAATACTTAAAACTGTAAATCAACAGAGTGGATTGGACAAAACATAAACTGACACCTACAGCGCCTACAAGTGTAACACCCCACCAGCCGCTGGTTTTCCAGCCTCTGCTTTTCCAGAGCCTGCTTTTCCAGGGTGACAGCCCACAGCTGGGGCCAGCACGGGTCTAAAGTTACAGCCAAGCTGCAAAGGCAGGTCTCGAAGGCCTCTCTATTTCCAGAGCCACACAAGTGCTGTGTGGAGGACACGGGGCAGCGAGGTGGAAATGCCTCTGAGTAGGCTCCAGATTTGGCAAGAAACAGCAGGAAAAGAAGGACACGAGGTGTTCCAAACCCAAGAGGGGCATGGGCCTTCAGGGTGGCCCCTGACCCCACTGTGATCCCTCCTCAGCCTGGGTTTGGGTGCCTTGCCCATGGGACAGGCAGGGAGCACCCCAGGAGTCAGCTCTGCTGCTGCTCCCGCACGGAATCGCTGCTGGGAGCTCCTCCAGCTTGGAAATGTTTGGATGCTGCTGCACACTCCAGCCTGCTGGATAAACCAGAAACGAGCACCACCGTGGAAATTATTCTGCTTTCCTTAAAAAAAAACAAAACAGGAATAGGGGAAAAAAAAGAAGGAATAAAGCAGCTGGACAATTCCAGAGCTGCTGCTCCCAGCCCATCCCCTGCCCTGAGCTGGGGGAGAAGCCCATGCCAGGCATGGCTGCTGCTCTATTCCCAACACAGGGAGGCAAATCCATCCTGGGGAGCTGCTCAGAGGTGCCAGCTGGCATTTCTGCCCGAGAACCACCTTCACACGGTACCTCAGGAGCTCTTGTTTAGGGTTTCAGTGATTCCACAACAAACTCTGCAGGTTTACCAGTGAAACTGCTCCCAGCCCTGCAGCTTCCCTGGTCTTTGCTGGAAGGATTTTCAGCTGGATCTGGTTTGTGTGTCAGCACCACTAATACGGGCTCTGCTCGCTGCCCCACAGCCCTGCCTGCAAACCCATGGCACACCATCCTCCCTGGCATCCCTTCCCCCCTGCTGCCTTCAGCTGGGACCCCACAAACAGCTCGGGAATAACACACCACGGAACCCCAAATCCTGCTCACACCCCCAGGGCTCTCAGGAATAAAAAGAGCTTTGAAGCCAGCGATTTTGCTTCTGAAAATGCAGAGATTTGTTGGGCAGGAAGGTGGCTGGGAGGAGGAAGGAGGAAGCAAGAGGAAGAGGGGGCTGCAAACAGCATGGAAAGGCACCAGCCAAGGCCAGTCCTCATGGAGATGGGGGAAGAAGAGCCACGATGGCCCCTGGAGGGGCGGCATAAGGAGGGGGTGATGCCAGAGCCCCTGCCCAGCACCTCTCCCGTGGGCAGGGGCAGGATGTGGGCAAAGGTTTCCATGGGTTCCTGCACGTGCCACTTTCCCAAGGGCTTCTGTGCGAGCAGGAGGGCTGGAGGCCGGTTGGGACTTGAACGCTGGAGGTTGGTTTTACTACAGAGCGCTCATGAGCAGGTTTGTTACGACTTGCAGAACCCAAAAACCCTCCCAGTCTGAGCCAAGAGGCCAAGGCTGGCACTAAAGGGGGGTGCAGAAATAAACAGCTCCATTCCGAGGGCACATCAGAGCACAACCAGGTACAGCAGCAGATTAAACAGCTGCACACAAACATCAAGCTAATCTGTAACTGTGACATTCCCTGGCCTTGATTTTGGAATATTTGGGTCCCCAATGGAAGAGTCTGTTGGAGGAATCTCACCGTGCCTGGTACGACCTTCAGCCAAGGTGTTCTGCAGAGCGTTTGGTGTCCCAGCAAGTGCTGACATGTCCCCTCCCAGATCCTGCACACCCCGGAATGCGGTGGCACCTGTGTTACCTGGCACAGGGTGACCCACGGGGAGGGGCACAGGGTCCCCGACGGCAGCAGGTGGGAGAGAGGAGCACCCAGGGGATGCCTCTGCCCCCCTGAACCCCTCGGGGGTGCTGCTTCTCACCCAGCACGGACAGAGCTGCGGGCTGAAGGAGGTGCCTCGGCCAGGCAGGACATCCAAGGACTCTGTAGAGGATTTTTGGGAAGCCTGGACGTGTATTGAGTGTGGAAAAGGAGCGGAAAGGTCGGTGGAGGGAGCTCAGGGTGAGCAGCCCTGACCTGTCACCCACCGACCCTGCACACGTGTCCCCCCAGCGCCTCTGGGAACAACACTTATCACACCCACACCTCCCAGGTGAACACCACAAGGGCTCTCCAGGCTGCCCCGCCAGAGGCAGGGCCCCACTGTCCCAGCCGTAACCCTAATTAGGGAGCACAGGAACGAGCCGGGCGCCTTCCACGCTCCTCCTGCTCCGACCGGTCGCTCTGCTCGCCCAAGGAAAGAGCCCTTCCAGCCAAACAGCCCCTTCCCGATCACCCAGCCCGGGCGCCTGCGCAGCCTCATCCCATCCTCGAAACCCCTGCTCTGGAAATGCGGCCAACCTGGTTCTTCCAGCGGTGGGTGCAGCCAAAGGGAAAGCCCAGGGCTGGCAGGGCTCTGCTGGGCTGTGCCTGTGCGGGGCCGTGCTGACACCCAGTGGAAACTCCGGTGCTGGGATCCTCTCCTTCTGCCACGCTGCCAGAGAGGATGGAAAACAAAGCTGGGCAGCAGCAAAACCCCAGAGTCCTGCCCTCTGCAGGGAAACAACTGAGTGGTAAAATGAAAGAGGGATCAGAGATCCTTTCAGGTAATTTCTCTTTTTAGGATTCCCCAGTTCTGGAAGTGTCCAAGGCCAGGTTGGACAGGGCTGGAGCAACCTGGGCTGGTGGGAGGTGTCCCTGCCCATGGCAGGGAGTGGAAATGGATGGGCTTTGAGGTCCCTCCCAGCCCAAACCAATCCTTGATTCCATGATCCCTATACCCCACAGGATGGAGGGACAGAGAAGGTGGCAGGACACACCAGAGCTGCCCAGGAGGACCTGGAGCCACTCATGCACTTTGCAGACTGAATAGGGCACCCACAGTGCAAACTTCCCAGGAAAAACAGCAGCAGGGATCGCCCACAACTGCCCCGTGGCTCTGGGGGTACCACCCCCCGCTCCCCCATCCTACCTGGGCACAGCCCCAGCCCAGGCCGTGGCTCTGGTGCCTGCAGGAGCTGCTCCCATCACAGGATGGACCCTCTGCGGCCCAGAGAAGGTTTCTGCTCCTGCCCCACACCCACCACAAACCAAGCTGTGAGAAGCAGCTCCCTGGCTCCTGGCACATGAGAAGGGCTGGAATTTCAAACAGGCATCAAGCAAGACTTCAAACCACAGCACAAATACATTATACACACTAGGAAATTTAGGGTTTGGCAACAGAAAACAAGATCCCCTCTCAACCAAACCCAATTCCTTCACATACTGGAGGATCACACCAGGGCACAGGGAAGCTGAACCATCTGGCAGCTGCAGGACTCGGGGAAGGATGTGGATGTTTTGGGATGCACACCCTAAGGGATCAGAGGAACTCAGGGGCTCTGGATTTCAAATCAAACTTTACAGCAGAAAAGACACAACCTGGACAAACCCTGCTTCCATCCTCGTGTCAGAGGAGGTGCAGGAGCCAGGGCTGGGCCAGCAAAGGGAAGTCTGGGCACACAGACACACCTGGCTCACACAGGGGTGAGCAGCCCAGGGGTGCACATGGAGAATAAAAGCCCCTCAAAGCACAGAACAGCCCTTTCTGCTGTTTCCTTCTTCAGAGAATTTACACTTGGGAACACAGAGATTTTACAGTTGAGATCTTTTTCCAATTATAAACAATGTGCCAGTGTCTTAATTAGTCCTTTCAAAATGGATTAAAAACCATAAAATAACGTGAAATGAAAGGAAACAGGCAACTCCCTAGACCTTCAATCGGATTTGGTGTTCTGGCTGTTTAATTAAGGCTGTGTTCCTTCATAACCTCCATCTCACAAGTTATTCCAGTACCATCCTGCTGATCAAACCTGGGCTGCAGCTCCATTTGATTTTCAAAGTCAGCCTCCACGAGGTGATTCTGTCAAACCCCATGGACATGTTGGGAGAGGAGTAGTGGAAAAACTTGCTTTCATTTTCCTCCGCATTTTTTTTGACTTAACTTCTGATATCTTTAGTGCACATGAAAGCCATGAAAAGTGACTTCTAGATCAAGGTTCCTTTGAAAAAACATCTGAGCAGGATTATTTTAAAGACATCAGCCTGAAGCCATTGGAAAAGACAAGGAACTGCCGGACAGTTCCTCCACAGGAGGTGCCTGTTTATCCCCACAGGGCACTACCCAATTCCCACCAGGAAAGACAGGCAAACTCCGAAGGGACATTTGCAAAGAGACTTTTAGCTGTATCCAAACCAGCTCCTCTTACAGCCTGTAGAGCAGGAGTGGTCTGGGAGTCACAGGACACAGCCTGGCCTCAGGTTGTGTGACCTTCAGCAAATTCCTCTGTCTGCGGGAGATAAAGGCGAGGACGCCGGCGGGAGATGCCCTGGGAGAGCTCTGTGGGGCTCAGCTCCAAGGACTGGGAGGGTGCAAAGGGTTTTACGAGTTTCTTGGCTATAAGAATTTATCAAAGCACCTATTTTTCAGGATGGGGTGAATACAGGAAGAATTTGCACGACGGCACGGTCAAACCGACGCACGTGACACAGCAAAGACAGAACTGATGAAGACTTGCACACTGCCCCTTCCTAAGTGGGGGAATAACCAAGGAAAAGCCTAATTTCCAGGGAGAAGCAGGTGTTTCTGCCCCCTAAATTCAGCAGGCAATTAAGAGAGCGAGTGACAGTGTGAGCAACCACTGCTGCCAACACCGAGCCGGTGCTGTCCTTGTGGCCTCTCCTCCACGAAGCTGCCAAGTGTTTTCGTTTGTTCGGCTCCAGAACAAAATTAAATCACAGGGGTTTGGGACTCGTTGTGCTGCTTTATATTTTGCAGGAAAGGAAGGAACAAGAGTGGACTGGAAACTCACCTACATAGGCAGACTTGCTACCTGTCCGGCTTGCTTTGATTTTATCAGTGTAATGATCCTGAAACAGAGGAAAATAAAAATTATAAGGACTTTACAGAGCAAGAAAGCCAAAGCTCAGGGGGGTTTGGCACTTGTGGTTTAATTCTAGTCGCAAAAATCCCAGTGCTTTGAGATTGGCCTGGCTGGAAAATCTACCTCAGACCTTTCTTACGGCCGGTTTCCCTATTTCCCTTCCCAAGGACACAGCCATGGGCTCACAATTCCCTCTGGCCACCGCCCAGATGGGAACGAAGGGAACAAGTTTCCCCAGATTTGGGTGCTGCTGGCACTGCTCCTCCCGGATCCCACGCTCCGGGGACAGGTCCCACCCACACCTGGGGCAGGTGAGGGCTGGAGGCGGCTGCTGGAAAAGCCACTGCCTTTAAAACGGGTTTAACTACTCGGGGTAAAACCTGCAGCAGGTTTAGTTAAGTGCCAGCCAGTGCTGAGCACACGTAGAACCTGTGGCTGCCCCTGGACCCCTAGGAGTGTCCAAGGCCAGGTTGGACGGGGCTTGGAGCAACCTGAGCTGGTGGGAGGTGTCCCTGCCCATGGCAGGGGGTAGGATGGGATGGGCTTTAATGACCCTTCCAACCCAAGCCATTCCAGGATTACTTTGCCCCTGGAGACTGCTCTGAGCAGCAAACCCCCACTGATATATTCCAGCAGCTGGGCTTAAATCCCTGGAGGAACAAATCTGACAGCCCACATTCCCTACAGAGGCCTTTAGACACCCAGAAAAAACCCTGGAATTCTATCAGTCCTAAAAGGTACAAGGTCCTGCACCAGATCCTGTTCATGGTTGCAGGACTGGCAAATCCAGAGTGTACCATCTTTAACACCCTTCTTAAATTTTCATTGTAAAAAATGGTAACTTTGAACTGTAACAACCCAGTGAGGACAGCAATTCTTTGGGAGGGTTGGCTGTGAATGACAGTGGAATTGGGCACCTCACAAGTACAACAGGACAGAAACCAGTGACTGAAGAGACCTGGGACATCCCAAGGGTTTACTCATTCCAACCATGGATCTACAACACAGATGCAGACCAGGCTGGCTGCCCTGATGCTACAGGTGAAACAGAACCATGGAACGGTTTGGGTTCGAAGGGGCCTTTAAAGACCAACCAGTTCCTTCCCCTACCATGGGCAGGGACACCTTTCACCATCCCAGGTATCTTCCAATATCCTACCCATCCCTGCCCTCTGGCAGTGGGAAGCCATTCCCTGTGTCCTGTCCCTCCATGCCTTGTCCCCAGTCCCTCTCCAGCTCTCCTGGAGCCCCTTTGGGCTCTGGAAGGGGCTCTCAGGTGTCCCTGGAGCCTTCCCTTCTCCAGGTGACCCCCCAGCTCTCCCAGCATGTGAAGGTGATAAAAACCATCATGTGACGAGAATTCTGAGAGCTGGAGTGGGCACTGTATTTACAAATGACATGATCTTTCCTCTTCCTCCCCTGGCTGTGCTGCTGCCGGCAGTCCAAGGGCTGCACGTTCACTGCAACCCCCACACGGGTGTGCAAACGCTAACAGCAGTGACTGATAATCCCACACGGACTGGCAATTGCTCCGTTCCCCTTTCCTGGGATTCCTGCTGCGTGGTCACACAGCTCCGTGCCCCTGCACAGCGCCCACTGTCCCTGCACTGCAGAGCTCGGGTTGGAGGCTGCGGGCATTTCCCGAGCTGGCACCAGGGACACCTCATTAAGCAGGGCACGGCAGGATCCGGGACTGCCACGGACACTCTCTGGATGCAAACCAACCATGAGCTGCCAAGGGCTGGGGAGCTCTGGCACCACTCCACACCCGCCCGAGCCACACCAGGGGTACAAGAGGCTCGAAGAAGCCACAGCAACCCCATTCCCTCATTCCCGGGAAACGAAGAGGAGAAAAACCACCCAAAGTTGCCAAGGGATTGTCCTTATCACAGGGAAGAGGTGGCAGGCAGCACGGGCAGTGTCCCCTTTATAATCACAGGCCACTTCCCGTGCTGGAAACGGCACCACCATTTCAATAGGTGCTGCTGAAATCATTGCATGGAGGAGGAAAATAATTTGTGCTAAAAGAGAGACTGTCTTGCCACATCCAGTCCCTGTGCCAGGCTTGTCCTGCTCACATCCAGCAAGGAAACAAAAATAAATGTCACACGTAACCTCCTTCACAGACGTGTGACCGCTGTGCAAAGCCAGAGTTTAAAGGAAAAGCTGCTGCTCTGCTTATCTGGGCAAGTTCTCCTTCTGCTCACTCACCCTGAAAACTGTTAAGGAAAAATAAGAAGACTTTAACATTGAATTGTGCATCCTGTGGGAGACCAAAACACAGTCAAAACAATCATGGACCACAGGGAAGGGTTTGGGTTGGGAGAGACCTTCAGGGATCAGCCAGCCCAAGCCCAGCTTCCAACACATCCGAAGGCTAACTCCGGCTCCCGCAGCTGCTTCCCACCCTGGAGACTCCGCAGTCCTGCCTAATCAAAGCTCCAGTCCAATCAGCCATAAACCCCACCGACCCGGCATCGCTGGCATAGTTTGAGGCCACTGTAATGCACCCCCTCCAAAATCCTCCACTCAGAGCTCAGGCCGTGCTCGGGAAGGAATAAATCAGGGAAGGACACGTGGGGAGAGGGATGAGGAAACTCCACAGCCGGATGGGTCCCGGTCCCCCCAGCCAGCCCGAGTCCCCCTGCTCCGTGGGGCTGGCAGGCAGCTCCAGCTGGAGCATCCCTGCTTTGAGGGTGGGTCCCTCGCAAGGTTTACAGCAACGTAAACCAGACTCAGCTGGGAAAAAGGTGGTTTGTCTCCCAGAACTGTCAGTGACACTTTCTGCTTACCTCGGCTCTGAGCTCAGACCAAAAAGCCTGACCTGAAGCTGCACACTGAGACCAAAATGTAATTTGGGATCTGCTCAGATTTCCAGCAACCACAGAATCCCACGCTGGGCTGGGAGGAAGCACAAAGTTCATCCCCTTCCACCCCCTGCCATGGGCAGGGACACCTTCCACTGTCCCAGGGTGCTCCAACCTGGCCTTGGACACTTCCAGGGATCCAGGGGCAGCCACAGCTTCTCTGGCCACCCTGTGCCAGGGCCTGCCCACCCTCCCAGGGAAGGAATTTATTCCTAATATCTCATCCAAACCTGCCCTGGGACTGGATTTCTTGCACTTCACTGCAATATGGGAGCACAAAACTCAGCACAAATGCTTTGATATCTGCTTGATTTTATTTTAACATACAGAAAGGAAATTTTCTTCTGGGAAGACTCTGGCTAATCATCAAGATGATTAATGACACAGAAAAGAACCTCTTTTCCTTCTACGAACTGAAAAGACACTCACAGATACATCAAATATTTCACTCACTGAGCAAACCAAAGCCCAAACGACAATAGGGGACAGAAATCTAAACACACCCAGTGAGGGCTGACAGCCCGGGAAAGGCTGGAGGCGTTGCAATCCATTTTAAATTAAAACTTCAATGGATAAACAATCAGAACGTTCAGCTGCTCCTGCTGAACGAGGCCTCTCCTCTCAGGGCCACCCCTGTCACCACCAAGTCCTCCTTGCAGGGCTTCCCAAGGCTTCCCGTGGTGGTTCCTGCTCCCCAGGACAGACTGCAGCTTCCACACCCAGCAGCCCCTCACGAGGGCACCCCACGCTGCCCCTGGCACCGGAGGGCAGTGCCGGGTCCCAGGACATCCCCTTACCCTGACAACACACCCCGGGAGGGAAGATTTTGCTCTCCTCAGCTCAAAGCACCAGAAAACTTCCTGAGTTCGTGTCCTGGGCGAGTTTTGGCACGAAGAAAATCATAATTTAGAAAGGAAAATCATAATTTAGAGAGGAAAATCGGGCAGAATCTCCCTCGCGTGCTCCCACCTCACCAGGAATGGTTACGGATAACGGGGGGGGTGACTGCACAGAGCATCACCAGCATCACATCGTGCGGCTGTCAGAGCGGCCGGGATGGGGAAATGGGATAGGGAAACAGGCCAATCCCTTCCAGCGGCACAAGGATGGGCTTTCCCACCTCCACACACTCCCTGGAGCTGGCGCCGGAGGATCAGCACCCGCACAGGGAGCGACGCCATGCGCGGCAGCCAAGGAAGGCTGGGGCCACGCGTGGCAGCCGAGGAAGGCTGGGGCCACGTGCAAGTCCCAAACCAAACTGTGCCAAAAAGTAACCTGTCCCTGTACAGGAGGTTTGGAAAGACACGGGAGAAGGGACGGGAAATAAAACTGTGTAAACAGAGGGGGAGCAAATCTGGTTCCCGCTTGAGTTGAGCCGAGTGTTTAAACAAGGAGACGATCCCAGCAGCGGCTGGAATACAAATAATCCTCACAACACACTTTTCCCCTTTTCCCTCCTCCCTCTGTAACTCCATCACATGCCAAGACGCTGATACGGACACAGGAAGCTGAATATAAACACACTGCCTGTTTTACCAAATATTCAAAGGAACACAACTAAAAATACACAGCTGCTGGTGTCCACGAACATCCCAAAGCTCCAATCCGCCCACGGCCACGCTGGCCGGGGCCCTGGGAAACAAGGAGCTTGGATCTGGGGTACACTGCACCCCAGGGCTCAGTTTTCACAGAATTCCAGACTGGTTAAGGTTGGAAGGGGCCTTAAAGTTCACGTTGTTCCACCTTCCACCAGCCCAGGTTAATTCCAAGCCTCATCCACCCTGGCCTTGGGCACTGCCAGGGATCCAGGGGCAGCCACAGCTTCTGTGGGCACCCTGTGCCAGGGCCTGCCCACCCTCACAGAGAATTTCTTCCCAGTATCCCATCTAGCACTACTCTCTGCCAGTTTAAAGCCATTCCCCCTTGCCCTGTCATTCCAGGCCCTTGTAAATAGTCTCTGTCTGTCTTTCCTTCAGTGAGGTCACCCCAAAGCTTCTCCTCTCCAGGCTGAACAATCCCAGCTCTCCCATCCTTCCCTCTCAGCAGAGCTGCTCCATCATCTGACCATCCTGGTGCCTCCTCTGGACTCTCTCCAGCAGCTCCATGTCCCTGCTGTGCTGGCTCCCAGGGCTGGAGCAGCTCTGCAGGTGGGGTCCCACCTGAGTGGACCTTCTCCTCCCCACGGACACACGGCTGGGAGGGGGCTCAGCAGCTCCACAGTAATTAAGGCTGTGGGAATGCTGGATGTCTCTGAGCCAGGGGCCTCTCCAGGGGATGGATGTAGCCCCACCATGCTCCCACCTCCCCTGGCTACTCCCACTGCTCCCCTCACCCTCCTGCTTCTACCTACCTCCCTAAAATCCCATGAGAGTCCCACCATAACCCTGTCACCACAAGGGCTTCTGGCACTGCCTCTGCTCTTTCTGCTACTTCTCATCAATCCTTGCAAGATATCGAGGGCAAACATTTTGCTCCCCTCACCAGCATTTTCTCTCCTCCCTCTCTTCCAAGTTCCTCTCCAGGATATTCCTGGGAGCAGGATGGATGTGGCTCCTGAGGAGCCTCCAGCACTGCACAGGGGATGAACACTGAGGTTCAGAGAAACGAGACCCAGTTGTGTAATAGTTCAAACTTCAGCTGACAGCTGCCCACTTCCAGCAGTGATTAATGCAGAGGAAATCCTGGGGGTCACCAAACATCTGCAGCTGCCATTTCCCAAGAAACAGCGAGTCCACGACGACTCTCAGGACCTGGGGGGACTTGATTCCTGCTTCCATCCCAGCTAATGGAAGTGTCACTACAGCTCCTACCTGTGCACAGGGGTAGTTCTGCACTGGGACGCGAGGCCTGCAGCCCTCACCCGTTCCCATGGTTTGTGTAAGCCCAGATGAAGTTGCAGCAACACAATCCTCCCTGGAATAGCACTCCGAGCCTCGGCCAGGGCTGTGCTGGGGCTTCCCATGCTGACTGTACACCCCTTGGAACACATTCCCTCTGTTCCCTCTGGTGATCTCTGCCCTGGCAAAGGGGACAAAGGGAAAGGGCTGAGGGGGAGGATTTATGGGGCTGTACCACGGATTTCTGGAGCCATTTGGATTTGCTTTTGCAACAGAGCCTAATCAGGGGGTGATGCACTGGGATTTGGGAAGCTGTGTCTGGGAAGGAAGTCCATTCCCGCCCTGCAGAGCTGTTGTGTTCAGCACCTTCCACTCAGCACTCCAGCAACACTTGCAGGGATGGTGGAGCCATATAGAAAGAAGGGAGAGGGACTTTTTAAATGGCAGATCATGCCAGGACGAGGGGAATGGCTTCCCACTGCCAGAGGGCAGGGCTAGGTGGGATACTGGAAAGAAATCCTTCCCTGGGAGGGTGGGCAGGCCCTGGCACAGGGTGCCCAGAGAAGCTGTGGCTGCCCCTGGATCCCTGGAAGTGTCCAAGGACAGGCTGGAGCACCCTGGGCTGGTGGAAGGTGTCCCTGCCCAGGGCAGGGGGTGGGATGGGATGGGCTTTAAGGTCCCTCCCAACCCAGGCCAGCTGGGATTCCATGATTCTTCAGCCTCATCCCAGGCCTTGCTACAGAGAACTTGTTGTGAATCTGGCTCAAATATTCTAAGTCTTTTGAGGAACAGAGCTTTGGAAATTAAGAACGTCCAGTACTCATAAAAAAAGGTACTATCTGGCCAATGAGACATTATATTTGAAATAAAAAAATGTAACTGAAACCTACAGCACAACTCAATATTTGGATTTAACACCAGCAAGAGACGAGAGATGCTGGAAGTGGTTCTGCTGTCTGGGAGGCCAAGAAACTTCTCCAGGATAACAGGAGAGGTTTGCTTTTAAAGGAGAAACCAGCCACCAGCTGGGTGATTGGGAACCCCCCAGCACCAGACCCCATCCATTGCTCTCTCTGGAGTTTATTGCTGCTCTAGTCCGTGATTAAAGATATCCTGCAATCCATCCCGTGCTGGGATGAAATACAGGATTGAGAAGTCGTTAACTCCACACTAATCCCTCAATCTCATTTAGCGGCACTGGAGTAGCACAAATCCTGCCACCGTGCTTTACTCACAGAGGAGTATTTCCAACCCAATTCAGAGCCCAGATAAACACAAACAAGCAACGCGTGCCTGATGCTCTGACCTCTAAGCCAATAAACACACCGGATAATCACCTGGCAAATCACCGTGAACTCCTCCTGATGTGCCACGCTAAGCAAGTTAAATCCCAGAATCCTGGGATATCCCGAGCTGGGAGGGACCCTCAAAGAGCCGGACCGAGTCCGGCCGCACAGCCACCCCCAAATCCCACCGTGCCCCCGAGAGCGCCGTGCAAGGGCTCCACCTCCCCCCGCCCCAAAAACCAAAAGGAAAGAANTTGGGGGATCTTTTGGGGGTGTTTGGGGCATTTTTAGGGGATTTCAGGAATATCTGGGAGGATTTGGGGTTTTGGGTGGGTTTGGGTGGATTTTGGCATCCCTGGAAGGATTTGGGAGGGAGGATGGTNGTGATCTCGGCAGCAACACGGAACCTCCCGGGCCGACGACGCTCCCGCTAATTACCCCCTTCCCACGCTCGCCCCGCGGCCCCCCCGCCCGTGGGAAAGCGACCCCCGGTCCTGCCCGAACTCACGCCAAACACCGGGGGGCTGAGCCGGGCACCCCCAGGGCCGCGGGACGAGAAAACAGAGGGAAAACCCCTTTTTGGCGTTATTTGTGCATCATTGAGCAGACTCGCCCTGCGCTTAATTAAGCCCATTCCCACCCGCCCCACCCACTTGTTGAACCGCCACGCAGCCGAGCGCCGCCTCTCACCGCGAAGCCGCCACGGGACAGCGGGAAAAACCCACGAAAAGCCCCTAAAAACCCCCCAAAACCCCTAAAACCCGCCCCACGGCGGGCCCTGCCCGCGCCGCCGGGCCCCGCAGCCGAGAGAGAAGGGGAGGCAAGGCGGGATACCGCTGCTCCCGGTGGGAACTCCCCCTTTATCCCCTTTATCCCGGTTTCCCGGTATCCCGGGACTCACCCAGCGCCGCTCCCGGGGCTCCGCGGGCGACCGGGCCGGGCCGGGCCACGCCCACTACCGGAGGACACGCCCACTATGGGGAGACCACGCCCACCACTGAGAGGTCACGCCCACTGCGGGAAAGCCACGCCCACTCCCGCTTGGCCACGCCCATTGGGGCGATNTTTGGGGGGGATTTGGGGAGTCCTGGTGGAATTTGGGGGATACTGGGGGAAATTTTAGGGAGATTTGGGGGATTTGAGGGGGAACTTGGGGGCCTTGGAGCGATTTTGGGGTGGATTTTGATTTTTAGGGGGGAGTTGGGGGTGAGGCCAGGAGAGTGGTGGGCGCGGCCACGTGGGTATGGGGATGCCAGCGCTCCAGGGGCATCCCGAAATCCATGGGAATTCCCACAAGTGCCGTTCCAGGGGGTGTCTCCAGGTGTTTGAGGCGTGCCGGGAGGGGATTTGGGGGGAGCGGGCGGAGAACCCCCGGCGGCGGAGGGGTCGGAGCCGCCCCAGGGGGATTTTGGGAGGGGACCCCGGGGGTTTTAGGAGGGAGGAGCGGGTTTTGGGGCTCCTTTTGCCGCCCGGACGCGCCTGGGCTTGTGGGGCTCGCTTTGATCCTGGAATGGTTTGGGAATAGGTTTGGCTGCGGAGGGAAGGGAGGGCGTGGATTGGGATTTAAGTGGGGGTTCCTGGGAGCTGCGGGAGGGTTGGGAAACGAGGGGGTAAAACAGGGGCTGCCCACGGGATCCTTGGAAGCGTCCGAGGACGGGTTGGAGCATCCTGGGCTAGTGGGAGGTGTCCCTGGGCTAGTGGGAGGTGTCCCTGGGCTGGTGGGAGGTGTCCCTGGGCTGGTGGAAGGTGTCCCTGGGCTGGTGGAAGGTGTCCCTGCCCATGGCAGGGGGTGGCGCTGGGTGGGCTTTGAGGTCCCTTCCATCCCAAACCATGCCGGGATTCCACGATTCTATGGAATTTCAGGAAAGCTGGGGAAGCTGTTGTGCCCATCGCTCCACCCCGAGGGAGCATCCCCGTCCTGCCCCAGGAAAACCCCTCCTGGCTCTTTCCCACGGCCAGCCTGTGCCCAGCATCCCCAGAGCCCGGGTCTCGCCCTCCCGGGCACAGCCGGCCCGGCTCCGCGGGCAGGTTTGGTGGCACCGGGGGTGGCAGCACCTCGGCTCGGCTCCTCCTTCCAGCCGGGAGCACAGGGATGCACCGGAGCACGTTGTCAGGCGGGACAGCCACCAACCCAAGCCTTTAGGAAACGCGTCCGAAGAGAAGGAATTCCTCATGCAATTCCTAATTGAAACCAGAGAAATCCACTTTTCCCAAGCGTGGCCAGGCGGGAAGCATTGCCCTCTCGTGGGCTGAAGCAGCAGCTTCCCATCCTTCACTTCTAAGCATGATCTTAATTAATCAACGTTAATTAACTACCTGTAGCCTCGCAGTGCAGCTCCTGACCCAAACAGGAGCTTCTCAGGGATTCCCAGGAGCTTCTTGGGGCTCCCATTCCATCCCAGCCAGTTTGCCACGGAGCACGCACTGGACACGCTGGGAGGGCACAATGACCCAGGTGGGGTGTGCACTGGGGCACGTACTGGGCATACTGGGAGCACTGGGACATGCAATGGATACCCTGGGCACAGTGGTATAAGCACAGTGAAGCACATACTGGGCCTGCTGCGTGCACTGGGTGCACTGGAGCGTAGACTGGGAACACTGGGTGGGCCCACTGGGCACGCTGGTTTGAACTTTGTATTTTGCCTATTAAACATTTATTTTCCTTTCCACCAAGGCCTGGACTCGGACTCAGCCCGAGGAGACCTCTTGGTTTTCCTTCCTCTGGTTCCATCCCAGACATTCACCCCGTGGATGTCTCACCCTCGGCTGAAGGCAGGGCTGAGTTCTTCAGACCTCAGTGATGCAAACATAGGTTTTCTTTTCTCCTCCAAACACAAATATATATATCAGTGTTAATTGGTACTTAGAAGAGTGTATTAGTCCTGAATCAGAGCATACTCCCTATTAGATATCGAAAAGAAATCCTTCCCTGGGAGGGTGGGCAGGCCCTGGCACAGGGTGCCCAGAGAAGCTGTGGCTGCCCCTGGATCCCTGGAAGTGTCCAAGGCCAGGCTGGAGCAACCTGGGCTGGTGGAAGGTGTCCCTGCCCATGGTAGGGGTGGGACGGGATGAGCTTTGAGTTCCCTCCCAATCCAAACCAGTGTGGGATTCTGTGGTTCAACTGGAACCCCCTTTTTGTTAATTACTTCATTTATTCTGCTGCCCCGATCCCACAGCGCGGTGTGTGAGCGCTCTGAAGGCGAGGCTCTGGCAGCAGCCCACCCTGGCAGGACCCAGAGCAGTGCCCAGGGTGCCATCCTGCCCGCCACCAGCGTTGTCTGCAGGATCCCTCGCTGTTCCCTGGGCGAGGCGGTTCAGAGCTCAGCCAGGGGCCACGCTGCAGTAACCCCACCTGGGAGGCTGTGCAGCAGCTCTGCTCTCAGGGTGCACCTTGGCCACGGAAAGGAAAGCCAGATTTCTTCCTCCTGTTTGCTGCTGCTTCCCACCTCAGAGGCACTGGATCCCTTCCCAGGAATGCTGGAGGGAAGTGCTGAGGCTCTAACACCTCACCAGCCCTCACTGCCCGAGGCAGGGCCAGGGAGGAGGGGGGTTCATGAATGACCTGGGGGGCTTCCCTGATGCTGGAGAAATCGAACCACACCTCTCCAGCCCTGACAACCCAGGCAGGAGCAAGCAGAGCAGGAAAGCTCAACTTTTTGCTGCTTCCTCTCGCCTGGAGAAAATCCTCAAAATCGTGCCTTGTTCCCACTCAAAACCCAGTGATTTTCCCCCAGGATCTGTGCAGAACAGCAACTGCGGCTTGGTTTTCCCAGGATCTTTGCAGAATGGGAATTTTGACTTTGCTGAGCTTGTTCTTAGCCAGAAACGCTGAGAAAAATGTCTCTGCCATCAGCTGGGAGCAGGCGAGGGCCCCCTCCCAGTTCGGTGCTGGTGCAGGGTGGAGGGCTGTGTTTTCCAGCAATCCTGGGATTAGCTGCCTGGGCACAGAGTGACAGGCACAGAGAGGGACCCCACGAACAAATCAGACAGATGTGCCCAGCGAAGGTTTTGTCTGGAGCAAAGGAGCAATCAAAAGTCATCAAAAGTAATCAAAAGTTTACCTTGCCAGAAGAAAGGGGAATTCAAGGAGCCTAAACTTCCCAGCTTTCAGCAAGCAGGGGTTGGAATTTCCAGCCCCAGGAAAAGGTCTCTCTCTCCGTATCCAGCAGGATTCACCACTGAGACCAGTTCCAGCTGGGACAAATAAGGTGGCTCTGCCTTGTCTTCTCCATGTCCCCTCTTACAAACTCCGGACAGCCCCATGAGCTCCTCCCCGCGGAGATCTGCGCCTTCCACTAAAGCCCCGCCTAAGCAGGTTAGGCCTGAGTGGAGTTAGACAGAGCAGGGCTATGAACTCACCATGAGCCCATACAGATCACTTTTATCCCTCCTACCTCCCACAGCAAGGAACACGAGGCTGAGCCCCGAAACCCACGGAGCATAAAAAAAAAGAAATAAAAAAAATTTAGAAACGCAAACGAAACCGTTAAAAATAATGCCAATTAAAATAAATATAATACAAAAATGAAAGACAAAAATAAAGGCAGGACACAGAATAACCTCGGCAGTGCTGCCCTCTCGTGGCGGCGGGACCGCACCCTGCCCGCTCCCGGCAGTGTCACCTGCCCGCTCCCGGCAGTGTCACCTGCCCGCTCACCTGAGCCGCCCCAAACACCCCGGGACACCCCCGAAGGGCAGGGACGTGCCCCACCGTGCCAGCTGCACACCCTGGCCCCCGTGCCAGGGCGCACTCGCCAACAGGAGCCTTTAAATACACGCGGCAAGGGGCAAGGGCGCACACCCACCTGTACAGCACGGGGGGCTGCCTTCTTGCCCTCCCTCGGAGGATTTTTTGGCTGCTTTCGGTGTAAATTCCCTGGACGGGGCTCTGAGGAACTTATTCCATGGAAGGTGTCCCTGCCCATGGCAGGGAGTTGGAAGAAGATGAGCTTTAATGCCCCTTCCCACCCGAGCCATCCCGGCATTCTGAGTCCCTCACGTCTCTCGGAGCAAAAGCAATGCCGGGGTTATCGGGAGGAATGGGGGAAGGAGCTGGAGCTGCCAAGTCATTCCTTGTGTGAGGAGGATCCGCGGGCACTCTTGGTGGGCCCTTCACCCTTCATTAATCCGTGTTTACAACGCCTTGCTTCGTTTGGCCGGGGCTCTGTGTGAGTTACTCCTAAGACGTGCCTATTTTCCCTGGATAACAGCGCCATAGATTCCAACGACACGTGTTTTGGGGAATGTGTTCTTTAGACTGTGGTCATGATCCTAAACATTGCTTTGTGGAGTATCTTGCCCGACTTTTTTTTTGACTGAGATCTGAATCTCTGCAAAACAGGGATTCACAATGTTAAAAAAAACCCCAAAACAATAACAACAACAAAAAATTTAAAAATCGCAGCATAAAAAATTTATCCCGTGGAAAAAAGTAAAAGACAAATCACATTACAATTGACTCATCACAAATACCTTCCCCTACATCCCTCTAGTTCATGTTTATATGTAAATAAACACGATAAGTAAAGTCAGTCTTCGCAATAAAAAGCTAAGAAAATTCAAGAACCTTTTGATCCAAAGGTTTCTAAGCCGGCGTATGAACATACATAGGAATTTTTGGGGTTTTTTGAGGCAATGAAAAGCACAGACCCAGCTGCAGGGAGAGGAAGGACAGGCTTGAGAACCAGTTTTAGCATGAGTCTTCCTTTCCACATTTTCCCCTAATTTTTCCCATACCATTGCACAGGAGGAGTAGCGAGCTGGGGCTTCTTCATCAGTTATTTTTTAACAAAGGCCAGAGAGGCCGCTGAAAAACACCAATAGCTCTCTGGTCACATAATGTCAGTATTTTTGCGTGCAAAGGGCCTCAAATGTTGTGTTCAGAATTCAGCTCCGGGATGATGCCGCTGCAGGAGCTGCTGGCTTTGCTGCCCCGTGTGCTGTGATTCCCCCTGCACAGAGGGGAGGGGGGTCTGCCCCATGCCCTGCCCGGGGTGCCCTCGGCAGGACGTGGGCAGCAGGATGTGGGCAGCACCGGTGGCTG
The DNA here is from genome assembly GCA_013396755.1 of Sclerurus mexicanus. Lineage (NCBI taxonomy): Eukaryota > Metazoa > Chordata > Aves > Passeriformes > Furnariidae > Sclerurus > Sclerurus mexicanus. The sequence continues at coordinate 63,178 of VWZF01004474.1, read as the reverse complement.
CAGAGGCCTTTTCACCACTCTCATCCCAGGTGAGACCTTGGTCTCGCTCCAGGGGCGTCCTGTGGTGGATGGATTTTGCCCTCCAAGAAGGGATTTCCACTGCCTGGGTGTGAGCTGCTCACGCCGTGCCTGCTGGGCGCCCACGGGCAGCCTGAGCAGAGAATGGGAGGCAGGGCTTGCAAGAAAACATGTAGGAGCAAAGCAAAGCCGTAATGTAGGAGAGAAGAGTCTTTGTATCTCCATCCTTAGATATTTTTAGCCTGAAAGGCACGAATGCATCAGTGAGATGTAAAAGGAAAGCTCCTGCTGCTCCCTGTGCCAGAGGCTCCGGCGCTGATTCCTGCCCCACTCAGGCACGGGGCACTGGGAGCAGGGATGGCCAGGGAGCCCGGGCAGGAGAGGAACAGCCCAGCACAGCCCTCCCTGCTCAGGGACCAGCCCTGTGTCTTCTCCACTGGGAGCAGAGGGGTTTGATTTCTGCTGCCCAGCTCTCCCCGTCCTGGTGTCCAGGGTGTGACTGTGCCCCAGCACTGCCTGTCCCTGGCACGTCCTACCCACCTCTGCCACCCGAAGGGGCTGCGGGAGAACCCTCTGCCCAAGGGTAGGAAACCCATGTCCCTTTAGCTGGGGGAGACACCACAGACTCATCCGGTGAGATGCAGGGGGGTTGTAATGGGTGTGGTAATAACTCCTCATTATTGGTAAAACAGTTTAAGTTCCAGTGGTTAATAATGGATCCAGTAACTTCCAGAGGGAGACTGTTCCCAGCGAGGTACACACACACACACACACACGCACACACACACACACACACACACACTTTCCTCTGGATTTACTCACAGCAGCAATGAGGGCACCTCTGCCTACGGCTGCTCTTGGAGGTGCCAAGTGCTTAACTCCCACTGGAGCCAAGTACAAGGACTTGGTCTCCAATGCACATAAAGTCACAGAATCCTGGAATGGGTTGGGAGGAACCTCAAAGTCCACCCAGTGCCACCCCCTGCCATGGGCAGGGACACCTCCCACCAGCCCAGGTCGCTCCAAGCCCCGTCCAACCTGGCCTTGGACGCTTCCAGGGATCCAGGGGCAGCCACAGCTTCTTCTGTGCCCATGTTTTGCCACCCTCAATAAAGACCTTGCACAGAACAAAACCAACGGAGCCACGGCAGGGCTGGCACTGGGGCCTTCCCATCCTTCCCCTGCCCCTTTGCATCAGGAGATGTGTTCCCACCTGGTGGGATTCTGCAGCTCGTCATTTCCCCCCAAAGGGGCACGAAAGGAAACCATTGGGGCTGTCGGGTCTGGCCTGGCACGCAGCAACACCATTAAGCAGGAGGCCGCTTCGTGCAGCTTGTTTGGAGCCTCTTCAGCATTTTCATTAGCTCTCGGAGCTTTTGATGTCCCTAATTCGGGCCACAGACACTGCACAGGATGGCAGGTGACGATTAGGATGAGCTTTTACGCTTCCAGAGTGCGCCAGGCACCTCGTGGCCACAGACCCTGCAGATGAGGCAATAGGTGCTCATTATTCCGAGCTGTTTGTTCCATTAATCACGTGCCTGTTTCACCCTGGGATGAGAAACGGGAATACAGCGATATTCTGTCTGCTTGTTTTTAAAAGACGTGTGTGGGTGGGCACTCCAGCTACTGCTCACATTTTTCTCTTGCAAGAAGAGCTGTTTGTGATTCTCCTCCCCAGTGTTTTCTCTTGGCACTGATTTTCTTGGCTGGACTCAGAAAGGAAGATTCCTCAAAGCAGTCAACAAGTGCTGCATGGAAATAGTAAGTATCAATTGAGAAATATTTGGATTTCAGGATTGCAGAGGGGAAGCCTTTAAAATGAAAGGTGTTACTATTCCTTCAGCAAAAACCAGAGCTATTAATTTTCTGTCCATTAAAGCACTTGGATTTGATGCCTTCTAATGTAAATATTCATAAAATCGTGCAATAGTTGGAAGGAGCCCGTTTTTCTGCCGAGGAGACATTATTGAGGCATAAACAGCAACTCAACAAGTCGTGTCAGCATCTTCCATAACCTTGTCCCTCCACGCCTGACCTGCTGAAGAACCTCGCAGAAAACCAGACAGTTCTGGGGTTGAACAAAACTATGGGGTTTTTCCTCTCATTCAATCAAAGGAAAAAAACCAGCTCAAGAATTAGTGAGTTCCCATCCTGCTCACCAGGCACGGGCAGTGCCAGGGCACGTCTGCAAGCTGAAGGGTCTCCAGGGTGCACAAACATCTCCAAAAAAACAGGTTGTCACCTGCTCCTGGGAAAGCACAGAGCTGGAAAAAGGCAGGAAATGCAAGGCCAGAGCAGCTCCATCAGAGAGCAGAAGTGCTTCTTCACTGCTGACAAATGATTTCACCTCCCTGGTTTGTCTTTTAAACAGCTCTTCTGGCGAAAGACAGAGATCCTGTCATGTTTTTGAAGTGCACTTGCTCAGAACAGGTGTGGCATTTCCTTCCAACATACCCTCGTCACCCCACACAACCCAGCACGCGTCCCAGTAAAATAAATTTCCCTTCTTCTAAGAACTAAAGATTACACTCACACAGACACCCCAGATCGGTTCAGTTTACATGGAAACACACAATTAATAAACACGATTATATAACGTGCTTTTAATTTACAATCAAATCGAGCTGGCACACCCCAGACGTGGATTATTTACAGAACATGATGGGCAGCCACAGCAGGTGTCACCTGGTCCCCATCTGCTCCAGGTTCCTAAACTGGGACACTCCCAGGAGCACCAGCATCTCCTCCCCAGCATCTCCGTGGCCAAACAGCCCTGTGGGACCTCCCCCCGTGGCCACCAAAGGCACCTTTGGATCGTGGAATCATTTAGGCTGGAAAAGCCCTCTGAGCCCACCCCGTCCAACCATCCCCTGCACTGCCAAGGCCACACTGACCATGTCCCCAAGTGCCACATCCACAGGGCTTTGAAATTCCTCTAGGGATGGGGATCCACCCCTCCCCTGGGCAGCTGTGCCAGGGCTGGACAGCCCTTTCCAGGAGGGAATTTTCCCCAAAATCTAGTCCTGTCCCACCTGAGGCCGTTCCCTCTGCTCCTGTCCCTGTTCCCTGGCAGCAGAGCCCGACCCCCCCAGCTCCCCCCTCCTGGCAGGGACTTGCAGAGCCACAAGGTCCCCCCTGAGCCTCCTTTTCTCCAGTCTCAGCCCCCCCAGCTCTCCCAGCTTGTCCCAGGTGCAGGTGGGACTGAGGTGTTCTGTCCCTGCGGGTTGTCCCTGCGCTCCACCAGGTCCCAGCCCCTGGAGATCTCCTCACCCGGCGCAGGGAATGCGGGGCAGGATAATGACACACTGCAGAACACCCCGGCTCCGTGAGTAATCGCAGATCCTTCGCACAGGCATCTCCACGAAGGCAGTGGGAGTTGTAGAGACATTATTAGGTCTCCTGACATTTTAAAAAGGCTTAGACAGAAAATGTCTTCAGGGGGTTTCGAAGGCTGCAAGGGAACCGAAATAGTCTTTGAAATAATAACAGAACAGCCCACGAGGACCTTTGTATAACGCTGCCAGCACCACAGTCCTGCCCTGGGAGCTTGTGGGGCGCCTTCTCCAGTAAGGAAAATCAGGAGCAGAGCCTTTGTGCCCGTGTTGGCAAGCGAGCACACCCTTCTGCCAGCTCCAAACCCTCCCCAGAACTTCCTCGGATTTCTGAAATCCCAACAGAGAAGAGTTTCTGCCACTCAGAGAGCGGGAGGGCTCCAGCTGCAGCAGGGACAAACTGCCCCTGTGTGTGGGGACAGCCTGAGGACAGTGGACAAGCAGCTCAGGGACAGACACGGGACACGGAGGAGCACCAGGTGCCAGCATCGAGTTTGAGAGTCCTTCAAGTATGTGAGACATTCCCGTGGCTGCAAACTCCGTGGCTTTGTTCATCAGTCTGCAGCAGCAGCAAGGGGCAGCTGGGAGGAAAGGCTCTGCTCCAGCACCTTGCACGGAAACCCAGCAGTTGTTCACGGAATCCCAGACTGGTTTGGGCTGGGAGGGACCTTAAAGCTCATCCAGTGCCACCCCTGCCACGGGCAGGGACACCTCCCACCAGCCCAGGGTGCTCCAACCTGGCCTTGGACACTTCCAGGGATCCAGGAGCAGCCACAGCTTCTCTGGGCACCCTGTGCCAGGGCCTGCCCACCCTCCCAGCCAGCAATTCCTTCCCAATATCCCATCTATCCCTGTCCTCTGGCAGTGGGAAGCCATTCCCCTTGTCCTGTCCCTCCAGGCCGTTGCAAAAAATCTCTCCCCATGTTTCTTGCAGGTTCCCCTTCAGGTCATACCAGGCACGAATGCTTTCAAAGTGAGGGCCTGGAAGTGTTGTGTGGGCTCTCCAGCACCTCCTGTTCCACCTTGTGCTCATCTTCAACACCGAAATCACTTCTCTAGACAAGTGCTATAAAAAGCAGCAATTCCTCTCTCCCAGGTCCCTGTGGCTGTGTGAAAATCAAACCTGCAGAGCAACATGGAGGTCTTCCAGTCTTCTGCTTGGGCTGCTACACACCCGAAGCAGGGCTGCTACACACCCGAAGCAGCAGACAGAAACATGGAATGGTTTAGGTTGGAAAAGTCCTCCCAGACCATCGAGTTCAAGTGCTGCCCTGGCACTGCCAAGGGCACACTGACCATGTCCCCAAGTGCCACATCCACAGGGCTTTGAAATCCCTCCAGGGATGGGCACTCCAGCCCTGCCCTGGGCAGCTGTGCCAGGGCTGGACAGCCCTTCCCAGGAAGGAATAAGATCCACAGCACCGGCTGACAGTGAACAGCTGCATTTCTTTTCTTGAACTCTCAACCATGCACTGCAGATGAGGTTTATCAAGCTCAGCTCTTTTTAAGAGCAGCCAAAAAACTCCAAACTGAGGGAGTGAGATAAGAGACAAAGTTCATGTCTCCAATCCTTTCCTTCCTGGAAAGTGTCTGCAAAATGTTCCCCTCAGAGAGGACTTTGGTTTAAGTGTGCACCTTCCAGGTGTAGGTGTCTCTTCCCCAGGCAGTGTCACCTGAACCGACTTGTCCCAAGTCTCAACTAAACCTGAGTAACTTGGATGGAAAAAAGAGGGGAAAACAAATATCTAAGAATTCCAGGAGGACTGGAAAAGGAGCTTCAGACCCAAACCCAGGGATGGTTATCTTGGCAATTCCCTTTCTGTGCCCAACCCTGGTACTTAGAACCTCAATTACCTTCATCAGGGAGGCAGCTCTTGCCTAAGGACACCAAGAATCATCCCTGGATTGGGAGCCAGGGTACCTGGGATCTCCTGCCTCAGTCAAAAGGGGAAGTCAGAGGAAACTGGGGGGAAAAGGCAAACAGCCTGACTGCACCCACGTATAGCTGTAACTCCCAGAACTGCAGGAGTCTCGAGAATTGCACAGCACAGAAGAAAACTTAATTTCTACCCTGAAAAAGTTGCAGCTTTGGTCTGTCAGTCAAAAATTTAAGCACCCAAAGAGACACATAAATGTTCATTTTTAGTGCAAATGCCTCACTGTTATAGATTTGCTCTGGTCAAAAGATTCCTGACAACAATTTTTGAAGTCTGCACATCATAGATGATTTCCTTTGAGCTAAGGGGCTGGAGGTGTTTGAAAACTGGCGTGCACTCACAGGAACAGAGACGTTTGCTCTGACAGACAGTTTTCTTTCCTGCAAAACTTCTTGCATTAAAAACTTCTAGTCACAGGCAATTGCTAACATGGAACATTTATTGGTTTAAAAAAACAAACATGCAGAAGGCAGCCTCTTTAAAACCGACTCGTAAAATAATCCAGTGGGGGGTTTAGAGAAAAGCAGCAGCCCCGTAAGGCTCGGATTCCTTCAGAACCTCCGGCAGAGATGTGTTTTCCATGGAGTCCACGCTCCCACGGCCCCGGCAGCAAGGCCGGCCAAAGGCAATCACATAACAGAGCACTTGCCTTGCAGCTTGTCTTTCTTTTTCTGCTGCTTGGATTTCTTTCCATCCACCTGGAGACTGACAGTTCTCCTCTGCTCCAGGTTCAGGAGCTCCTGGAAGAGCTCCTGCACGTTGTAGTTCATCTTGGCCGATGTCTCCATGAAGGCACACTTCCACTTGCTGGCCAGCGCCTGCCCCTCGCCGGCGTCCAGCTCCCTCTGCGCCTCGTCGCTTTTGTTCCCTACCAGCATTATGGGGATCTTTCGGACGTCCCCTTTAATCTGACAAATCTGGTCGAAGATGGGATGAAGGTCCTCCATGGACTGCCTGCTGGTGACAGAGTACACCAGGATGAAGGCGTGTCCCTTGGAGATGGAGAGGCGCTGCATGGCCGGGAACTGGTGGCTGCCCGTGGTGTCGGTGATCTGCAGGGTGCAGATGCTCTTGTCGCAGCTGATCACCTGCCGGTACGTGTCCTCCACGGTGGGGACGTAGGTGTCCCTGAACGTCCCCCTCACGAAACGCAGCACCAAGGAGCTCTTGCCGACGCCGGCCGCCCCGAACACCACCACCCTGTAATCGTTGCTCTGCTCGGGCATCTGGGCTCGATGGGGCCGCCGAAGGTTGGCACGGGCGACACCCGAGCGCCTCCAAGTTCCCAGAGCCCTGCGCACAGGTGGGCTGCGGAGGGGAGAGGGAGGGGGAGAGGGAGGGGAGAGAAAGGAAGATCAATCCTTCGCAGCATCCCGGTAACGCTGCGGGACCTTACTGAAATAGGCAATTAATGTCACCCCCTTCCCATCCTTTTTCCTTGAAACAAACCGCTGTCCCTCCTTCTCCCCGAGCCGCGCACCCTGTGAAAGCCAAAACAAGTCACCTGTAGCCATCAGCTCACCGAGCGGCGCGACGGGACCGGGAGCGCTGTTCCAGCCCCGGGAAGGAGTGTTCCAGCCCCCGGGAAGGCGGTATTCCAGCCCCCGGGAAGGCGGGCAGGCTCCGTGCCTCTGTAACTCCAGGCTTCCCGTCGATCCCCATGAAACAAATGCCAAAGCATCACACCCGCCGAGGGTTCCGCCGCCCCGGCTCGCCCAAAGCTCTGCGCTCGCACACCGCGAGGCTCAGCCCCGCACACCCCCGGGCGCTGCCGGGCTCCGCCGGCTTTCCCCCACCCTGAGCGCCTCTCGCCTTGAATCTCAGTCGGGTTTGTTAAAAAGCGCCGAATCGAGGTCGGGTTTCCACCCCCGCTGTGGTAGAGCGGGGCAGGGATGCCCTGCAGGCTCCTCAGCCCCCCCGGGGCAGCCCCCGAGCCTTGGGCAAGGTCCGCTCCCTTCCCAGCCGGGATGTTCTGTGATCCCAGGGCTTGGTTTGCGCCCCTCGCGCTGACGGGTAACGTGGAGTGTGTTTCTGGTGTTTATGAGGTCTTTATAAACCATCATTTCTGGTGTTTACAGCGTATTTATTAGCCACAATGAAATGCTAACTAGGAATCAGCAGCTAATTCACTCTCTGTTTGCTCAAAGGCAGTTACCCATTTGCAGATATTTTTCCAAGGTTTCCAATACTTCTTTCTAAAAGGTATTTAAATAATATCTCTTTCTAAAAGGTAATTGTTTAGATAAGTAAGGAGACACGAAAAGCCAGCAGGGTTCAGGGAAGGATTTGTGACTCCTCCAGTCAGAACAGCAGGAAAGAAGCTGTGAGCCAACTTAGCAGAGGTAAAAGAGTGGGAAGGATTCCAGCTTTCTTGAAGAAGGGATGGAGAGAGCCATGTCCTGGACAGTATCTGTCTTGGGAGGGACAGACCCATCCTGGAGGGACACAGCCATGAGATGCTGGCTCAGTGTCCCACTGTGGGTCAGGATTTGCTTGGGATGGAGCCGAAAACAGCCAGAAAAATTCCAAATGGAACTGTTAAATGGGAATCAGCTGTCTGGAGAGCCCCTCTGGGAAGCAGAGCGCAGAGGGAGCAGGGATTGAGGCCTGCCCCTGCTGCTGCCCTGGAAAACTGCCTGGGGAGTTCCCGCAGCAGTGGGGACCCACAGGAGGAATGGGTGACAATAACCACATCCCTTTTGTGTGGGGACTTTGCCAAGGATCGTTTCTGTTCTGCCAGGACTCCCGCGGGACTGGCAGGGATTGTGCCATCTCCCCGAGGAAATGTGGCACGGCACAGCACCTACGGCCCCCAGGGGGACGTCCAAGTGACCAGGGTACAGCAGGAAGGCTCACGGGTGGGAACCATCCTGCTCTGTCCTCACTGGGCTCCATTTCCACTGCTTTTCCTCTGAAGGATTTCCTTTCCTTGTGGGAGACAGAGCTGGATCTTCACAGACCTCCATCTCCTTAATATTGCTTTGAATGGCACCGGTTCCTGAGGAGAGGTACAAGGCAGCAGGTGAAGGCAGGAAAAGGATTTTCCTCTGGAATTACAGGAATTATTGCTAAACCAGAGGCTGTGTGCCAGTGGTACATATTGCTTCCCAGAAAGGATGTCTCTTCCCAGCAATGCCGATGCTTGGGAGTGCAGTCCAGCCTGTAGAAGATTCATTGGGAAATGCTCCAGAGTGGCTTAGCTACTTCTGAGCCATCACATCCATCTCACAAGCGAGGGCTGTACCTGGAAGAATGTCCTTGCTCTGGATACTCTGGAGGCCTTGGAGCACAACAAAATGAGGAGGAGGAGGTAGGAGAGAAAACAAATTCCAGCTACTATAATGGATATAAACTTCCCTTGGACTGAAATAACAAAACAGCCAAAGGACAGGACAATATTTCAACCATCTCAGGGAGGAAGCCACTGCATGGACTCACCACACATCAGTTCAGCTGAGCCAGAAGCAAACAGCCAACGTGCAGCCTGCCCCTGCCAGACTCACCCCTTGCCCACCTCAGAGATGGAGAGGCACCGACAACTATAGCATGATGAGAGCTCATACTTCATTGAAGCCTCCACACTAAAGCCTGAAGCTCACATTGATTTCCTCTCATAGGATGAGGGGGAAAACTCCCAAGAACCACCAGCTCCTGTGCAGTGCGGTGTCAGGTGCTAAGTGGGAAGCAGCCCCGTGACATGTCTGTGTGCCCACCACAAAGCAAAGCCTTCCAGAAATAAACCTGTCACTGCTTCGTGCTTGTTTTCCCCCAGTGAAATTGCACTGCCTCTGCTGTCATTGGGAGCAGGAGTGACAGGCGTTAGAACAGGAACTGGAGCTCATCTCCTGCAGCTCCACCTCCTGCCCCCCTCCCTGTCCCCAGCAATGCCACCAATCCCTTAATTCCATCATACCAAAATCGCAGAAAATAGGATTTGTGGTGGGAGAGGGAAGATGGTTCAGTGTGCCACAACATACTAATTGTCTGGGGGCTGCTGAGAGCAGCTTTAAGGAGGACAAGGAGGCAGTGCCAGCAGCTCCCTCTCTGCAGCCAGTGCTGACAGCACCACTGGGCCTGGAACCATCTCGGATTCCTCCTGGGTTCTCACCCCATCACAGGTTGCCTCCTGTTCCTAAGCTGGGACACACAGGCCAGCTCCCTCCTGCTGGAGCTTGCGGCCACTGAGCCTTCAGTCACTCCCATCACCCTTCCCTGAGCCTTTCCAGGCTCTAACACCCCCTCTCAGGGAACGGGCATTGGGGTCCAAGCCCAGTTCCCCCAGTGGCTCCCAGAAGGGGATACCCCAGTCACAGATTTCCAAGGAAACACAGAATCACGGAAACTCCTGATTTGGAAAGGACCCACAAGGATCATCGAGTCCATGTCCTGCCCCTGCAGAGAACAATCCAGTGAGGAAAACAAACTGTCCCAGCCAAAGGCCCTTTGCTGAGCTCAGAAACTGTGGCCCCCAGCTCACCCACTGAAGTGTTCCCCAAGCCCTTTTCCCTCTGCTAACGCTGGCTGCTCACATCACCCCGGCCAGCCTTTCAAGCTTCTCTCGGGTGGTTTTCCCGTCCCTGCCAGCTCTGCCCGTGTCCCTGCGCAGCAGCACAGGAGCTGCGGGGACAGCCCAGAGCCCGAGCAGCGCCCGGCAGGCGATGGCAGCTCCCACACGCCAGCCAGTGCCCCACGTTCCAGAGGCGAGGGACGGACGGTGTGTGCTCAGCCGGGCCGGGAGGGCTCCGGTGGCGGCAGAGCCCGGCCGGCGACACGCGGGACGGCAGCGGGAGGGAGGGACGGGGCTTCTACGGTCACTGGAAATGCATTAATTTGCCCTTGTGACGTTCATTAGGTCCCACAGCCCCTGGTCTGGGCAGGAGCAGCCCGAGTTCCTGGCTGTGGCAGGGAAGCTGGAGCCGGCACAGCCTGCAGAGGGAACAGAGCCACGGGCTGTGCCTACAGCTCAGCTCCTGCATCCCCTCCCAG
>VWZF01004474.1:1194-52578 GCA_013396755.1 Sclerurus mexicanus | reverse complement strand
CCTCCCAGCTCCTGCATCCCCTCCCAGCTCCTGCATCCCCTCTCAGGTGCTGTTTTATCCAGGCAGCTCCTCTGGCAAGGGCACTTCAGGCTCTTGATACTGAACTTAATCTGTTTGCATCACATTCTCGACTACTCCTTAAGTGTAAGTCACAGGATCATGGAATTGTTTAGCTTGAGCCCACCAAGTCCAACCATCCTCCACCACTGCCAAGGCCACACTGACCATGTCCCCAAGTGCCACATCCACAGGGCTTTGAAACCCCTCCAGGGATGGGGAGCCACCCCTGCCCTGGGCAGCTGTGCCAGGGCTGGACAACCCTTACCTGAAGAATTTTGCCGAGATATCCCCCCTGCCCTGCCCTGTCCCAGCCTGAAGCCGTTCCCTCTCCTCCTGTCCCTGTTCCGTGGGAGCAGAGCCCCGCCTGGCTCCCCCCTCCTGGCAGGGAGTTGCAGAGGTCAAGAACAGGGAAAGGGTTCACACGGACAGAGGGCACAGTGAGATAAGGCAGAAATCCCAACAACAAATTCCAGCGGTCAGTAACAAATCCACAGTATTGTATATTTTATTTAAATTAACAAAACTACATGTTTTCCAGGTTACTTAACGCATTCTATAAAAACTGAACTCAACCTAAACAAACAAAAAAAAGGATATATTTTAATAAGACCCAGGGACTATTTCTGAGACTTATGAGTAGGGCTTAGGAACGAAGAAATAAAAAACCCACACACGCCCACACGCCCTGTAAACACACTGTTAGTGTTTGACACAGGATTTGGCTTGAAAGCAGCGGCTCCTTTCTCAGGGGGAGCCTTTACAAAAGGCAGGGCTAGAGACTAAGCTGTGAAAGAAACCATGGGCACACCTATGGGAACAACATAAATATCACGTAAGAACCCAAGGGAAAAGGGATGTTAAAGTTGCAAAGTCGAGCGCTCAGCCGGGAATGTGCCGGAGTTAACTTGATGTGCGTGGGTTGAATTCACTTTGCAATGGAGTGACTGCTCCACGCAGGAACACTGCTGGGACCTACTGGAGCTGTGACCCTGCCGGGATGCGCCAGGGGGAGCTGGGGATCCCAGGGAGGGTGAACACAACAAAGGGAATCGCTTCCTTTTGAGAAAATCCTCTGGTAGCTCCAGTCCATACCAAGGGAGCAGCCCTTGGGCAGAGGGGTCTGCCCAGTGTGTCCATCCTGACCGGAGGAGACCCAGGGGATGGGGCACAGCTTGGGGTGCCCAGCAACCTAAAGGATGTGAGGTGATCTTGTGATGCCACCCTCTCCTTTCTCATAGTGTTGAGTTCCAATACACGGATGGGAATAAATGAATAAACTTTGGGTGGGAATCATGATGGTACCTGGGCTGACAGCCTTGGCTGCGGCTTTGGGAGCTTCCCTTCTCTTCCTCATCTCTGACCCTCCAGCGACAGACAGCAGCAGCAGCTCCTTATTTTTTAGGGACAAAACTGGGAGGGTGTGTTACATGTAACTAGCAGTTACCACAGACATTTACTCTTGCCAGCTCATGTGGCTCTCTCGGTGCTCCAGGCACTGGAAGGTGTGCCCTGAGGAGCGCAGACCCTTCTGGCCACTGATCTTCTCCCCCCCACCGCTCACTTCTCTTAGCTGGTCCCAGCACGGTGCAGTTCAAGCCTCCATCCCGATCAGTTCCCACTCCCCCTGCAGTGCCAGCAGCCTCCCAGCACGGGGCTGAGCGAGCTCAGCGCCTGCATTTGCTCTGGGAAAGCAAAGATCCACATTAGTGCGTGACCAGCAGATTCTTTCAAGTCTGATAATCCCTGGAAGAATCCAGCCCTGCCAAGAATGCTCCAGCCCGGCGGTGCTCGGAGGAGCAGGACTGCCCAGCTCACAGGGATGCACCATAACAAAGGGGAACATGGAAGTGAAGTGAAAGGGCTGAGAGCAGGCAGGAGCTGGCTGTGGGATCAGCACCTCTGCAACTCATCAGGAGTGCTCCATTCTCCTGCAATTCAGCACAGCGTCCAGGCTGGACATTCCCTTTTGTATTCAACGAACAGCCGTAAAACCTACTGAGGAAGCACATTGCTGCTTCTGGTGAAGCCTCACCACCAGCATCCTCCTGTCCCAGCTGTGCTTCATGCAGTGACAGAGGGGTGGCTGCAGGGCCACGCTAAAGATTGAACCAGGGGTCAGTACAGTCACAGGCGGTGGGATTAAGTGTTTTCACAGCCAGGGTTTGGTCCCCCCTCCATCAGCACCTTGTGGAAGCTGCACACAGGACAACCCGTGGAGCACCGAGCGGGTGGTGCCGACCGGGCTCCCCGCAGCACCTCCTGCGCCAGCACACACGGCCACGCCAGACCAGCCCCACGGCCCCACACGCGACTTTGCAACCCCGATGCCCTTCCAGCAGGGTTTTACGTGCTCGAGTGAACGCAATGTACACATCCCTCCCCCCAGGAATAACTACACCATAGTAAAGAGTTACAAATGTCCTGCTCGGCGTCACTGCTCTGAGCACGCACCGGGAGCGGGGCGCTGGAGGAGCGAATTCGGCCAGAGCGGTCTCCTGCCAGAGGGACTCGTGTGTCCTCTGCTCCCACCCCGGGCTGGGGCCCCGCTGTGGCACCTCGGGGTCACTCCTGAGCCTCCTTCCGAGCCAGCTTGTAAACCTCGGTGGGCCCGTCCACGTGGGTGATGGTGGTGGTGAGCTGGAGCTCCTCCCCGCTGTTCACCCCCAGGTCACCTGAGGAACAAAGTGATTCTGTCAGGGGTCTCACAGTAAAATACTGGACAATCAGGAAGTAAAAGATCCAGTTTGTTCCCTTAAAGCTTTCAGGAGTTGCCTGAGCTACAGACCAGGCAACAATCCTATAAATGCTTTTATTTACAGTTATTTAAATAGAAGCTCAAGAAAGACATCGAGGGGCAAAGGAGGGGGGACCTTGTGGCTCTGCAAGTCCCTGCCAGGAGGGGGGAGCCGGGGGGGTCGGGCTCTGCTCCAAGGGAACAGGGACAGGAGCAGAGGGAACGGCCTCAGGTGGGACAGGGCAGGGGCAGGGGGGATATTGGGGAAATTCCTTCCTGGAAAGGGCAGTTCAACCCTGGCACAGCTGCCCAGGGCAGGGGGGGAGTCCCCATCCCTGGGGGGATTTAAAAACTGTGTGGATGTGGCACCTGGGGACATGGTCAGGGGTGGCCTTGGCAGTGCTGGGAGAACAGTTGGACTCAATAGTTTGAGAGGGATTTTCCAATCTAAACAGTTCCATGATTCTGTATCTGCAAACGATGATTTCTGTACTCCTGAGGACTGCTGATAACAGAATCCAGCAGCACTGCCATTCCCCACTTGCCCAGACTTCAAAGATTCCCCAACTGGTTTGGGTTGAAAGGGACCCAAAATATCACCCAGTTCCCACGCCCAGCATTCTGTTTTCTCCATTCCTCATCCCCCCATCTGAGCTGCACAATTATATCTGAGCAATGCTAAAAGGTACAAAAACCACCAGAAGGTTCCAACCAGCCTTGGCTAAATACTCAAGCCTGTCCAACCCAGCCTGCTTGGGAAACCAAACCATCATTTCCATCACATTTCAGGGTGCTGAATGTGCACTTGGGCCAAAAAACAATGCCCAGGAGGCGTCCCAACCTTTCTATCTCTTTTCTCCCTTTAGATCACTCAGAGGCATTTACCATTTGACTGGTCTTCGCCGTAGTTCTTGTGGGACGGCGCGTACAGGAACATGAGGGCGAAGACGTAGAGGTTCCACATCCCGTAGATGCCCGTGAAGAACGCGCTGTTCACCTGTATCGTTATGTCCCCCCACTTCCAGTGGCCTTCTGTCACCTGCCCAGGAGAAAGAGCAAATCCTGTACTTGGAGTAAATCACTGAGAACAGCATCAATTCACCAGGATGGAGTCAGTGGAGTGGAAGAGGTTCAGTGAGGCAGAAGCCAGGCTGGGATTCTCCTCTTCAGCCTCAATCTGCAGGGGAAAAATGGTCCTGACAAAATGATTCCATCAGGATTCCTTTAGCTTTGATGTCTCATTTAATGTGACCAAACCGCTCTGCTCTGGATACACCCGCTGCAGCACGTGCTCAGCACACAAAGGGCAATACCTGGGGACAACCAGTGACATCCACTAACAGCCGACTGCTAAAAATAGGCCTTTCATAGCAGGAACCCCAGCGTGGATAATGGGAGAGCTGATGTGCTGAGCACGGCCCCGTGCAGCTGTCTGAGGAGAGCCCAGCCTGACAGCACCAGCCTGACACACTCTGAGGTTTGGCAGCACCCAGGAAAACATGATCAATATTGATGTTACTTGAAGAGACACGGCCTGCTCATGCTGAAATGCTGCTTTCCGTTAAAGGAGAAAGAAGAAAGCTAAACTAGCTTAAAAAAGAGAGCCATGGAGATGCTGGAGCCTCTCTGCAGTGGAACCGGGCTGGGAGAGATGGGAGGGGGTCCAGCCTGGAGAAGAGAAGGCTCCAGGGACACCTGAGAGCCCCTTGCAGGGCCTAAAGGGGCTCCAGGAGAGCTGGAGAGGGACTGGGGACAAGGGACAGAGAGACAGGACACAGGGAATGGCTTCCCACTGCCAGAGGGCAGGGAGAGATGGGATATTGGGAAGGAATCGCTGGCTGTGAGGGTGGTGAGGGGCTGGGATGGAATTCCTAGAGAGGCTGTGGCTGCCCCTGGATCCCTGGAGGTGTCCAAGGCCAGGTTGGACGGGGCTTGGAGCAGCCTGGGACAGTGGAAGGTGTCCCTGCCCATGGCAGGGTGTTGGAACAAGATGGGTTTTTGCAGTCTCTTCCAACCCAAGCCTGTCTGAGACTCCACGATTCCAGCAGCAACAGAAGCTCACTCGTACAGAGACGTCGGAGCTCAGGATAAACAGGTACAGCCACTGCGGGGAGCAGCGGGCTCAGGGAAGGCTGGACTGTCACGTCTCCGTGGGCACACAAAGCCACTGGAGAGTTTCAGTGTGAACAGACCGTTTTGCTCTTGCTGAGTTCTCAGAAATGCCGAACCCGTGCTGTGCTGGCCCACGTTCCGCCCAGCGCAGCCCCAGCGCCCCCGGGAGCCACCGGCCTCTGTGCGGCTCCAGCCTGGGACGCTTCATGGCAGAGCTTCAAACAAATGGAAACAACTCCTTGGAAAGCAACTCGCTATCAAACGTGCTTACAACAGGCCTGTCTTGTCCGGCCGGAGCCGGCGCCGGGAGCGGGAGCGGCTCGGGAAGCGGCTCCCGAGGAAGGCCAGGGCTCACCTGGCTCACGATGAAGAAGATGACGGTCATGGCCGCACAGGCCAGGGTGATGAGCATCAGGAACTTGAACCTAAAAATCAGCCCCTGTTTAGAGAGAAATGTCACTGGTCACATTAACAGAATCCACAAAACCCATTTTTGGTTTTAGGATAGACAAGACACGGGTATAAAAAATGAAAAATAAAAAAAGGGTCCAACCCACGAAACCCCAAAGCAAAACAACCTCCACCCACTCGTGTGCCGTGCCCAGCACTGCCCATATCCTCCGCTCCCCACACGTCTGCGCCGCGCCGGATGCCCCGCGGGGCTGGCACGTCTGGACAGCGCTGCCTTTCCATGACACGTGCCCCGGGGACTGATCGAGTGACCGGCAGTTCATCAGTGAGGGAGAGGCGCAGGTGGAGAGCTGGCCCCCAGCCCGACAGCTCCCGCAAAACAAACCCGTGGGGACTCGGTGTGGCAGCACCCACCACGCTCATCCTCAGCCCGGCCCGGCGGGGAGGAAGCTGCAGCCACTCCAACACCTGGCAGCATCAGCCTGGCTGTCACACAACGAGATTCCGAGACAGCCCCGGGCCTGGGATCCGTCCCACTGCTCGCCATCCCTGCTTCCAATAGTTTTACATTCTTACTTACAGGTTCTTTTGGCTTTGTGTGAGTGTGTTGGGTTTTTCTGACCTGTTGCTGGAATTTCTGTGGAAATGTCAGTGTCTGCATAGTTGCTGTGCCACACCACAACAACAAATGACTATTAATTTAACTCTTCCACACCAGATCCGTGACCACCAGGTGTTTGGGTGTCGAGTGTGGTGGCAGCAGCTCTGCACCGTGAGCCTTCCCCCTCCTGCTAGAGGGGAAAACACTCAAAATCTGCTCCAAATTCTCTCAAGCCCAATTTTTCTATGTGCATTCCCAATGGGTGACAACGACTTGTGACCATGGCTTAACAGAACAACTTTGGGGATAAATATTTACACCCCTGTGGAAACAGCTTAAGCACTGAGAGCGAGCTCCTCGGGTTTGGCAGCTGGTAGAGACAGGTAGGACAGGAACATATACAAAATTTGGGCTAAAAATGAGGATAAAGGGCTGAATGTGCTGTGTTTTTATCCTTGTTTCCCTCCAGCAGCGTAGTAAGGAAATGAAAACCCCCCAATTTACAGGATGGAAATCTGGTGGTCTTAGCAGCACTTCCCATGAAACACCAAATTTAATCTTAGAGGAGGGGAAATGGAGGTATGGGGGGATTATGGGTAGAGGAGTCTCAGCACAGACTCTGAGGTCCAAAAATGAAGACACCATGGCCCAGGGAGGGCAGTTACCTCGTAGTGAAGGCGGCGAGCCTTGCTCATGGCAGGGAGGCTCGACTGCTTCCCACTGATGTTTCGGAACACTTGGAAGACCATGAAACACAGGAAGAGAAAATAGAGGCACAGGCAGATCCCTGCGACGATGATAAAGGCCATCTGGGCAGAGAAAGTCAAGGGGAAGTGGCACAAGCACCAGGCTCCTGAGGTGGCCAGCTCCAAGCCTGCCAGGACTGCTCCTGCCAAAGGACACCAGCACCTCCCACAGCACCTGAGCCACCCCTGGCCTCCCAAAATCCAGGAACTTTCCCCTCACCAGGAGGGGAACACCTCCCTCTGCTCCAGACCCAGCCTGAGCCAGGGGAAGGATACAGCCAGCTCCGTGCCCACCTCAGTGGTCCAGATGCTGTAGAAGGGGTTCTTGAGCTGCACCCCCCTGCAGAGGAGAGAAGACACCAACTATCAGAGGCCAGCAGGCCCAGAGAGCCTCATGTCTGCTCTGCAGCCTGGGAGCCATGGAATATCTGGAGCTGGGAGGGACCCACAAGGATCATGAGTCCAGCCCCCGGCCCTGCACAGACACCCCAGCAATCCCACCCTGTCCCTGAGAGGATCATCCCAACCCTCCTGGAGCTCTGGCAGCCTTGGGGCCGTGCCCACTGCCCTGGGGAGCCTGGGCAGTGCCCACCACCCTCTGGGGGAAGAACTTTTCCCTAAGGTTCCACATGGGAAGGGCCAGCTGTGCTGCTTTCCCATGAGGGAGAGGAGGAGGTGAGGTGGGAGGTGTTCACAGAGCACCCACAGGAATCTCTCCTGGCTCCAGAAGATGGGGCTGTGCAGCGGCCATGGGGTGAAACTGCTGGGGGAGGTAACCAAGAGCCTGGGATTGCTGCACCCACCTCTCACACATGTCGAAGATGAAGAGGCAGAAGGAGCCCACAGCTATGGGCCCAACTTGCTTCCAGTACCCCGAGAGCTGATTCCGCTCATTCTGGTCCTAATCAGGTCAAGAGGTTTGGAGGAGGGGAAAAAAGGAAAAGAATTTAGCCTGAAGTGCCCTCACAGCATCATTCCAACTCTCAGCAAGTACTTGGAGCTGTCAGGTATTACTGGAATCAGAGCTGGAAAACCCCTTCCTATCCGTGAGGGACCCACCATCATGTGCTCCCCGCAGAAGATGATCCAAAATGAGAGCAGCATGGCATAGAAAATTCCTTGTCGAATGTCTCCGAAGAGCAGCATCCAAGTCCAGTCAAATCCGATGGAAAACCATTCCACGGGGATGTTAATGAACGTCATGGAAATTCCCAGAGCAAAGATGACCCTGGAGAGGCAGAAACACCATCTCTTTCCAGCGTGCAAGGGAAGGACAGAGGCCCAAAAGCCAAAGTTGTGCATGGAGAGCAACAGAACAAAATCCAGCTATTCGGGAAGTGTCACCTTCTGCCACCAAACCCTCTAGGACTGATCCCCTCCAAGTAGCTCCTCCTTCTCTGTGGGTTTAATGGAAAAGAAGAGAGAAGCTATGGAGGTCTCTGCTCCCACTGTGCCTGAGTGGAGGGAGGGCATGGAGAAGAGACAATTCCTGTGTCCCCAGCCGTGGGCTCTGCCCGGGAGCTACGAGCACCTCAGCAAGTCCCCTCCTCAAGGGTCACCCGGGCCCCAACTCACTTCTCCAGCAGGACGGGAGCGCGTGTCATCAGCGTGATCCGCCTCCAGTACCACACCATGATAATCAGAATGCTGGGAGTCAGGAAGGTCTTCATGGCAAACCACACTTTGGTGAAGCCTCCGTTTTGATGGATGCCCTAAGGAAAACCAAGGCGGAACATGAGTGCTGCACAGGGTTTAACACTGTCACTCCGTGCTTCTTACGGGAGTGGCAGGAGAGGCACACACATGGCAGTGCATCCCAAAGGCATGGTCTGGCCAACACCAGAAAGGGAGCAGGTGCCCACGGAGGCCCTGGGCCCCCTTGTGCAGGTTCCAGAAGGTCTGAAAACAAATGCCAACAGACACGAGGTGGGAGCCGGGGATTCTGACACAGCATGGAAAAAGCTGCCAGAATTACTCCCAGACAAGTAACGGGATAGTCATGGAGCCAAGTCACCGCTGGTGGGAAGAGCATCAGCCAAATGAATGCATTTCTCCAGCCACGTGCCCTCCCACCACTGTCTGCAGCCACCAAAGGCCCTGGCTCCACTGACAGGGACAGCGGGGGGGAGGGCTGCCAGCTGGGAAAAGCATCCATGGGCACCAAGCCTCAAGGGAGGGCAGGAGCAAGGATCGCTGACAGCTATCCCAGCCACCTGCACGGCCACAACCAACTCCAAGCCTTGCTGCTCTGTTCCTCCTTAGCTCCCACCCGCGAGAGGAAGGACTCTCTGGTGGGGCAGGGAGGGCACAGGGGAGCTCAGAGCCATGGAAGGAGCCCCACTTTGGAGGCGGTCACAGGGCACAGGGCTTGGGGAGGGCTCCTCAGAAGGGCCAAGAGGGCATCCATGCCTCGTGAGGGAGGGCAGCCCCATCTGAGGCAGGGGCAGGACCAGAGGAGGTCAGGGCAGGGGGCAGGACAGGCAGCCACCCCAGGCAGAGGCGGGGCGGGCACTCACCACGAGGCGGATGTCCTTGATCTCGCCGATGCCCACGTTGATGCCCTTCCTCTCGTTGACGGGCAGGCGGATGTTGATGAGGTAGTACTTGTGTGCCACGCTGCCAATCTCCATGAAGGGCAGGAAGTCGCAGTCGTAGTGCCGGCCCTCGGACTCCAGGGTCTGGGGAAGGGCAGGGAGCACAAACACAGCTGTGGGCACCCAGGGCAGGGCTGCAGGAGCGCTCACACTGGGAGCACTGCGGGCACCAAGGGCCTGTTGGCCAATTCCAGCCTCTGCCTTGGAGAGCCTGTGAGAGGCAGTGGCCTGGGAACATTTATCCTCACACTTTTGATTGGTTTGGGTCATCGAGTCAATAAGTTTGACCTCAAGGAGGTTCATATTTCAGGCTCTCCAATAGTCTTAAAGTCAAGGGAGCCTTCCAAGATGAAACTTCTACAACTCCCTGACAGGAGGGTGAAGCCAGGTGGGATTTGGCCTCTTCTCCAAGGTGGCAAGTGACAGGACAAGAGGAAACAGCCTCAGGTTGTGCCAGGGAAGGTTCAGGTTGGATATTGGGGAAAATTTCTCCACAGAAAGGGTGATTCTATGATTCTGTGACAGGAAAAGAATGACTTCCACCCATCCCCACCACCAGCATCATCCAAACTCCTTACTTTTGGTGAGCTAAAGGTGCACTTCAGCTTCCTGTTCTCTATGGCATGAGCTATTTCCTCCCACTCGCTGAACGTGTCATCGCGATAGGCCAGCGACACATCCAGCGTGATCTCCGCGTTCTCCTCTGCAAGAGGGAGGGGACAGGAGGCTGGTTATGTTCCCAGAGTAACCAGAGAGCTCCACACAAAACTCCTTTCTAAAGAAAATCAAGGAATTGAAGTTGAGTTATCCTGGCCTTGCTGGAAAAACCCCTCAGAAACAAGGGCACACACGATAGCATTGATGTTTTCTGGATGTCTTGTTTAGCTTAAGCTGTTCTCTGGAAGACTCTCGGGGCCCTCCCCTCCTCGCCCACACCTGCACTGACTTGTTCCTGCCTTTGCAGATGCCCCAGCTCGCCCATCAGTGACACACACGGAGCTCGTGCCCCGGCAAGGTCACACAACCTGGACGTGTCCACGTGAGAGGATGGGCCACAACTGCTTGGAAATGTGTCCTTGCCAGGGCACTGCCAGGAGGCTGCTGCTGCCAGGAGGGAGTGAGGCTGGAACGGGCTCACTGAGGTGCCATAACTGAGCACATTCAGAAACACAGAGCTGCAGCTGAAGCTGCGAAGGAGCAACACATCAACACATTTAAAAACCCGAGACAAGTCTGTACCAGCTCCACCAGATGTAAAATCCTCCTGTTTGCCAGGCACGGATCCCAGGGAAGGCTCTGAACGAGGAACACACTCCAAAATGCGCACGTTCGTGCTACAGCCCAGCCTCTTCTTGCAGAGCACCCAAGTCCCAGAGCCACGGCTGTTGGAAAAGCTGCAGAGGATGGTTATGGAACAATCCGCCATGGAGGAGTTATGTTTTTGTTGGGAATACGTGGTGGCACACTCATCCAAACTGATGGGAAGGGGCGTGAATGGGATCTGTGGTTGGGAGCTGCTATTTATACGTTGTTTGGGGGTGGCCAGGTTGTGCATCTGATGTGGGGGCATCAAGATTTTTCTGAGCATTTTTTGGCACATGTGATCTACACCATCCTGATCCATGTCCAGTTCCTTTCCAGAGCTGCCACGAGTTGGGTTTCCATGAAACACGAATTTGCCATCTCAGATCCGCTGTTTAGGAGACCAGCAAAACAGATAAATGGGAGCATAAGGTTGAACTTGGCCCAGCTAAAAAGAACTACGAACTCCATTTCAGAAGCCATAAAACCAACTGGAATGCTTGGGATTAAATCCAACAAAAACAGCTTTCAGTATTTCATCTTTGCAGTCCAAATGTTGCTGCTGCCATCGCGTATGAAAACCAGAAGGCAGAAGATGGATGCTGTGTGCTTTTCCAGGCCAATGGATTAGAGGCTCCCTCTGGATTTCTGTCAGCCTCTGCACTGGGGTGACACCTCCCATTGGAAAAGAGTTTTGTGCAAAGACCTTTCAAGGCTGTCAACATAAAATATAGATATATGCGTATACATGCAGGCATATATTGAGCACAGCAGACTGATGGCAGGGCTGGGTTAGCAGTTGGACTCAGTCTTAAAGGTCTTTTCCAAACTAAATGATTCCATGATTCCATGACAGTCCTACGCCAGCTCACTCTCAGCCTTCCACCAGCAACTCCCACTGTCCCTGGGGAACAAACAAGGACAGTCACACTGCCTGGCAGAGAAGTGAATTTTAAGATTTGTGCCTTATTCACATTAATATCAAACCATCAGATTTAGGGGGGGTGGGCGTCCTTTTCCTGCACAGCATTTTCCAAACTACCACTGCCAGAGGGCAGGGATAGGTGGGATATTGGGAAGGAATTGCTGGCTGGGAGGGTGGGCAGGCCCTGGCACAGGGTGCCCAGAGAAGCTGTGGCTGCCCCTGGATCCCTGGAAGTGTCCAAGGCCAGGTTGGACGGGGCTTGGAGCGACCTGGGCTGGTGGAAGGTGTCCCTGCCCATGGCAGGGGGTGGAACAAGATGAGCTTTAAGGTCTCTTCAAATCAAACCATTCCAGTTATTCAGTTCCTCCACACCTGTTACTCAAGGTTCTCCAGAATTTCCCCACAATAAAAGGCAGAAATTTGTCTTATTCAGCACCAAGAGCTGAAGTTACCGCTGCCAGGGACCCTCATCTCACAAGGAGCACACCAGACACCTCCCCCGGGCACCTCCAGACCAGCCTGGCCTACACAGGTCTTGGAGGTGACGTGTGGCTAATCCAGAGCCTGGTAAATTCACCTGGGAGGAGCAGCCCAGGCGCTGAGGGACAACCTCCCTCTGCCACAGGGCTGTCCTGCCGACCCCCAGCACTAACACAGGCTCATTGAGGGATTACACACTCCGGGGTGGCCTGGCAAGGAGAAGACACACTCCTGTGGGTGTCCCAGCTTTGAGCCCTCTCACTGGCTTTCCCGTCCCAGGGTTATGGGATGCTCCAAAGCAGGTCAGAGCTCTGACCCTCCCACAGCAAGGGAGTCCCCATAATTCTCCCCATCAGCATTTTCCTGCCTGGGATCTTTCCCATAATTCACTTTAGTGTGATCCTTGCCCAGGATATCTTCACTCACATTACAATAGGCTAAAAATAGCTGACTTGTTTCAGGAGGCAGCTCTGTGCCAGCTGCACACTGACACAGCTGGCTGGGGAGAAGCCTATGGCAGGCACACAGAAACCCTGGAATTATTTCCATTACACTTCCATGCTCCACCAGCTCCCTAAAATTTCAAATTCCACCAAGGAGTCCAAAGCTGGATGAATGAGAACAGGAGGCTGCAGCACTCGGCCCTGTGACTGTACAGAACTGCATTCCGACTGCAAAGAAACTCCATCTCATCCCAGCCTTTCCCAGTTCTGGGGTGAGGTTTTAATAATTGAGTGCACAATGCATCAAGAAAGGACAGGGACAGCTTGGGTGCAGAAATAGCCTCTTCCTCAGAGGAACAATCTGAGTGTCTCCCGGATTTCTGGGAAGGATAAACACAGTGAAGTAGTTCAGCTTTTAAACATGTGTGTTTCACAAACAGTGAGAATCCAGAGTGAGTTCCCAACATGAAGGTGACTAGGGCTGGTTGCTCCTCTGAAGGGTGCAGATCCCAGGGGCATTCCAGGATGCTCAGCCCCTGCCAGGCTCTGCCAGGGCACCTTACCAGGGATTCCTTCCCCTCTGCTCCAGGACAATGCTGGCTGGCTGAGGAGGGCTGACACAGGCATGACTCCTGCTCTCCAGGGATGAGCAGTCAGCCATGAGTCATTGATGACTCCCCGTGGGCACAGCCTGGCTGCCCTGTCCCGGAGCACCCCCTTCCCAGGGGGGCGGCAGCACTCAGCACCCTTGGAAAAAACAAATGCCAGCTTATTCTGTGTGTTGGCCTTGTTTATGGGCTGCAGGGGAAGAGGATGACCAAATGCCTTTGGGGACAAAAGCAGGTGATAGTTGATGTGGCTCAGCGACGTCCCTGGTGAAGGCCAAGGGGGACTCAGCAGAGCCCAGGACCTTGCAGAGCACCTTCAGACCTTGTTGTGGGGCTCCAGGAGCAGGGTGAGCAGGATGTTTCCTCAGGCAGCAGCTCTTCAGGAGGATAAAGCCTGTGCAGTCCCCAGGCAGTGCTGCTTTCCCGGATGATCCCAGGCAGCTCCAAGACAGTCCTTACAACAGGAGGTGGAGGCTTCACCAGCCACGGTGCCTTCCAGGAGTGTCCCTGGTTTGGGACCAGCCCCTGCTGGCATCAGGCACAGCAGGATAGTGCTGGCCTTGAGGGCTCAGAGCTTGAGAGAGAAGAAATTTGAATTGTTGCTTTAAAGGAAGAAATGAGGTCATTTCACATCTTCACCACTGCCCTTCAGAGGAGCTGATCCCAATCACCCGACCAGGTTAACCCCAAGATACAGACACACTTCACACAATTACTTCACATTTGCAAGATTTGTTCTTGTTTCTTTAAGACTTGTTGCAACACAATCTAGAAAGCAAGAAATGTGTTACTCTCTAGTTTCTACACTTACTTTACATCTGCCTTCAGCTTGGCACAAAGTGTTGGAAAATAGCTTTTAAAATACTTCTTTAATGAAACAAAACCTCCTCGATGTGCCAAACAAGCTCACACCATAAGAAATATTAATGTAGCTCATCTCCAAATACTTCTTATAAAGAAATCCAACAGCTCTTGGAGTGCAAATGGCAAGAACTGAGCCTCTCCCAGCTACAAGAGTGACACAGCCCACCCGAAATCTCCCTTTTACTACCCAAGAGGTGACCCAAGAGGAGCTTTTCTGTTTTTAGATCCCAAAAGAAGTTCCCACCTTTGCAGGACTCGGTCACTGGAGGGCACAGACAATGACCTGAAGCAAAGGCTGTGCTCTTACAGCAGAAATGCTGCCAGAAGCTTGTTTAGCATTGCAGCAGCTCCAGGTGCTCAGCCATTCCCAACTGCAGCTCAGTGGTTCCACATGAGCTGCCTTGGAACAAAGCGGTGTTTCCCTAACACAACCACCTATTCCAGTCTGAGAAGCTGAGGCCTTAGCAAAGTCACAGAGCTGCTCTCTCTGTATTTCAGAGATAATTACAGGGATAAGAACACACGTGTCAGCTTTCTATACTCTCATTTTTAACTTATCTTAATGATCGCATCCCTGGAAGTGTCCAAGACCAGGTTGGACGGGGCTTGGAGCACCCTGGGACAGTGGGAGGTGTCCCTGCCCATGGCAGGGGTGGGACTGGGTGGGCTTTGAGGTCCCTCCCAACCCAAACCAGTCTGGGATTCTATGACTCCGTGAGAAATAGCCCGCAGGAACAGGTCCAAGCTGAGGGGGCAAGTAGTGAAGGAAGCAAAGCTGGCATGGAAGCTCAGCAGATCAGCAGTGACCTGGCTGCTGCTGTTTGCTGGCCCACATCCCCAGCTCCTAAACCAGATTTACTCCCTGAGCTCATCCACCACACGGGTCCAACCCAGCCAGGCTGCAGGCAAGGAGAGAGCCAGAGACAGCCCAGTTCAACCAGTCTGAAAAGTAAATTGTTTATTCATTGTAGGCCAGGGTTGTTAGAGAGGGACTTTCCCCAAACACTAAAACATGCAGACATGTGCACAGCTTCTTACAGGAAGGGGCACAGCAGTCCTGCCCTTGCTGCTCCCAACATGATTTTGCAGATTTTATTGCAGCTTTATTTTTGAGTTTGGGGTTTTTTTCTTGTGTTTTGGGCGAGTTCAGGTACTTTTATTTGTGTATTTGTTTTGTATATAAACAATAGCCTCTCACTGAAAGAGAGCAGGTTTAGGTGGAATATTGGGAAGGAATTGCTGGCTGGGAGGGTGGGCAGGCCCTGGCACAGGGTGCCCAGAGAAGCTGTGGCTGCCCCTGGATCCCTGGAAGTGTCCAAGGCCAGGTTGGATGGGGCTTGGAGCGACCTGGGCTGGTGGAAGGTGTCCTTGCCCACAGCAGGGGGTGCAATGAGATGCGTTTTATGGTTCCTTCCCAACCCAAACCATTCCATGGTTATTATTCCCACCCTCAGAAGGCGCTCCTGCACCACCTCACTCTGTGGGGCACCAACAGCCAACACATGGCCCAAGATGAGAGCAACTTCAAGGGAAACACCTGGGAAATGAGACCCCAGGCAGCACCTCCCGGGGACAGCCACTCACTCAGGTCGTTGTCCATCTTGAAGGCGATGTCCAGCTGCATGATGAAGAGCATGAACTGGAACCAGGGGCTCATCTCCTTGGTGGGGAGCGGGACGTGCACGGCAAACACGATGTCGTTGGCCTCGATCTGCCGGCTCACCGCCTCGTCGAAGTCCTTCAGCTTCTTGCAGTGGTTGGGTCCCCAGGGCATCAGCCACTTGGTTTTGTGGTGGTTCTTCCTCACGTCAATGCACTTCACCGACATGTAGGGAACAGCTGTGGTGGGGCTAGGAGCTGTGAAAGGAAGAGAACCACATGTGTAGCATCTTCAGATACCTTAGACAGTGGTTTCCCCACCAAAATACACAGCGCCCCATTCAACTCTTTGAAGGCAACTTGAAATAAATGCACCCAGTGCTGCTCCTTCACCGTTCCCTGATCTCACAGTCGAGTAATTAAGTTTGTTACATCCACGGGCCCATTCCTGACTTTGTAGTGGGATCACACTGGGATTAGCTGAAGAGCCAGGATCTGCCAGCTCAGTCCCAGGTACCTCATCACACCGAAACCACACGGAGTTACTGAAACAACACCCTTCCCACGTGCTCACTCAAGCAAATCCACAGGCAAAGCACATGCCCAGATAAACCCGGTTGGATAACTAATCCCAAACCTCGTGGTCCGGCAGGGCATTGACTGAATCACACGATTTTTCTAAGGCTCCTTGGGAACAGGGGAGCAGCACCACTTTGCACCGAACCCAGGCCAGGGCCACCACCACCACCACGTGCTGTCTGCACACCTGCTGTGGGAGCCACCTCAGCCCCACCCCAACGTGGGGCACACAGAGCCAGGTGCTGCAGAGGCCCTGCTCACCCTCTGCTGCTGGCTCCCAACACCCCCAAATCCAAGGGAATGAAAAGGACTTCAAAATACTCAAAGATGTTACACAAAGACTCACTGTGAGAGAGGTTCTGCCCCGCTTCCAACATCACTTGGGAAATCAGCGTTTTAATGTGGCGCAGAACTGCAGACCACGGAGACCAGCAGAGCTGGGGCTGCTCCAGCTCCTCGGGCCCCCAGGATCATCCGAGGGGCTTCCATGGGTCAGAAACACCAGAAGGTCAATAATTCCTGTCCTTTATGGATCCCCTTTTGTCATTTTTTTGGCACAACAGCCAGCTCAGCAAATTTCACACCAGTTAAATCAGAACTGTCCCATTTTCTAAAGTATCACCAAGAAGGAACCGCTGGACATGCTGCAATGACCTCCTTCCACCTTCACAGGTTTTGGGAAGCAGATGGAACAGGTTAACTCCTTTTTAAACTCCTAAAACTCTTCTTGATGTCTGTTTCCATTTGAATTAGAAGAAAGAAAAGTTATGGAATATGAATTTGTGAAATGTCATTTATTTGAGTCCCAAACTCTCCAGATCTTTTTAAAATGAAAGTAAGACTTGAAATTCAAAAAATTAAGTGCAAATTTAACCTAATAATGTAAGAGATGCTCTAACGCAGGGGATAAGCATTGAAATGTTCCTGTACCATGGATTAAAACAGAAGCAGCACATGGAATAAGGGACATTCAGATGCATTGAATAAGAGACACTTGATGTTAAAGTCCCTAGAGAAAGGACACCGCGGTGCTCATGTGAAACTGCAGGGCTCCTGCTGAAGATAATTTCATGCTGTCACCGTCCTGGTTCTGACAAATGGCCCAGGACTTCCCAAGCAGACCACAGTCCACCAGAAAGCTCCAATATTCCAATGAGGGGAACCCCCAAGGCGAGCGTGGCCCTCCCAGCCCCGTGTGCCCCGGCCCCGCAGGCACTGCTGCTACACCCGGCTGATTCAGCCCTGGCTCCCGAGCAATTTGGGCCCAGCAGGATGATTCCAGCAGCTCTGGAGCTGGTTGGGATCCCAGCCAGGAGCACCTTCCCCCAGCGCTGCCTCGTCACACGGTGACACCCGCGCCCCTTCCCACGGCAGGGAGGTGACTCAGCGCAGGGCCGCAGCAACTTACTCAAAAGCCCTTGCTTATAAACTGCATTTTTTCCATTTTTTGGCAGCACTGAGTTTCTTCCAGCTGCAGTCCCAGCCATGCCACAGAAAGGTGTGCTCAGAGGACTGCCATTGCTGGCTTAAGGGATGGGCTCAATGACCTTGGAGTGCTTTTCCAGCCTAAAGGATTCCAGGAGCACTCATGGAATCCAACCTAAATGATTCCACTCACACCCGCTCTCGATCTCAGCCCACAGTGCATACATGGCACTGCTGCACACAGTGGTCCCCCAGGAACCACACGAAGCTCATACATCAAAACAGCCCCCCCAGACCCCAGCTATTGACATGCCAGAAAGAAACAGCAAAACAGAATAAAATGGACTAAAATAACATAGAATCAAACAAAGCATTCAACAAACGAATGAAGCTGCAAGCCCAGGGTCACAGAACGCTTTCATGATGTGCCCGTAGTGCATAAAACACTGCAGTAAGTGTTGATTTCTCCATCGTGCCTCGATGCAGAACCCAGTAACCACGGCTAAAACTGCAGCTGGAAGGGAACATCAGGAATATTGCTGGGAAATAAGGCAGACATTCCAGCCAAGCTCTGAGCTTTTCAGCCCTGACAGATTCTGTGTGATTTCGAAGTAGGCATTTCTGAATTAAGAGACATCACTCCTTCCACAGAGAAGCCGAATGTTTCTTGCTTTGATGCGACTCATTATAGCCATAAATACATGTTTTCATCACTGCCTGATTATGATTTTAAACACTTGGCACGCTCCCTCCAGCCTCCCCTCTGCCAAAGTTACAGCTTTGAGGAGCAAGAGACAATTACTATATATATTCCTTGTCGGGAACCGCGCACCAAACAAACGTCGGCACTTGGCTTCCATTACTGATTTGGCTCCTGTCCCATTAAATTCAAGTGAGTGTTGAACCAAGTGGAAAAAAATGCTTTGTG
This sequence comes from Sclerurus mexicanus, assembly GCA_013396755.1. Lineage (NCBI taxonomy): Eukaryota > Metazoa > Chordata > Aves > Passeriformes > Furnariidae > Sclerurus > Sclerurus mexicanus. The sequence goes on along the minus strand of VWZF01004474.1, from coordinate 34,167 downwards.
AAGCTGCAGCCAAGTCAACTAACAGTATTACAAAGTGCTATGCAAAACAAAGCTCGCACCGAGGGATTTGGGCTGTGCCGCGGTGCCAAGGCGGCTGCTCCCAGCCCTGCTGCCTTGGGCTGGGGGAGGCTTCGTGTATTCCATGATAGATGTCAGCCTGTAAATAATTAAAGAGCTCTTGGGGCATAATACAGTGGAGAAGCCTCAGCCCGTGCTCCAGCTGCTTGCTGTGGGAAGGCAGGTCCCACCTGGAGTAACTGAGGAGCAGGGCTTCTTCCTTCAGGGAGCTTTGGGAGATGTCACTTCGGAGCACAGCTCCTCTCCGGGAGCCAGCCCAGCCAGGAGTCATCCCGAAAGCAGAGGCTGGGTCTGCCCAGGGAGCCCCCAGGAAGGAGCCCTGGCTCCAGGGGGCAGGAGCAGCCATGGGGCAGAGACCCCTCACACCAAGGGGTTCGACACCAGCGGTGCCGAATGCCAAAAGCCGTAGGCACGAGGCTGCTGGAGCTGCCAGAGGATCCCAGGATGGTTTGGGTAGGGAGGGATCTCAAATCCCATCTCATCCCACCCCATGCTGTGGGCAGGGACACCTTCCACTAGACCAGGTCGCTCCAAGCCCTGTCCAACCTCGGACACTTCCAGGGATCCAGGGGCAGCCACAGCTTCTCTGGGCACCCTGTGCAGGGCCTGCCCACCCTCCCTGGGAAGGATTTATTTTGAATATATTTCTCCTCCTTCAGTTTGAGCCCATTAGTCCTTGTACTATCACTACCGTTCTAGGTGAAGGGCCCCTTTCCAGCTTCCCCCTCGAGCATGGATGGTATAAACACATTTGTTTCAAAGGTATGAGGCAATGAGCACGTGCTGCTGGAAATGGGGCAGCTCCCGCTGCACCTCCTCCAGCAGAGCCTTCGGAGTTGCTCAGCTCAATGGAGAAGCACCAGCACATCCCAAATTCCAGGGGCACAGCAGATCGGGCTGTTCCCTGTGATGGTTTTAGCCAGGGAATACTTGGGCAGCCAGGCACCTTCAGCAGTGTGGCCACCAGTGCTGTGATGGACTGTCAGAGCTGTCTCAGCCAGGTCTCACACACTGAAGCAACTCCTGCACAGAACTCCATACTTCCCACTCAGCCCGGTCAGAGCAGGGATCACGGTCTGATCCCACCAGGTCAGCAGGAAAAAGGATCCCAGGGGCTTAGCTCAGGAGAAAAAAAAAAAAAATTACACTGTTTCTCTGGGTTTAGACATAAATCTTTAGGTAAGAAAAAAAATGACTAAGTGATCTCAATTTTTCAGCCTTTTTTGTTTTAGGATATTACATACCCCTACATTTGGGTATGAGCCACCATCACTCAGTATTATAATTTAAATAATTAAGTAGATCCCCAAAAAGCTCCTGTGATTCCTTCCTCCTGCACACAAGTTACAAGTGACATCCCCCACGAGCCCTCACCTCTGCGATCCACGTTCCGCACCTTCTCATCCCCAACACCTCCAGCACTTCCATTAACCACCGACCCTTGCTCCCACCCCATAAACAAGCCCTTTGGAAACTCTCAATTGCATTGTGTCCACATTGATTAAAGCCTGAATCCCCCTGACCTCGGGGGGATTTAACTTCTCCCGGCCCCGGGAGCATTCTGCTTTTCTACTCAATTACCCCCTTCCGCGCCAGCCAGCACTTCCCAGCGAGCACACACAAAGGGCTTCTGCTTCATTACCCTAACGACTGCAGGGTAGGAATAAACAAGCTAATTTATCATGGGCAGACCCGGCTTTGCCGGCTGGAACAGCCGCAACCTGAATAACATCATATATACCCTTATTTTTTACATATTTATTTATTTAATGCAGCATGAAAGGTTTCTTTTCCACCTCCCTCTTTCCTGACCTCGATGCCGCCAGTTTAATATATTTGAGTGACGCACAGTCTTTTAAGCTACTTTTTATTGCTAGTTACTGTTTCACAAAGCCTTTTCCTGAACACTGCGGCAGCTTTTATATGCAGAATTACTGTATATTTAAATAGTCTGTCTTTAAAAAAAATAAAACACAAAACCCCTCCGCTGCCTACTAGAAGCCCACTCCCCTTGGGAATGTTATTTCTTTTTCACCATTTGACTTCAAGTTTTATCCAGACCAAAATCCTTCCAAGCCCCAGGGCACCAATTCCATCCTTGTTTACAGTGGGGGTTCCCAGACACCCCAGTGCAGCGGAACACCCTCGTTCCTGCTGTCTCCAACAGACTTTCCAGCACTACAGGTTTCCCTGTCTCGTTCTGTTTCAGGCCATGAAAATGAACCTGGTCCCAACCCTCAAAGCAGAGACTGCGGGATTCCCAACTCAGCTCCATCGGATGAGAACACAAACACTGTGGATGCCCAGGACTGGAAGTGTTCAAGGCCAGGCTGGACAGAGCTTGGAGCATCCTGGTGTGGTGGAAGCCATGGCAAAGGGCTGGGATGAGGTGGGATTTAAGGTGCCTTCCACCCCAAACCATCCTGGGACTCTGTGAGTCCCTAAGGCTGCCGCTGCGTATTCCTGTGCGCACACTCATGTCAGAGGGATGGCTGGTTGTATTTGTCCTCTAGGAAAATGCTTCTCCAATGCTACCTTTTCAGCTTTAGGCTGTGCTGCCAGAAAAGCCTCTTCAGAGCAGCCCAAACTGGAGATTTCCCCCCCAAGAATCAGTATATTCCCACAGGAATAGCCATGCCAGGGTCTTTAGAGCAGGGGGCCACAGCACCCTGTGAAGCTGCTGCCACCCCACAGCAGCCAAAGGGCTCCCGAGGAACAGCCCTGCTCTTGGAGATAAGGGATTATTCCCTCAGCCCCAGGCAAGTCACAAAGCAAGTAAAATCCCAGGCGGCACAACTACATTCGCTGGGAGAACTGACTGAATGATCTCCATAATTCACATGCATATGCAACAGCAGCAACTACTGCCAAGTAGGGGAGCACTAGCACAGTTCCCTAAACGCAGAAATACATATTCAAAAATATTCTATTTAAAAGAAGAAAAAAAAGGGAGGTAGAACTGATTACTAATTGCCACAGACAGTCTGATCTTCCAAGTTGCCCCCTGTCAGTTTTCCACTGGGATGAAATGCAGTTCCTGCAACGCCCAGCCCAGGTATGAAATCCCTGCAAACAGAGGTCTCAGGGAGCAGGAAGAGCTGTTGTTATCCAGCAGCTTTTCCCCGGAGCCTGAAACTCCCCAAGTTTACAGATAAGACACCTTGGAAACAGCCAACACTCAGATATGTAAAGAATTCCATCTCCATGTGAACAGGCAGGCCCAGGTCCTGGCCCTCCCCCAGGGACACCTTCAAAGGCTTTCCTAGGCTATCAGAGAGTTATAACCCGGCTTCAAAGGCCATAAACGTTATTTACCGCGGGAAAGACTTCCCGTGTAATGGCTTTCCCTTGCAAAGGGCAGGGAGGCAGCAGGATGAGTGCTCAGGTCATGTTTAAACCCCTTATCGACACAAGGGGGGAGCAGCAGGAGGGCCATCCCTGTCACCTGAGCTACAAGGCACGGGGTTCCCTGATGCACCTCTCCCAAGTTAACTTAGTTTGGAAGTGGTGCAGCTGTGAGAAGAGAAAAACCCCACACCCCAGAGGATTCCCAGCTCCTCAGGCCCCCGTTCCTGCCTGGGAACTCTCCATTTCTGGCACTTCTGCCCATTCAGCTACAGTTACAGCTCTTAAAAAGAAGAATTGAGCAGCCCTAAACTAAATAGACATGACCTTTCGTGTCTGCTTTCTCCTCGGCTCCCAGCGCTTCTGCCAAGGCTGTAGCACTGCAGGAATGTGTCTATACAGAGGATCTATTGGCATTCATGGCCACGGAGCAGCACCGACCATCTCCTGGAGAGGCCCAGGATGAAAGGAAGTCAGGCACACAAAAATGCTCTTTGTTCCTGCCTGCAGACACCCTTTCCTAGTAGGCTGCACCACATACCTTGGAAATGCGAGTCAAAAGATCAGTTCAGCCCTAGGAAGGCAAGGAAATCCCAGGAAAGAAAATGAAATCCTGGAAACTCGGTGCTCAGGAGCCAAATCAGACATTTAGATAATGGGCTGGGATTGTGGAGAGCTGCTCGGCCATGGCCACACATGACTCATTATCTCTCCAGGCGAGACACAAGGAAGTTTGAGTTGCTCCAGTCACAACAATAGTGTTTTTTCAAGCCTAAGCAGAGGAAGGGAGCAGTGAACCTGCACCTTTTTAAACACATCCCCCTCGGCCCAGAAGACTCACGTGCTACATAAATACCTCCACTTTTCCAATCAGTTAAATTTGTAAAGTGTATGGTTGGGCACCAGGCTTTCAGTCCTTTTCATCACAGAGACTTCTCCTGCGCTCCCTGCCTCGCTTGAACCAAACCCAAGATAATCTGTGACTTGGAATGAGGCATCTTTGGAGCCACAGGACAGATTGAGTTGGAAGGGACCTTTAAAAGTAACTCACATAAAATAAGTTACTGGAAATTGCCTTTTCAATTGAAAAAGTCGGGACTGTGAAGCAGGGATGTTGCTGCACAGAGCTCTGGGGGTTTTTTCTTTTTAAAAATACTGTATATATAAAAGAATTCCAGGATGACAAGGGATTAGAAAGAGGAACAACAACAGCTTCCCACAAGGTACACAGAGGAAGATAATTTGTAATCAAAAGCTCTGCTTTCAAAACAACCAGGAGGCATTAAAGCCACACTAAATGAAGTCACATTTCATACACACAACTTCCACCACCCCGAGGCTGCCAGGAGGGGACACAGGTGTCCCAGCTCAGCTTTGGCCTGGAGCAGTTGTGGTGTGACCTCCATGGCAACATCCTGATCAAAACCCCCAGTAACAACACGGCCAGACGGATGCTGCAGCTGGTCCAGCTGCGGGAATCATGGAGTTGTTTAGGCTGGAAAAGTCCTCTGAGCCCATCGAGTCCAACCATCCCCCAGCACTGACCATGTCCCCAGGTGCCACATCCACGAAGCTTAGAAATCCCTCCAGGGATGGGGATCCACCCCTGCTCTGGACAGCCCCTTCCAAGGCCTGACCACCCTTTCCAGGCACAAATCCCTCCTGCTGTCCCCCCTGCCCCTGCCCTGTCCCACCTGAGCCCGTTCCCTCTGCTCCTGTCCCTGTGCCCTGGGAGCAGAGCCCGACCCCCCCGGCTCCCCCCTCCTGGCAGGGACTTGCAGAGCCACAAGGTCCCCCCTGAGCCTTCTTTTCTCCAGGCTCAGCCCCCCCCAGCTCCCTCAGCCCCTCCTGCTGCTCCAGCCCCTTCCCCAGCTCTGCTCCCTTCCCTGGACATGCTCCAGGCTCTCAATGTCTCTTGTTGTGAGGGGCCGAACACTGACCCCAAGTCTGAGGTTCAGGGCTTGTCCTCATGCTGAGTCCAAGGCTCTCACTGCTCCCAGGCCTGGTGGTACCCAGGGATGGCCACACCATACCCAGACAAGGCAGAGCCTGTGAGGGCTCCCGGGAAGGCCACGACTGTAAATCAGCATCAGCCTCATTTCTCACAAACGATAACAGGAAACATTCCTGTTGATCCCAGTCTCCTGTAATTTATGCATGCCATCATTCATAGCGGGATAGTGAAGACAAGGCTGCATTAGGATAATTTTATGGATCATGTTCTATCTCCTACTGATACATCCCAACTGAGCACATCACACGCAGCCCAGAAGCGTGACCTTCAAACAAGATGTTTGCCACGAACGGAGCAGACACGAGGAATTCTGTGGGGTTTGAAGCAGTGACAGCCCCACTCGTCTGGAGCCAACAGTTCATTACTGTAGCACAACAACACAGAAACGATCAATAAAATTATCTTTTGAGGTCTTTTCTCCCTCTCTGGCTTTGCAAAGCTCCCTCAGAAGGCCACAGAAACTTCACTCCGCCAAGGGAATGACTCCCTTACACGTCCATCTCATGCTTTGCCAACAGACAGCTCTAACCAAAACCCACTGGAGAGCTGATAAGATTCCTGCTCCTAAATGAAAGAGCTGTTAGAAATGTGGAAGTCGTATTACAACTGGAATTTTGCAGCTGACTGTTCAAAAACGAGCCGGGGAACCACCAGCAGCAGAACACCCCAATTTCAGGCAAACGAAGCTTTGTCCTGGTTGTTGTATCAGGTACCAAAGTGCTGCATTTGGGTATTTTGGACTTGCACGAGTAATCTGTTAAAATAGAGCACTTAGTCATTGTTTTGAAACATGACCTAAGTGCCTGCGAGGGGAAAGGCTGGGTTGGCTTTGCAGCCCTGTGCCACTTGTGTACGTATTTTGGTTTGTCTAGACCTGAACAAACTAAAATAACTGGATTTTGGTGTCTGTTCGGTGGATCAAACCAGACCAGGACGTTATTTCAGTGACACCTCGGCTCCCATCCCACCCGGTGTCACCTCTGGGAGCGGCCGTGCCGTGTCCCTGCTGCCACAGCTGGTGGCATTGGGGCTCTCCTGGCACGGCTTCGCTCCCCTCAAGAACGTCGCCCACCAGGCCCCTCCTGCCCAGCTGCCTCTTAGGAAACACCACGCGCTCAGGACTAACTGAAGGGGCAGCACCCCACTGCTGCAAGCCCAGGGTCAGTCACGAGCCACTGGATCAGTTTCCAGGGATGCAGGGAGCCCAACAAGGCATGACCCAAGGTGGTTTCCTGGGAAGAGGCACGCAGACCCCCAGGCTGTGATGCCCTGGTGTGTCTCACCCCGCCAGATGTTGGGAACCACACCCAGTTTACACACAGAACTTGTGTTTCACAAGCACCAAATATCCTTGGGCTTCCAGCTCCCAGGAGGGCTGGCTGGGAGCTGCTGGAGCCTGAAGAGGGGGATGAGGCTCTAAACTCCTCGAATGCATCAGAAGTGGTAAATACTGTGGAGGGAAAACCAGTTTGGGTGACTGATTAGAGCAGTTTGATCTGATGGAAGATCAGAAGTGGGGATTTCCAGTAATTAAGGAACTTTCTCCTGCAGTAACCCTTAGGACATGGCAGTGGAGAGAAGAGGCATTTACTCCTGCAGGATGGAGGGCCTGTGTTGGAGCAGGACATTCCAGCTGGAGAGGGACATTGAGCTCAGCCCCAGATCAGTCTCCGATGGCAGAAAAGCTCCTTGGCCCCAGCCCAGCCGACCTGTCCACGCAGCTCTGCAGCCCCAGGATGGGGGGGCCCAAGATGGATACCCAGCAGCAGCAGCCAATAAAGCAGGGAATAAACCAGATGGAAAACTGAACCAACAGCATCTAAATTCTTTAATCTCTGAATTCCTACTAACCCGAGCAGAAACACTGATTTCTTCCTTATGAAGCCAACTATAAAGATCTGTTTATCACATCTGTCCCCAGATGCCAGCACAAACTTTCTGATCCACACTTTCATTTGGAACAAGCCACTTCTTTAAACTTAACAATGAGAAACTACTAGAAAAAAACTTCTAAAATGAAGTCTGGCTTCTCTGCAGAGCACAGGCCACGACATTTTCTCTCATGAATCAGCGGTGGGTTCAGTAACCTGCTCTTGAATCAGTTCTTAAGGAGAAAAAAGAAAGGAAAAAAGCTAATCCTGATAAACTTCACGTGGGTTCAGGCCTGCAAAACCAGAAAAACTGGATTTTATTCAGTTTGTGCCAGTGATTCCTTTGTGATAAAGGTGAGGAAGCAAGAGGGTGAGGGACACTGAAGTTTTCCAAAATTATGTTTAGTGGAATTTCTGTGGTTATTAGGAGCTGATAATTAGAGAGGCCGCGAAGGCAAATCACCGACAGGCCCCAGGAACACAGTCTGCTTCCTGAGGAACAGCTGGAGGAATTCCTTCAATCCCTCTCAAACAGATCACCACAAGAACAGTCCAACTCCATTCTCCCAAAGAAGCACAACAAATTTTCTGAGCGTTGTGACTCTGGTTATCCACAGTCCTTCCCAAAACCCCAACAGACCCAAGGGAAGGGGATGGATCCCAGGGAACCGGCGCTGTCTCGGGGAGCAGGGAAGAACAATCCTTCCCGGCCAGAGCCGGCCAACATTCCCACCCTGGAAATGGCCAAAGCAGCCAGATCCACGCGACCATCATTACAAGGAGCCGGCGCATAACTCAGCAGCTTTCTAGTAAAAAAAAATAAAAACCAAACAAAAAACCCAAACACAAAAAAACCCCAGGACTGCCCCAAACCCGCTCTCCTCCATGTTCCTCCTTCCATCCCGCCGCGAAAGCTCCGGCCCGCAGGCAGCCCCCAAGTGCTGTGCCCCAGTTCCCATCGCTGCCTCCGGGAACACTCAGGGATAAACACAATCTGGGCTTTAGAGCGCCGGGCGCGGAGGGCGCTGTGCGGAGCTGGGGGTGCCGGGGATAACACCCCCAGCCAGCAACCACGCGGGGCTGCGGGAGCAGGACAGACCCAGGCCGAGCGGCCGCGGATCCGAGCTCCCCCCGGGCAGGGGCTGGGGGATCCCCCGGGACAGGACCGCGGAGCGGCCGCGGAGCCTGTCCGGGAAGGGCTCGGGAGCTGGGGGTCCCTCCTAAAGGAGGAGCGGGGGTGAAGGGAGGGGTCCTGGGGAAACGAGCCCGGACAAAGCGCGAGTGCGGAGGGTGGGGGGACCAGACCCGGGAGAAACCCGCACCAGTCCCTCCTCTTCGTCTATTCTTGTTTTCCCCCTGATTTTTTTATGATTATTTTTGTTCTCTTTCGGGCAAGGGGGAGGTTTCCTCCCGCGGCCGGTTCGGAGGCCGAGGCACGGGGAGGGAGGGGCAGCGCCAAGAACGGCGGAAAAACCTTTCTAGAAAATAAATTATTATTATTTCCTAAGCCAACTTTGAAACGCGAGGCTCCCTGCGCGATCCGTCGCCATACTGAAGCTTTCCCCCTTCCCTCTTTCTTTAAGTGCGGGCTGAAACAAGGCCAAAAAAAAAAAAATAAAGAAAGAAAAGGGAACCAAGACAGAAACTTTTCGCTGCCCGTCTCCCCCCGCAGCAGCGGCGGGACGGGCACAAAGGGCCCGGAGCCGGGATCGCCTGGCTACAAAAGCGGGTAATGAGATCATGGGAGCGAGTCAGCGATACTGTAACAAGCACCAAACAAGCGCGGAGCGAGGAGGAGGAGGAGGAGGAAGGCAAGTGGCCCCCGGCACTCACCGATGAGCCCTCCCACCAGGAAGGCGATGACTTGGAACACGAGCAGGATGCCGCCGACNCCGGGACACAGGGACAGGGACCGGGGGAGCGGGACCGGGACACAAGGACACCGGGAGCGGGACACAGTGACAGCGGCACTGGCTCCGGGACTGGGACACAGGGACAGAGACACAGGGACAGAGACACTGGCACCGGGAGCGATACCAGGACAGGGACAGCGACAGGGGGACAAGGACCGGGACACAGCGACAGCAGCACTGGCACCGGGACTGGGACACAGGGACAGAGACACAGGAACAGGGACACCAGCACTGGGAGTGATACCGGGACAGGGACAGTGGGACAGCAACACTGGCACTGACACCGGGACAGCGGCACCACCAGCACTGGGAGCAATACCAGTACAGAGATACTGGGACAGCGACACCAGAGCAGCGGCACTGGGACAGCGGCACCGGCACAGCCAGGACAGCAGTGCCCAGAGCTGGGAACAGCCGGGCTAGGGGGAGGTCAGAGATGTGACAGTGCTACCCCTGCCATGGGCAGGGACACCTTCCACTGGCCCAGGTTGCTTCAAACCCCATCCAACCTGGCCTTGGACACCTCCAGGGATCCAGGGGCAGCCACAGCTTCTCTGGGAGTTCCATCCCAGCCCCTCCCCACCCTCACAGCCAGCGATTCCTTCCCAATATCCCATCCATCCCTGCCCTCTGGCAGTGGGAAGCCATTCCCTGTGTCCTGTCTCTCCATCCCTTGTCCCCAGTCCCTCTCCAGCTCTCCTGGAGCCCCTTTTGGCTCTGGAGGGGGCTCTCAGGTGTCCCTGGAGCCTTCCCTTCTCCAGGCTGGACACCCCATATACACTATCACATTTTCTCCGGTTTTCTCCCATCCCATAGCTCTGAGCAGTGCTTCATCCTTCCCTCAGCACTACTGTGATTCGTCCCAGTTGCTCACACTGAGCAGGTTTCTCAGTGTTGCTCCCCTCCATTTAACCCCATCTCCCAGGCAAGGATGCCATGTACCCATCCAACCCTCTGCAATGTGCTGGCCTCCTGTATTCACTTGTTCCTCTGCCTGACCCAGAACAAGCTCACCAACCCCTGCCATCCCCTGCCAGCAACAGGACAAGGGGAAATGGGTTTAAACTGAAGGATGGTCAATTTAGGTTATATATAAAGAAGTTTTTTACAATGAGGGTGGGCAGGCCCTGGCACAGGGTGCCCAGAGAAACTGTGGCTGCCCCTGGATCGCTGGAAGTGTCCAAGGCCAGGTTGGATGAGGCTTGGAGCAATCTGGGACAGTGGAAGGTGTCCCTGCCCATGGCAGGGATAACTGTAGGTATTTTGTGACCACGGGGCAGTTAAATCATTCAGAATACTGCAAGTTTAACCTTTCTTTTTGTTTAGTTTTAGCTTTACTTTCAGATTACAGTTATGACTTCATTGTTAAAAATAGCTCCTAATGGATGAGTCCTTGTAGCCATTATGAACCCAATCGGATCAGTCACACGGACGTGCTTCCAAAAATCAAAGCCTCTCAGTGGCTTTTTGCCAACACAATTAAAGACTTAAAATACCAAATACTTTATACTGAAATAAAATAAAAAATCCCACATAGAACAATTGCTATTAAAAAGGCTTCTTTTGAAATATCTAATAATAATTTTTTGGATGTCTGTCTAACACAGGGTTGATTCTGAGTGATGATTTTTGTTATTTTCTCTGTTGGGAATGGGACAAGCTTTTGAATTATGTTTGTTCCCTCACAGTCTGTAACCACTGCTGACAAGGAGAGTCATACAAGTCCAGGCCACTCTTTGAGGTCCCAGTTATCCAAATGCAGGGACCTGTGTGAGCAAACACAGAATCAGGCAATGATTTAGGTTGGGAGGGACCTTAAAACTCATCTCCTTCCACCCCCTGCCATGGGCAGGGACACCTTCCACTGTTCCAGGTTGCTCCAAGTCCCATCCAGCCTGGCCTTGGGCATTTCCAGGGATCCAGGGGCAGCCACAGCTTCTCTGGGCAGCACCTTGGGAGCCACAGGTGCCACTAAATCCAATCTGCCTTAATGACTCTACAAAATTTACATGGGGCAATGTCCCATTAGTCCCATTTGTTCCACGCCAGTTATTTCTGGGACAAAAATGTAAGAGGCAGAGCTCAGATCCTGGCATCAGAAAAAAGTCTGAAGGGAAAAAAAGTAAAATAACTAAACCACAGGAAACAGTTCTTCACATTTATAAGGCACTTTCCATCTCTGCTACCTTCCTACATCTTTAATACTGCAAAGGTTGGAGATATTAATCACATGTGACTTTTGACACGTGTCCAAAGGGCGTAGAGAGCACATTCCAATGTGACCACACACGGAATGGCACCACAGAGGAACCAACCATGCTTTCCAGCTGTTCACAAATCAGAATTCCTGTCTCTGAAAGGCCTCCAGAATCAACCATCTGGGAACTCATCCACTTGCTGCTTCTGACATTACTTCTCCTGCCTGCTTTAGGCTGTCGGGAAAGCTCAGCTTTTAAAATAGCTGTGCCAGGGTCAGCCCCAGGCAGGAGGAGGAGCTTTCCACAGAGAACTCTTGGCAGGGCTGGGCCTGGAGCCCAGATTTTCAAAGGGCTTTTACTACCTAAAGGTGTAGGTAAGGGCACAGTGGGATTTCCACATGCTCCTAAGTTTTGGTGCTTCATGTCTGTGCCAAAAGTTACTGGAAAACTTCCGAGAAAACTTTCTCTGGATGCTCAGTTTTCACAGAGAATACCCTCTCCCAAAGTTTTGCAATTTTTTCCTCCTCTTGTCCATGTCAATTGGATGATTAATAGGAATAATTTTGGGGGAAAAAAAGCCAGAAGTTAAAGGTCTTTCCCAAACACAACTGTAAAAGGGTATTTGCTACAAATACAGCAAAAGCCTTCTAGTTCCTGAGGGGAGTCCATGAGAAAGAGGGAGACACTGTTTACAAGGGCCTGGAGTGGTGGGACAGAGGGAATGGCTTCCCCCTGCCAGAGGGCAGGGTTAGATGGGATATTGGGAAGGAATTCTTCCCTGTGAGGGTGGGCAGGCCCTGGCACAGGGTGCCCAGAGAAGCTGTGGCTGCCCCTGGATCCCTGGAAGTGTCCAAGGCCAGGTTGGAGGGGGCTTGGAGCAACCTGGGATAGTGGAAGGTGTCCCTGCCCAGGGCAGGGGTGGAATGAGATGAGCTTTGAGGTCCCTCCCAAGCCAAAGCAGTCTGGGATTCTGTATCTCCCTACATAAAACACAAAGTAGTGCACAAAAAGCAGATCAAATCATGGCCCTCCACCACCAGATTTAATCTTCTGAACTTGTGTTTGCACTTGCCTCCTTTATTTGCAGTCGAGCAAAACAACAACGGCCCCGGGGGTTCAGCTGTGACTCTGCTCTCAGGGTTGAGGGCTCTGTCCTTCAGGGTGTTGCTTGATTGAACTGCAGGTTCTTGTTCGGTTTGGGATACACCTGAAACATGACAAAGTTCCTCCTAGTAATAAATAATGTGCAGTTTAAAGACAATTAAAAGAGTTCAAAAGCCCTGTTTATTTCCCAGTACTAACTGCTTTTGAAGGCAAATGCCTAGTTCTGTTCTCCTGCAAATACTGATTACATGGAAAATTTTCACACCGAGCCGGAAAAGGGCGTTTTATGTTATTTCCAGCACACAGATGGTGGGGAACATTTTCTCTTGGTAAGAACAGCCTTTTCCATGGTTTGTTAAGATACTCCAAAGTAAAACTGAGCACAGCATAGATGAAACCCAGTGTGTGAGGGCTGAGTCTGGTGAGAGGACAGAGATGGACAACCTGTAAGCGCCCACTGTGGTTGGGATTAGGAAGAACAGTGCCAGGAATGCAGCATTTCCTCTCACACAGCCCCGCTCTAGAGAGCAAATATTTGCAGCAATTTTGAAGGCCCATTGTAGTTCAAGGCAAACATTCATTCACTGATTAGGAACGGGGAAAGCTGAGCTTTGCCACTGTTCCTACATCTGGGAACACAGAGCTGGAGATAATATTTCATAGCATCACAGAGTCATTAAGAAAAGCCCTGCCAGCCCACAGAGCCCACCCTGTGCCCTGTCCCCACCCTGTCCCCCAGCCCAGAGCACTCAGTGCCACAGCCAGTCCTGCCTTGGGCACCTCCAGGGCTGGGCACTCCAACCCTCCCTGGGCAGCCCCTGCCAAGGCCTGACCACCCTTTCCAGGCACAAATCCCTCCTGATGTCCAACTGAACCCTCCTCTGAAACAGCCTGAAGCCGTTTCCTCGTCTTGTCCCTTGTTACCCATCATGAGACCTTTTACTGATGTGCCACCCATCCTGCAAGCTCTGAGATTTCAGGCTGCTCTCCAGGCATTAATTATGCAGCTCAAAGCTCCATCTCCACCAGGAGTCACAGACTCCTTGCATAATTTCTTTGATAACAATATGTCAAGAAAGAAAAGAACACAAACTTTGTAAGGAAACTACCCAGCCACCCGGGTTTTAATCACAGAATAGCGGACTGGTTTAGGTTGGAAGGGACCTTAAAGCTCATCTCATTCCAACCCCATGCCATGGGCATCTTCCATGAGAATCTTAGTCTTTAATCTTAGAGCACACAACAACCACAAACAGCTGAGAACAGAAGACCTACACAGAGCACCCCAAACACCCACTCCCAGCCACTCTGCACCTACTGGACTCCTCAGCAGCACTGGGCGGGGGTGATGTTGTCCAGCTTAAGCCCTTCAGAGCCACTGTCTCCACTCCGCTGTGCCTGTCCTGGGCTTCCTCAGCAAAGAACTGGGCAAGCAAAGCTCCAGTTCATTGGGTGTGGTCCAGCACCTGGAAAACATTGAAAGAACAGTCCCAGACGAGTCTCCTGATGGCTCTTCTCTGATATGCTTTCCGTCAGGTGACAAAGCTTTCCTCACATTAGGATGAAGATGAAGCTTCAGTAGAATCATAGAATGGTTTAGGGTGGAAAGGACCTCTGAGACCATTGAATCCAAATGTTCCCCCAGCGCTGCCGAGGCCACCACTTACCCATGTCCCCAAGTGCCACATCTACAAACAGGGCCATGAAGGCTTCCACTCAGTATGAGACAAAACCAAACTGATGATTTGACAGAGCACATTTCAGCCTGACAGTCTCAAAGTGCAGACTTGTGATATCCTGAAGGAGGGCCCAGTAACAGCACATTAAAATAATTTATTAAAGACTGTTCAAACTAGATTTTTAAGTTTTATTTATAGTCTTTACAATTACCATGTGGTTAAACAGCTCAAGCCCTCCAAATGTGTGGAAGTCTTTTATTCAAGTCAGCCAAGATGTCTTTTTCAACCATTACTGCAATCATCAATAGGCAGAGTTCCTGCAATGGGATATCTGACAAGTGTAGGGAAGATTCATCATTAATCAATCACTAAACTTCCACGTTCTTCCGTCCAAACGTCTTCTGTAACATAACGACCATCTGGCAGTAAGAACAGCTCTACTTGAATCCTTCTCTTTGATTGAGAAATCATCTGGAGGCCCAAAAGACTTCTCTCACCAAAACCTCTTCTGATACCCCCACCCTCGCACAGCTCCCTCCCACCGCTACAAACTCCATTTCTGGAAAGCCACAGCTCCAAAGCCACAGAACGCAGGTGACTGGGAAGGTTCTGCTAATCCACAGTTGGGGCTGACAAAACTCCCTGTTGGCCTGGGCTAAACTTGTGCCCAGTCAAAGGTTTCAGGTTGGGGGATCAGTGTGCAACCAGCCAAAGCTGTGCTCAGCCTCTCACTGCCTCTTCTGTGGGCCATTATTCCAGTGGTTCCTGCCTCTCCTCAGTCCTCATGGAAGTGCAAGCCGGGAGCTCTGCCCTGTTATTCTCTCTCAGGACTCTCCCTGTAGCTGTGCCTCCCCTCAGCCTGATCTCCCACCTTGCACCAAGCTTCTGTGATTGTTTTTACCACGGTCACCCCCGTCTCACAGGGTTTCTTGCCTTGTCTTGAACCTCCACATCAAACCCAATCCAGACTTTGTCAGGCATCTGCATCCATCGTGGCTTTCCTTTCCGAACACCATTCCAGTCTGGCATTTCTCTACCTCCAGCGGTGGCATCTCAGGCACAGCACACTTGGATTAAGAGCCTCCAAGGCACTGAATATCCCAGTAGGCACCACACTTGGGAGAATGGAATGTTGGAATGGGCTCGAGCACCCACCCAGGCTGGAGACTGCCTTTCCTGGTGTGTGGCCTCCCCAAAAGCAAGCAGAGAATGTTGTATTTCTAACAGATATGGAGACTTTAGTGTTAAAAACTATGCCCAGGATCCTATCTTAGGACAAAAGGATTAGCAAAAGTAAATTCCTCCTAAAGCCTGAATTGTACAGTTGTTTGCAGCAAAGTCTTTCTGGTTCAGTTGCTCCTGTTCGTGTTCAGGATACAGCAAACAAACCCCAGGGTTTTGACAGCTTTTTGTCATTTCTCGTTGAACTTTTTATATTCCCATGAATCCAATCCATTCCAAATTTAGCACCAGAAATGAAATTAGCAGATGCTAAATTTTAAAAAATAAAAGAAAATTAAAGCCATTTTTTCATATTCCCATGAGAAGTGAAAAAATGCACATGGATTGAGTGTAGTGTGGTACCTACCCTGTAATTGTAACACCAAGCAACACACTCTAATCCAGTTTCAGTGAAAGCTGGTATCAGTTAATTAAGGTGAGAGAGGCACAAGAGATTTAACCAAATTCCAGGGTAACAGCCTTGTCTGTGTTCAGATGAACAGTTGACTAACATGAACCAACGGTAATATTTTATTCTTATATATGTAGGTGGCTCTTTGGGGTTTGGTAAAAAATTATTTGATACACTCAGTGCTGGCACTGTGTGTAAACACAGAATTATCAGCTAATGCAATCTGAAGCCTCAGAATTACTGAGAAATTAGAAATTCAAAGTTAAACCAAAGCAATATATGCTCTCCTTGGGACACATGCCCAAAATGCCACCTAAACCCAGACATAAAGCAGGGATTAGGTTTAAGGATCTCCTAGAAAGAGAAATCTGTTTTGGAACAGTCACAAAGGGCTGTCGCCAGAACTATCCCGTAATAGTTACGAGCTGTAATTTGACATTTTAGATACACATTCCTCTTGCCAAGTAATATCATATTTTGGCTCTTGCCAGAGAAAATAAAGAGAAGGATCTATCCAGGATGAGTAATTTAGGACGATGTAATCAAGGCAAGCTGCCCCACAGACTGGGAACTGAATTAAAATTAGCAAGCTAAGGGGTTGTGTCCTCTTAAATAAAAGTCTGTGTATTACACAGGGAAAAAAATTAGAAAGAAAAATGGTTTTCTCGTTAATCTTATTTTCCATCTGAGCCAAGTGTAGGCTCTCACCCCGAGAGCAGATGATTTGAGGTGGGGTGGCTAAAGCAATCATGGCTGTGAGCTGTGTTCCCTGGAGGTTTCCACCCCTGGACACACATCCCAGGCAAGGAACGTCCTGCTCCTCAGCTGCCCCTGTTCCCCACCCAGCACATTCGTGCTCTGATTCCCTGAGCTGCCCGATTCCAAATTGCATCAGAACACTGGGCTGTCCGTGGAGCTGGCCAAGAGGCACAGACAGGTCCCAAACCCCGAGGAGGTGACCCGCGGCAGGAGAGTGCAGCTGGCAGGAGTAAGTGCCTCTGTTGTCACAGATTAATCCACCTGTAATTAGGAGCTCCCACAGCTCCGTGGCCCTGGGTGCCGCGTAACTGGAGCAGTAAATTGCTGTCTCTGTGGCACCAGCTACTCCAGCATCATTTAACCGAGCTGAATAACCCAAAGAGAGTGGGGAAAGGACTTTGCACGGCTCGATCTCCCCATCTTCATTTAGCTCAGAGCCTGAAACAGTTAATGAAGCAGATGGCTAATTTAGGGGGAATTATTGTGTGGTCTCCAATCTCCAGGCGGTGATTCACAGTTCTACTCAGCACTTTTGGGTGATTACTCACCCTCTGCCTTGCTGCTCCCAAAGGCAAAGCCGGCAGAGTGCTGCCCCTCGGCTGCCCCGGTCACAGCTCTGCTTTTAGGGGTCTTTGCCAGCCTAAAGGATCCCACGATTTTGGTGCAAAGCCACCTCCACCAGCTGCAGGGCGAGTTCATGCTGCGCTCTGATGGAGGGATTCACTCAAGCTCCTCTCGGTTTCTGTGAGGTCTCTGCTCTCACTGCCAGAAGGAATGACCCGGATAGTTTTATTGTCAGCTTCTCTCACATTCTGGTGTTGTAAATTTGAATAATTTCCTTAGTTTGCTGTCAGGCATTTCTTTAAAGGAAAAGCAATCAGGGTAAGCCCATGTTTTGAACTCTGACGTGGATTTTATACCTTAGTTAAGTGCTCATTCAGTTTTGTAGGCAGCAGATGTATTTGTTAAACAGAACATTATTTTTAAGAAGTCTTCTGGTATATTAAAAATGCATCAATATAAGGAAAGGAAGATTAGTAATGAAATGATTTAAATATTTAAATTAACTTGTGCCAACGTTAAACTAACCTTTCCCAAATGCTATACCACATGCTGATGCAAATCACTGCAGTTTTTTACAATAAATCACAGACATTTCAGCTGGAAAAGACTAATTTGGTGATCTTGTGTGTTGCTGTCACTGCAAATTTTTATCCAAGTGTATTTACCAGGTCAAGTAGTGGAAACCAATGAGCTGAAAGGGTGAGAAGAGTAAACTCTGTTCCTTACATCCAGGGCTGCTCGTGGTTTAAGGGAACTAATGAATTTCTAGAGAGATCTTTGCTCCCCTAACAGCCAAAACCGATGCCCATCTCGTGTCAAGGACTCAAGCTGGTGGTATATTTTCAGGAGATCTGATTCTGTAATAGCAATAAACCCTGTCTAAAAGAATAATGCAGAGTGTGTCTCAGTCAAGCCACATTTCCTGCTAAGGCAAAAGAGAAACCTGGAATCATTGTCCTGGAATGCACCAAAACCTCTTAACACAAGCTCCTGAAATATTCATGAACATTAAGAAAATAGCAAACTTTTGGAGAGTGTGCTATTTAGATGTCACTTGCTATGTATGTGCCATCTCGAAGCTCTAAAAATATCAAGGGAAGGCTTTTTGCAGAAAGTAAATGAAGTAACAGGGACCTGGGAATTTTATCTCCTGGCTGCCACGGACCACACAATGCTGATTAATTCAGCTCCTCATTACTCAGCTAACTGGGAAAATTCCTATGAGCAGATCAGTGAGGAGTTCAGGATTTAAAGATAAGATTTACTAAGTGTGTACATTATTAGTAAATAGCAGAGGAAACACCCAGCTGAATTTATGTTAAGTGAAGGACTAAATTTACATTAACCAGCTGATTTACATGAACTTCCCCAGCTTCTGCATTTTTGCTCCTTTTGGAGAGTTCAGAGAAAAATGCTCCTCAGACCTCAAATTCTTATGTTAAAAACTGTGGAGAAGGAAGAAGGAGGAAAAAAGGAAGGAAACTGAGAAATTAGGAACTTCAGCTGCAGGTATGGAACGTGCAGCAGCGCAGCCATCCCCCCACCACTGCCCATCCCTCCCCTGGCTGGGTTTGTGTCGCTGGTGAGGCAAGTCAGGAGCTCCCCCATTGTGAATTAGTCACAATGAAGGAGGTTTAGGAGCAAGCAGACAGCAACTTCACGTGAAGTGCTGGAAGTAAGAGACCACTGTTGAAATGTTTATGTGTTTAGCAAAGACATAAATATTTGGAGAACAGCAAAGGACAGTGCTTGGCATGGGCAGACTGAAATCATTTACCTGATTAGCTGGCCCCAGTTCCAAAGACATTTCCTTGGCAGCAGCCCCAGCTCCCCCCAGCCCTGGGCACAGGAATTATCCCTGCTCCGTGCTTGCAAAGCCCTTTGTGGTGCTGTGGAGGGAAATCAAGCAAGAGGCAGCTGCAGGGAGAGAGGGAGGGAGGGGGAAAGGGATGGAGAGCAAATTGCTTCCAGGTGTAGCCTCAGACTGTCTCACATTCCCAGGCTGGGTCGCTCCAGGCATAACTCAGACAGCATTTTGTCCTGGTTCCACACAGCCCTGTACTGGCTGAGGAATCCTCTGCCTGGGAGAGCCTTTTCCCGTAGGAATGGGGATGCAGGTTTCTGCTTTTCCAGCTGGATTGATCTCCCATCCGGTTCATCAGGGGGCTGTGTCAATTCTTGCGGACTGGGTTAGGGTTAGGTTGGATATGGGCAAAATTGCTTCAGGTAAGGGCTGTCCAGCCCTGGCACAGCTGCCCAGGGCAGGGGTGGATCCCCATCCCTGGAGGGATTTCAAAGCCCTGTGGATGTGGCACCTGGGGACATGGTCAGTGTGGCCTTGGCAGTGCAGGGTTAATGGTTGGACTCCTTGGTCTGAGAGGGCTTTCCCAACCTAATAATTCCATGATTCTGTGAGCCTTCTGTGGGGATCATCCTGCCTCCAGAGCCCACTGCTGCTGAGAAGATGAAATGAGGAATGGCCAGATTGCTCCAGACAGAAGAATGCCAGTCCCCCCCTCCCAGGGCCCTTGGCAGGGACTTGCACCCCCAGGCTCCCCGTCACTGGCCCTGCCGACAGGGAGGCAGATGGAGGCCAGACTTCCCCGCTGAATGGAGAAGCCTTGCTCCTTCTCTGTGTGCTGGTAAACCCAGCAGCACCTTTGCAGAGGCACCAGGGCACGGCCTGCTCCGAGCCAGCAGGGAGCGAACGCCGGGTACGTTTGCCGTGGCAGGACTATTTCTGGCAACACTCTCCCAGCTATTGATCACAAGTCTAATGTTGTGAACAACGTTCTGGTCTGGAGTCTGTCTGTAACTGCTGTTTTTATAGGTGTAGAAACTTATTTTGGATTCAGTTATTTTGAAAAACAGCAGGCAAACTTCCTACGCTGTGCTTAATAAAATTATTTGAATATATATAGAAAAAGTCAAGTTACATCATTGTGTGGTTTCTGAGAGCTGGTTGCTGCCTCAGAGAGTTCAGTTGATTAGAATGTGCAATGAGAAGTGTCCAAGGGCAGGTTGGACGGGGCTTGGAGCAGCCTGGGCTGGTGGAAGGTGTCCCTGCCCATGGCAGAAGGTGGAATGAGGTGGGCTGTGAGGTCCCTCCCAACACAAACCACTCCAGGACTCTGTGATTCTGTGAGAACTGCTGTTCATACAGCAGGAAGCAAGAACTGGCCATGAACTAGGACTCCCTTTGATAGAAAAGTCACAGAAATAAATGTTCCTTCTCGTGCAATGACAATTCTCTTGAATTTTGCTTTCCTGTCCCATTGACACTGTCTGGTTCTGCATGGTGTCTACCACAGTTAGTTCACTGAATCTTCTCAGATCAAACTCAGCACTGATCTTTAACCCAAACATCTCACTTATACCATATTTGATGCTTGCGAAATAAATAGGAATGAGGGGGTTTCTTTACATACATTTTTAATGCATTTAGTCATAGGCTTCTTCTCCTGAGACTGTTATCAATACCTCTCTCAGTCAACAGGAATAAGGAAAATGAATTTCTACAGTGAACATTCATCATCTTTAAAACAGAACTGTCATTAAGACAGACCCCTGCCAAGATAGCTGACATTTTTTGTACTTGGGATTCATAAAACTCTCCCAAGGAAAGAGATATAATAAGCCTGGAGAGGTCTGTTAGACAAGGGGAAATCAGAACTCTCCTGGTCCATTTGCACCCTCGGGTGGGGTTCTGGGGTTGTTTTAACTTGCTGGTCCCTCACCCTGCACCAGCACCTGAGTTTGAAAGCCTTTTCAGTTTTAACTGACCTGCTGCCTGTTCAGTTTTGGAACATGGTGGGAGGTTCAGGGTGAAGTTACAGGAGGTGGAGAGAGCTGATCTGACAGAAGTCTGATCCTTACATGGGAAGGAACCATTCCTCCTCCTCCTCCACGCATTCCTGAAGCTTATCATGTGCTGGCTCTGATGCTTGCTGGGCCCCTGCAGCTGCAAGCCAAGCAGAAAGCATTCTTTTTATCTCACACAGCTAACAGCTCCTTGCCACCCTCCATTAGCCCAGGTTGCCCCAAGCCCTGTCCAGCCTGGCCTGGGACACTTCCAGGGATCCAGGGGCAGCCACAGCTTCTCTGGGCACCCTGTGCCAGGGCCTGCCCACCCTCCCAGGGAAGAATTTTTGTCTAATATCTAATCCAAAGTGCACAGCTCTTCTTCCAGCTAAGAATAGTCAAAGCTGCAAAGAGGTTAAAGCACCTTCAACCAAAATGCTTAAGCAGGGGTTAAAATCCTGGTGCCTGGTAAGACACAGACCCAGCTCTAGGAAATGAGCTCTAGATGCTCATGGTGTGAGCAGTCCTGGTGAGGTTATGAGGAATTTGAACTGCTCCCACCTCAGAACACATTACAACAAAGTCTAAACTCCACACTTTCAGCTCCTCTTTCCTGTGCCTTGGCAAAGAACAGGGACACGACTTTGAAGCAGCTTTCCTATTCCTATGTGCTGTGCCATAAAAGGGTGTGAGGCTGCTGGAATTACACTGGAACCCAAGGCACAGGGGACTGCAGGGTTTTCTGGACACCTCTGCTCCTCCAGCCAGGAGTGCAGGGCTGGCACAAATCCCTTACATGAGGTTCGTTGGACTGAGAAAACTTCTGGTACAATTGGTATTCTCCAGTGATGGTTTCCACCCAACGCAAACCCAGATGGACTGGATTATGGGTTGCCTTGTTCATGCCAGAGGTCTGGAATCTCCATCCCCTGCCCTCAGGAATGGGCATGGAGCAGGACAGGTCCCCAGCACACCACGGGCTGGGAGATCCATGTGGCCTCAGGCACCAAACTGCGCTGACCAGGGAAAATGCTCCCAGCAGGCAGAGCCTTTAGAGGATCGGGGGGAAAGAAAAAGCACGGTAAATGTTGCCTCTGCCTGTCTTTTTAACAGTGCAGGGATCTCTTACTGATCCCCCAAATCCTCCCAAAACAGCCCCCACCACTTGTGCCAAGGACTGCAGAGGGGTGATCTGCCAGTCCCTGCCTGCAGACTGGCTGAGCAGCCAAACCAACCTGCTCTGCAATTTTTTCACCATTTCTTATCAAAATACTGACCTGATACAGGGAGGCTCTAACAAAACATCATAAAGTCTGCTGCTGCCAAGGAATGATTGCTGCTAGCATTTATTTTTCCACAATTATATTGAGGGTTGTCCTTTCGAGACAGAGCAGATCAAGGAGTGGTGCGTGCAGTACATCATCCCAGGATAAATCCGGGGAGGCTCTATGACTCAGGAATGACTCACTGCTCCTCCTCTGTTCCTTCCAGACTCTTGGGGGTGTGCTAATTTATTGCCAGTCTGTATCTGCAGTAAATAATTCCCCCCTGTGCAGAAGGAATTGCATGTTCTGCTCATTGCTCAGCTCTCCAGAGGGGTAAACAGGTGAGTGTTCACCTGCAGCCTGAGACCCCAGGGCTCGGTGAGCTGTGCAGAGAGCAAAGCAGAGAAATGGGGGAGGTATTTTTCCTTCCTCCAATAACATGCTGTCCAGGTTCGTTATGTGGAACTAGATTGTTCCTACCAAACCCCCCAAACCCCGATTACTAAAGTAAGGTTGACCTTTCAGAGAGTTATTTCAAAGAACTTGGATAAAATAAGATGGTATGACTCAAGCAACAGGAGGAAAGTGTCTGCAGCACAGTTAAGCCACACAAATTCGTTTCACTGTCAGAATCAAGTATTCTGAAAAAGAAACCCAAACCAAAAAACAAGAATGATTAATCTTTCCTTCTCTTAAGCAAGGCAGATTGCAGTGTCCCCATGGAGCAAGACAGGAAGTGTTCAAACAATGCCTGCTTAGTCTCCAGCATGTCCTCACTAGCAGGAGCACAAGCCTTAGGAGAGAAAGATAAAAATAACTAAAATAAGAGATTTTTACATATACATGTACACTATAAGTATATTGAGAGAGTCAGAGAAAAGCACAAAAAGATACTGAATAGGAAATTGTTCAGTTCTTCCCAGCCAAAGAGTTCAGGAGCCTAAGGACATTGAGGATACAGTAGAAATACAAAGAGTGGTGCTGAAGGGAGCCTGGAATGGCCTTGCTAATCAAAGACAGAAAGAAAAAATAGTTGCAGAATGACAAAATAGCAGTGAAGTATAATATTGGAAATATATATGTTGAAATTTAAAGAAATCATCAAATCCTAAATTTATAGAGTCATAGGTTCTCAGGATGGTTTGGGTTTGAAGGAATCTCAAAGCCCACCCAGTGCCACCCCCTGCCATGGGCAGGGACACTTTCCACTGTCCCAGGTTGCTCCAAGCCCCATCCAGCCTGGCCTTGGACACTTCCAGGGATCCAGGGGCAGCCTCAGCTTCTCTGCCCAACCTGTGCCAGCGTTCCAGTAACTGAACACTGACATCCTAAAGAAAACAGTATCATCCATGAAAAGCCCCTTTAAGAACAGCTACACTGTTACATCAAGGAAACCTCAGTTAAGAAATTTAAGGTCAGGAAAAGAACAACTCCAAAGTGGCAAGACAATGGGCTGTCAATAAATTCTCCCGTCCCAAGTTTCTGTGATGCTGTGGCCTAAACTTCAAAATATCAACATTCTTATTTTCACAAGATCCCAGGATATGCTGAGCTGGAAGGACCCACCAGGACCATCCAGTCCAACCCCCAGCCCTGCACAGCCCCATCCCCAAGAGTCACCCCCTGTGCCCCAGAGCATCATCCCAACCCTCCTGGAGCTCTGGCAGCCTTGGGGCCGTGCCCACTGCCCTGGGGAGCCTGGGCAGTGCCCACCACCCTCTGGGGGAAGAGCCTTTTCCTGAGATCCCCCCTGAGCCTGCCCTGGCACAGCTCCAGCCCTTCCCTGGGTGCTGTCCCTGGTCCCCCAGAGCAGAGATCAGAACCTGCGCCTCCCCAGGAAGTCGTCTCAGAGAATTTGGTAGCTCCAAAGAACAGACGGAAAGTTAGGCAAGCGAGGTGCACGGCATTGTGCCTCCCGCTGTGCCCGCGCTGGCAGAGGGAGCAGCCCCCGCCGGTGCCCTGGGATGCCGCAGGAGCAGGGCTGTGGGAGCGCACAGTCCCCGCTTTCCTCCGGCCCCGGCCCCGCCACCGGCTGCGCCCGGCAAAGAAAGCGAGCGCAGGAATTCACAGCATTCCCCCTCGGATTAATTCCCGGCGGTCCCGCCGCGCCTGAATGAGCTGGGCTGGGGGAGACCGGCTGGTGCCTCGGAGCAGGCGGGGAGAAGCGACACAGAGAGCAAAGAGCGGGGGGCCGGCTCGCAGCGCTCCCTGCCCGGCCCCCGGGACAGCCAAGGGCTCTGCTCCTCCAGCCACAGCCCTCAGCTGACACCACAAACCCTCCGACGTGCTGCCCTTCGCCTTCCCAGGCTGCACAATAATGAAACACCAAATTGAGGTGTTACTTGAAGAGTGAGAGCAAAGGTATGTGGAGTGATGGGAAGGCTCTGGAGGTGTCGCACTGCAGGAGCTCCCCCCAGTCCTCCGAGGGAGTCACTCAGGGACCCGACTGAATAACCAGGTACCTCGGGACCGTGTGGAAGTGTGCCAGAGAGTCATTACTTTAATTATACTTTAATTATACAGGCCGTGATTTAATTATCCAAGGCCAGGTTGGATGGGGCTCGGAGCAACCTGGGCCAGTGGAAGGTGCCCCTGTCCATGGCAGGGGTGGGACGGGCTGAGCTCCCTTCCAACCCAAACCATTCCATGATTCTAGGCCTTACTACAAAATAACACCACTGTGCCACCAGTTGCCAGCTGTAAGGTCTCAGATGCTCACAGCTGAGATGAAAAGTGGTTATACGTATGGGCAAGGCTTTGAATATTTTCATTACCCCAAGGAAGTACCAATAAAAGTAAAACACATTTTCTTGCAGCACATCCTTGAGTCAGCTCCAGATTCTATTTTTAAGATCCAGAGGAAGGAAAGGTGACAGATGACCTGTTTTTCCCACCTGTCTAGTAATCTCTGGCTTCTATAGACCAGCCTTGTAATTTTAGCTTTTTTACTGTTTTGTGTATGTTTTGAAATCTAGTGTGGTAACATATTACATTTACACATATAAATGTTATAAATACAACTGATAAATAATCACAAAGCGAGCAGAAACTGACATCTGGAGTATTGGACCAATTGTAAATATGAAACACAGTTCTGAATACTGCACTGAAAAAATTCACAGCAGACGTGTTGTGATCACATTGTAGCACGGAAAGAAACAAAAATGCATCCTTTTAAGCACTGTTGTAACTGAAATGATGTGCAGACACACTGTGTAAGCTACCTGCTACATTTTCTCCTTTTTAACATAGTGGTGTTTTTAGATTCAGGTTAAATAATATTTTTCACTGATTGTTTTACCTTTCCACATGTTTCTCTCAAGTTCTGAAGAATCAGAATTCAGTTCTACAATAAGAATTGCTGATGCATCAGGCACTCCTGCAGTTCACAATTGTTACTCTGGCATTAATGAACCTGTTAATTATGCCACTGCTCTTCTGCTGAGACCAGAGGACAGTGGTCAGAGACCTAAAAATGAGAAAGCTGGATTGTATTTTCCAAGCTAAAAATGTTACAGCTGGGAATCTCTTGGAGGTTTTTGTGGAAAAATTCCCTCTGCTACGTGCTTATCCCAGCCGTGGTTTCTGGGCTCTCTATAACATAATTTCTATGAATGTTCCAGAGTTCCCTGTTTGTTCCCTGGGTCACCAGTTTGGACTGGATTTACTGGGTGGAGCAAAGAGAACGGCACACTCAGTGCCTCAGCTCCCAGTGCCACGGGAAGCTCTCAGTGCCAGCAGGAAAACTGTTGCTCCGTCTCTGTTTTCCCGTATCATGGATATGTTCAGTCTTACAGGTGCTGCTCATCCAGCACCAAAACCAGAGGAAAACAGCACAAGGTGATTAAGTGATGGGCCAGGTCTGGAACCAGCAAGTTTCCATGTCCACTACAGAGCTCTTGCTCTCACAGCCCTGATTTTACCAGATTAAAGTAATTTTTCAGGACAACACTGAAATTTCCTTCCATTTTTTTAGCACTGCTCAGCCAGTTTTCCAGAACAGCTCCCTAAAAGTACCCGGTTGCTTCCAATTTGAAAGCTTGTGTTCATTTTTTAAACTTCACTCCTAACAATACCAGCTAAAAATGACTCCATTAGAATTGAGAACCCGCTGCCAGGTGTTTTTTTTATCACCTTAAATGATTAAATTGTGGCTGAATACTGGAAAAAAAGGATCCCCTCAGACAAAAGAGGAAATTTGAAGGCCTCTTTCACGTGGCAGCGAGGCCCAGCACCGCACTGGGTGAGCCCAGTTCAAAAAGATTCCGAATCAAAAGCCCTCCGCGGTGCCTGGGGGGGTTTCAGGCAGGCTTTGTGTGCTGAGGCTGGATGGGGCAGGCTGCAGAGCCCCGGAGCCTCCCGCTGCAGCCCGGCTGAAGGGCTCCCCTGCCGAGCCGCTGCCTGCGGTTGTTGAACAAGTGTTTCTCACACTACAGCTCAATTAAGTCAAGGATACCAGGGGGAGGATGATCCAAGTAGCCTGGAGAGCAGAGGTAACCCACGGGAGGCTGCAGAATTCAAACGCTTCCATCAGTCTTTTAAAATGCACCTTAAGACTGATTTTTCTTTTTCATTCTTTTCCTGCCGTCGTTAGTTGTTCACTGTGTTGCACAGCCAATATCACGAACCTCAGACATAACCTTTAGTGCACCAAACTGAGCTTAACATGTTACCAATGACTAAAATTATGACAAAGCAGTGTGTAATAACGCAAGGCGGTACACGCAAACCAAGGATAAAACAATTCCAGTACAAAAATACAACAAAAATGCAACAACTATTAATTTTTTTATCATGATTCTCTTTGAGCTGCAAATACTCACATAGGTGGCTACCAGCAGGAGTAAGACAACGTACCTGATGTGCAAGCCCATTGCTTCTCAAAGGCTGTGGGTTCCCAGACTGATGCTTGCCCGAGGTTGAAATGCTGAAGTGATTTTCCAGAACCCCATTTCTTAGTGTGGTTTGTGCACTCTGTTCTGTCACTGCAAAATATTAATTCACATGGTACCAATTACTGGATCTTTGACAAAACAAGTAGCAGTGAGAAGAAACCCCTGTGGTTTTTATGAGAATAGCAAGTAGAAGTCAAGAAAATGCCAAGTGGATCAGGAAAGCAGGAACTGCAGAAGGATTTTATGCTATCACTGCAGCATCTTGTCTGTGATTTTCTATGTATCGCTGCTTGATACTCATTTCCTTGCTGAAACTTTGCACCAAAACTCAAGGGAGAGATACGGTGAAATTCATGGAGTTCCAAGCTCAGAAATAAGGGGTTTTTCTTCAAAAATATGTTCCAGGATTTCAAAACAACTTTGCTGAGGACTCTGCCATGGCAGAGTGGGAACATTTGGGACCTGGGGGCTGGAAATGGTGAATTAGGTACCCATAGTAAATGAAGGGAATGTATTGACCACACTGCTGAAATGAAAGTTGATCTTTCCTTCTTCTGAACAAAGATTTTTTTTATTATAAATTAAAAACCCCCTAGGGGATTGGAGAACTCATTTCAGCACATAGGCATATATATACACATCACACATATATATATGTGTGTGTGTTTGTATATAGATAGACTCCATGCTTTTTATCTTGCAACAGGGTGATCCAACATCTAATTTGTCTTCTAATTAGGCCTTTTTAATGGTTAAATGCCCAACACTGTAAACAGAAATGAATAGAGCCTTTACCTGGATGCACACAAATGTTGGCATTGTGCTGTGGCTCCTCTTCACTCCCAGCAAGGCTGATGGTTCCACGTGCCCAAGGATCACAGAATGGCTTGGGTTCAAAGGGACCTTGGAGAGTCTCATCATCCAGGATGGCCCGGGCTGCCAGGACACTGCTGGCTGATGGGGTGCCCCAGCCGCCACAAGGAGCGAAAGGCTCTTCGAGTAGATTTAGTGTCTCCACCAAGATCCTGAAAAAGTGCAAAAGAGACAACAGAAAACCACTTGCAGGGCTTTCCTTCCTGACTTTGGTACTGTATCACTCTGGCCTCATTATGTGGTGAGCAAATCACAGTAAATGGTGTTTTTATCCTTTCATATATTACATGGTTGCACAAATTGCTGACAGAAACTGCCAACATGCTGCACTAATAACTATAATGCTGTTTCACTGGCATAAATGGCTTTTTGCTTTAACCCAGGCCATCTGCTTTAGGGGCTTTTGATGATGCAACTACACTGACGTTTACAGCAATGGAAAATTCTCTGGTATGACCTCAGAGTGGGGCATCCAATTCTAAGGGGATACGTAAGAAGAAGTGGGGTATGTTAAACTGGCCGCTGGTTAAGAGCCTAAGAGACAAGATATGCATGAGGAAGGTGTGGAGCTGCAGATTTGGAACTCCACATTTAGCCTCAGTTCTTTCAAGTAACATTTTCCTGAGAGCAGGAAACAAACACGTCACATCCCCAAGGGTGCTGTGCGTAACAGCAGCTCCTACAGCATCCATAGAGTATTTACTCAGCGATTCATGCCCTTCCTCCATGTGTTTGTCTGACTGCCTTGACCACATCCACTCACCAATTACTAGCTAGCAATGGCCTTACAAAACCATGTTCAAGGCACTCCGAACAGCTGGACACAGGCTGAGGCTTTGGTGTCACCACTCAGCGCCAAGCGCTTGCACAGGGAATAAATCCATCAGCACTTTCCTAGAATCATCTACCAGGGTTTGCAACAGAATCTGCAGCTCCTCTAACCCACAAAAAGCTTTTGGTGACTTCAGAAGGCTCTTGGTTAGGCCTTTAAAACAGAGGAAGCGACAGATCTTCACGTAGCTGATGCATATTGCAGCTGTACAAGGTTTTCAGCAGCCACTCAGTGATTCCACCTACCTGGACAGGTAGAACCAACAGGTGATTTGGCAGCTCTGCCACTTCAGCTTAGGAAAGCTGGAGTTATTTTTCTTCTGATTTGGGTATCACCAATTACCCACATTCTCAGAACGGACCTCTGTTCTCAGCTTGTAGCAATTCAGGAGAGACTCCGGC
Source organism: Sclerurus mexicanus (assembly GCA_013396755.1). Classification (NCBI taxonomy): domain Eukaryota; kingdom Metazoa; phylum Chordata; class Aves; order Passeriformes; family Furnariidae; genus Sclerurus; species Sclerurus mexicanus. The sequence goes on along the minus strand of VWZF01004474.1, from coordinate 4,942 downwards.
CCTGCAACGGGGAATTGTATTCATTATGTACTCCTTATGTACACACTATTAATTATGCCTTAACCAGAAGGTAGTTCTGCTCTTTGTTCCGTGCACTTTTTGCAGGAGTAAGACAAACCAGAAACTCACATTTTTTTTGTAATGTAAGCAAGTGTACATGCTCTTTTCTCCAAATCAGCTGTGTTTCCACAATTGGTATTGTTATGCAGTTATTCATGGGTTTGTCAGCTCTTTGTGGCAACAGACTGGGAACCTGGGAAGGCTAAACTAGGGTTAAGAAATACTGTGATGTTCTGTTAAACGGTGCAAAAAATAAATGTGGAGAAGGGTTTGATACTAATAGGTATTTGTACAGGTGTTGTAATGCAGCTGCTATTTCCAACAGCTGTAATGAACAAATGTGTGGAAAACGTCCATGACTCGGCTGCTCACCCTCATCTTTTGGCACAGTTTGTGAAGGCCTACCTGGCTCTGTACGTCTCCCTTCATTGAGGGAATCCATAAAACCTCAAACTGTCCAAAATCAGAAGCTAAACAGTATGGGAGCATCTGATACAGTCTCAGTGGAAATTGTATTTACTTACATTTGGACCAGTCTCTCAACTTCTGCATTTCGTCTCCTATTTTCCAACTAGTTCATTTAACTCCTTGTGTTCTCTTGTATCTTCCAGCAACTAAACTTCTTAATATTTCATATCAAACCCAGATACTAGCTCAGCACACCTGACAAGGTTCAGCTCTTCCTTTTGGATAGATGCAAACATGCCAAGTGGAAATTTTAAGTTAATTAAATCTCTTTTAAAATGATGTAAGCCCTGAAAAATGCAGTGGAACTGTCTGAGTCTGTTAGCACTTTTAAGTAAACAAAACCTGCTTTAATTTAGCCCAATTTCCAGGCCCCCATTGTCAGAAGACCACTAAGAGCTCTTTGGGTATTAAGAAACAAAATCTAAATAAGAAACAGAAGCTCCACAAGGAGGAGGGCTGTGTGGGAACCTTCCTGCCTTTGGTCTGACAATCCAAAAAGTGTGTTCTGGTTTCCCCCAGCATCCGGTGCACTCCAGCAAGTTTCTAAATACAGCTGAGTTCAAACTTCCCTCAAAGCTCCAGAGTTCCTTAAATGGCACAGCTCAGCTCTGCTGGCAGAGCTGCAGCTCATGGTAAAGGAAGCCACCACCAGATTAGCATTTTCCCTAAATGCTGCTCTATATATTCTCAATGCTCAGCTCACAAGTCGCTAAAATAAGCTCCTAAAATAACAACTTCAAACACTTGCACAGGCTGCAGCCTCTCCGAAGGGCTGTTTATTCCTCCCTCCCTTGATTCCCCCTCAGTGTTCATTAAACAAAGGGTGCTCCATGCCATGGCAAGAGAGAAAGGCTGAGCGCAGCTTGGGGACTGACATAAGTCAATTAGGATCCCGTGGCTCTTAGCTGGAGGATTTGTTATTTATCCCAGGCTGTCTCCCAGTACAAACTGGTGGCTGATGCCTTCTGTCTGTGATAAGCATCCACTCAGATGCATGTGGGGGCTGAAATGCAGGGAAAAGTGTTTCTTTATCCTTTAATCTGAGCAAACAGTGTTCAGCTTTCATGAGAGTGAAATTAAGTTACTCATTCAGGCCCGAGTAAAAGGCAGCTGTGTTACATACAGCAAATTCTGCCTGTGAACACCTACTCTATCTACTGGAAAACCTGTAAAATAATAAAGAATCACCAAATGATTTGGACTGGAAAAGAGCTTTAAGCTCACTGAGTCCAACCTTTGACCCAGCACTGCCAAGGCCACCACAATATGAGCCAAGGAATTAATTGCAAAAGGTATTTAAAAAAGAAAATCCGCAAATGAAAATCACATAAAATTAAATTGCCATCCAACAGCAGCAGTTCAGAGATAGTGCCTCTTATGGAAGCCTAACACTTAATTATGGGAAATGAAATAAGAGCCATGAAAATTATAATGGAGCAGGAGTCACTGATACATTCACAAAACAGAGTAGGAAAAAAACCTTATGAATCCATGAAATGATATATGGGTCAGTTTTTAAAAAAGAGCCCAGAAACAACAGGAAGCCCAAATCTCACTTCAAATACCAATATCCAAGCATTTGCAATTCCTTCTCCAGCAAGCTGAGCACTCAGCGTTTTCACTGCCACCAACACCTCTTTGAAATTCACACCTCCTCAAATGTATTCTGCTTTACACAGATTTCTGTCACCGCTAGCTCCTTCCCCATTATCACCTGCACCACACAGAGCACAAAAATCCACATGAAATCCAATGGGAAATGCAAGATCCTTGTAAAGCTGCAAAATTACTTCTGTCTCTTCAGCTGTTTACAAGTTTTCAAACTGTTGGGGGAAGAGAGTTCTGGCTACACCAGGGAAGGAGGGAAGATGTGGACTGAAACGAGCAAGGGTTCGGGACAGCAGGAGGGATTCTGGCTCTTCCTAAGGGGCACAGCCAGCCAAGGCAGCGATGCCACTTCCCACGGCTCTGCCTGCACTGGGTCTCTGATACAGGAGAGCACAGCACCAGGTCCTGCCTGCTCTAACTGTAGAAGGACAAAAAACATAGCTTTAAATTACAATAGCTCAGCAAATCTGAACTATTACCCTCAAGGTTTTTAGCAACATATATCACTTAGTTACCCACAAATTTCAGCCCATGCTGGCTACTTTCACTCACGAACATTTTAGTCATCACTTAATTATCACCACCCGGCCTTATTAATATGTATAATATGGATAAAGAGCTCTCTGGCAGGGATGCATTTTAATGAAGGCGCTGCAATTACACACAGTAATTTCTAGAAGGTTATGCCATGGATGACAAGAGCGAACTGAAGCAGCCCGGGGATGGGATGAGGTTTGGAAGGACTAGTTTTAATACTTTAATGATAAACTTAATTAGGGAGAGGACACACAAGGGATAGGACACTGGGGGCACAGGACACCTGGGCAAAGGACACCGGGGACACAGGACACATAGGGAACAGGAACACCTGGGACACAGGACACACAGGGAACAGGGCACCCAGGGCACAGGACACCTGCGACACAGGACACTTGGATACAGGACACCTGGAACACAGGACACCTGGGACACAGGACACCAGGACACAGGACACCTGGGACACAGGACACCAGGACAAAAGACACACACAGTACAGGACACCTGGGACACAGGACACCCAGGCCATGGAACACCCAGGGATTAGGACACCCAGGGAATGGGTGTCCCAGGGAATGGGACACATGTGGCACAGGACACCTGGGGCACAGGACTCTCGGGGCAGAGGACGCCCAGGGCACAGGACACTGGGGACATGGGACATCCAGGACACAGGACAGGGGGGACACAGGACACTAGGACACAGGACACACAAGACACAGGACACACACACTGGGACACAGGACAGCGGGACACAGGACACACAGGGCACCCAGGACACAGGACAGCGGGAGACAGGACACTAGGACACCCAGGCACAGGGGACACGGGACACCAGGACATGGGACACCTAGGACACAGGACACACAAGACACACAGGGCAGAGGACACCCAGGACACTGGGACACAGGACACCCAGGGCAGAGGACACTGGGACACAGGACACACAGGACAGCAGGACACAGGGCACTGAGACACAGGACACCCAGGACACAGGACAGCAGAACACAGGACACTAGGACACAGGACACACAGCACACCCAGCACACAGGACACTAGGACACCCAGGACACAG
>VWZF01004473.1:577076-589329 GCA_013396755.1 Sclerurus mexicanus | reverse complement strand
CGCCCCGCACGGGCCCCGCTGCAGCCACAAAATAGGGCAGAGCCCGCCCCGAGCCCGTCCCCGCACCCGCGGAGCCGCTCCCCCGGCCGAGAGGGCGGATAACTGACCCAAAACCGCTTCGATCCCCCGGGATCTGCGGACTGGAGGGAGGTTTTAGGGACCGAGCATCCCCGGGGTCAAGCCCGCGCACGGAGAGGGCCGAGGTGAGGAAGGAGAGGGTCCCAGCCCCGCTAAGTGTCCCCACGCCCCCTGCAGAAAGCAGGATCTACCCTCCGCTCTCCCAATTTATCAAAACCCTCCTGTTCTCTGAGCAATCTGTCTGGCCAAACACACCCCGCAGAGGCAATAAGGGCCTTTCTAAACTACAGGTGCTGTTTAGCCTAAAGCACTGAACTAAATCACATCTGCAGTTTGTATGACAATTGATACAAACGCAGAGACCTGAACATAAATCTTCCCCCCCTTCTCGTTTTATTAAAAGAATTTTTCAATTGTATTCTGTAACAGTGAGGCCCTAGAGGTTAATTACAATAAAGACAAAGAAGCGTTTGCTTTCTTCATCGCTCTTCCATGCACAAAATGTTTTGTGCAAAAGAAAGAAATATGTATCAAGAGATTTCCCTTGCAAGATGCCATTTCATCTCTTTTGTAAATAAAATTACCTTGCTCTTCTATGTTTCTCCTCAAGCCATGTCCTCAGTCTAAGTTTCATACATCTTTTAAAATGTGTCAGCAATGATGATTGAACAGATGCATTGCACCTGTCACAGGAGGGTTTCAAAAGCCTGTTGAGAATCTTAACTAGTCATCACCTTCATTCTCAGATAAGAAAACTTAACACAGCTGAAACTTTAGGAACTTTATCAAAGTCACATGGGGATGGAGACTCCAGAGTCCCTCTGTTTAAACACTGTTTGGCAGCCTCCCCATGAACAGAAGAAATACAGATAAAGCCATGAAGTGAAACCTCACACAGGATTCAGACAAATTTCCTTCATTTTCCCTTGAGAATCCTGTGAAACTGTCATTTTAACACATCCAAATCCTCAAGTACTTCCCAGCGCCCAGTTACACACCTAATGCACAACATGCAAAACTGCAAGACGTGAGCTTAAACCAAAGGAAAAAGAACTATACTAAAAATAGTAGAATTTACCTCAGAAACAAGGCTATAGCTTGTTTCCATTGAGCAAGTCCCTCAGTAAAGAGTCCAGATACAGGAGCAGGTACTGAAATTGCTGCAAAGTGCCTGTGTATTCTTATTAACACATAGTTTTTCAATAAAAAAATATTAAGCTTTTACCATAAAAAGGCACCTCTCCCTCCAGCCAGCCTGGGAGCTAAGCACCTAAACTGAACCAAAGCAGCAATACCTGCTCATGTGCACTGACCCACTGGCCTGTGTACCACCACATTCTACAAATCCTGAGAGCAACCACACAAAGGTGACAAACCAGTGACAGACAAGAGCAAAGCAGTCCTTGCTGGAATGGGACAAAAGCATGTCCCAGTAATCAGAGATTATCTTTATGGCAGCCTTGCAAAATAATCATGACTGGGTAACGACCCCAAGACAGACATTTCTTGCTTGTTTTTAAGTGCAAAGATTGGTCTCTCGAGAAAGCATTCAGCTAAAAGGAATAAGTAAAACCTGATGGGTGGAATTTTTTTCAGCCTCTTTCCAAAATTCCTAGTCTTAAGTAGGCCTAAATTCCTCCTATGTCTAATCTGTCAGTGACAACCATATAAGTGATGCTCACAGTAGAGAGGTCCACAGAGCTCCTGTTCCAGCCAGTCCCACCATCCCTTGGCCCACAAAAACCTTTCCAGATTCCTGCAACAATCTTCAGATCTACAGTGAAAGACCAAACCTCCCAGCTCCAGCGAGCTGCAGGGAGAGGAGAGCAAAGCCTTGGCAGTGTCCCCACAGCAGCAAGGAATTTCTTCAATAAAAATGGCAGGAAGGGAGGGAATAAAAACAATCCCTTCCAATATGATCCAAATCTATCTACTGGCCTTAAGTCCAGCAGCTGGTGCAGCCCTGAGGTTATAAGTAAAGGGCACTGAGTGCTGACAAGAATTTAATTCTGTGAAGAGCCTTAATATGCTCAGACAACACCCAGTCAATCTCCACAGCTTCCACAGAAACCTGAAGGAGTCACCTCCCCAAAACCCAGAGGAAAACACACCTGATCAAGTTGGGAAAAACCCTACCTAGCTCTGCCAGGCAAACTGCAAGAGCCCTGAACCACAGGATCATCCGGCTTAAATCCAACACAAACAGTGTTGATTTGAGAACTCCTCACTGCCCTGTACATCCCAGTTCCCAGGTATATAGCAATATACAAGTTCCATAGATCCATATCGTAATCAATTTCCTATCTTAAGGAGCTCTCCTGTTTAGCTGCATAATCCCCTACACCAAATTATTAATCAGCTTTCTTAAAAGAATCTATGGCTTTGGCATTAAAGAGGTGGGAAAGGTGTACATAAAACATTGCAATCATGGAAGCTTCCAAAGTTGCATCTCCTCAGCCTAAATTATTTTTCATTCTGTTTTTTTGAAGACATATCTCTATATTTTAATATTCATATACTTAGATGTCTATCTAGACAAATACAGTTTTATTAATGTATATATCAAGTATATATATTCATCTTTGAGTGACTAAGCTGATCTAACCCTGAAGCTGGTCCTGCTTTGAGAGGTATTTGAACCAGATCACCTCCAGAAGTGCCTTATTTTGGCTTATGTTAATTTACACAGATCTGTATTTAGACCATATGTTTTCTGGAAAAAGGTCCACCAAGGAAATGAATGTAAGAAAAGCAATGTAAGGTACCTATTGCAAAAGCTGCTTTGGTACCAACATGGCTAATCGAAGTCACCTGGAGGTGGAGCTCAGGTGCTGCACGGGCTCCCAAAGGACCAGGAGCCTCAGCAGAGAGACCCTGAAGGCACCTCTGCCCAACCAGTGCTCGAATTCAGAGCCGGCCACACTGCTCTCCCATAACAGAGCCAAAACAGCAGCTCCAATTTACCTCCTGCAGCAGCTCACAGGGACTCGAATTCTCACCGGGCTGCGAAGGAAGCTCCAGCAGACCTCGTAGGTAAAGGCCCTTCGCAGAGGTGGGAGCAGTGCCGTGCTGGCAGCTGGGGCGGTGAGAGGCTCCCAGCGAAGCCCTGTTCCTAAACGCGACCGCAGAGCACCCCCGTCCCCGCGGGATGCGCTCCGCAGGCGGGGATGCTGCAGGAGCCACCAGCGTCTCCAGCGGCGCTCCGGACTGTTGCCCTCTGCTGGTACACGTGCCATTCCCACGCTCCTGCCTGCCACACCGGGCTTTAGACATGTATTTTCCCCGAGTCTTTGGAATAAACCACCATTCCTATAAAAACAGCGGGTTTACTCCAACAGCTTCATAATAACGTCACCGCCTTTAGAATAAGATCTTCACGCCCCGGCTGTGATTTCTGGGGCAGGAGCTGTTCTACTGCAAAAACCCACCAGCTGGAAAGGTCCCTCCTGCTGCTCCCCTGACTCTTCCCTGGAGCACAAGCCATGGATGTCACCTGCAGTAGAAGCACAGACTTCCTGCCCTGCAGTCTTATTATATATTTATCACAAACCTGGCAGGAAGATTTGCAGACAGATTTTATCGTTCAGAATTGAGCGCTCAAAAGGAAAAATAAAAATAACATTCAGGAAGAAAGCTGTAAAAACAACTGTTGTGGGTACTGGAGCAAAGGCAAAGGCTGGTGTTTAGATGCCTCAATACCAGCAAGTCTCTCTGCCTCGTGAGTCCTTAGAGTCCATCCATCTACTGAAATGTACAGTTCTCACCACATGGACTTGAGAAAAAGTTTAGGCTATGGTCCAAAAACTGGGATTTTGTTTTTTCCCCAAGTTTTTTTTTGCATAAGATACCATTTTAATGTGATTCTTTGTCTTTACTATATAACCCTTAATGCTTCCACTACTACCTTCTGTAATAAGGGGAAATTACCGATATGCTTCATAAAGATGTATGGCTTAATTAATATTTGTATACTGTAACTCAGAGAGACCAGGATAAACAAACCCATTCTCATTCAGGATCTCACAACCATAACCCAAAGTCTCTTTACTATTATTCCCTGTACGCTCATTGCCTCGGTCTCTTCTTGAATTTTTTTAAGTATTTGATTTCTTATTCTTTGCAAAAGCCAAGAAACACAGTCAACCACCCTTGTATCGTAACACAACATGCTGCAATACCAACACAAACTAGCAAATCATGCAGCTGTCACATGCAAAAACTTAGGCCAGATTGTTTCTGCAGGCTCATTATTTTACCTCTCAGGCAGCGTATCTTTCTCAGAGGTAACAGGTTGTCCTTCATTATCCTGCTTGGTGTTTTCTGGACAAACCCCTTTTTCTGCTCAATCCCCATAGCATATTCAGTGGGAACTGCATGGCAGGGCCTCAGCTCGGGTTTCTATTCACTTACTGGAGTTTTGTGGTGTGCTTTTCAGGGCTCAGCTTTCCCATCCTCTCGTCCAGGCAGAAGTGCACCCTGTGAGGGGGAGAGAAAACACACTTTGAGAAGGCATTAAAGAGCGTGTGGCATCAGCTCATTGCAACACTTCTGGCGTGGAGCAGCACCAGCAGTAAAACGAGCCCAGCTCCTCCTTCCCGGGGGGGTGTTTCTCAACTCCCTCTCATCGGACGCCCCAGTATACCGAAAATAAGAACTCCCCATTGCCACCAGCTATACCCAAACCCATGGTAACATTTCCAAAACACACGTGGTGCTGATTCATCACCAAACTCGTGCCTCGAAGAAGCTTTACAAGTAAAATTGATACCGCAGAGCAGAAGCCCAGACTCGAGCTGGATGAGTAAAAGCAAACTCCTGTAACAGCATCTAAATGATGTAATTAGAGAACAATAATTTGCCTGCTTTTAAGACTGTAGAAAAAAGCAGAGGGGTGGGCCTAAAGGGAAAAGGCACAGCAATGCACACCAGGTCTCGGACTGAAGGGCTGGAACTCCCAGTGCTCCTGGGGATCTTTTTCAGGAGCACCTCCACAAAGGTAACAGTAGAAAGAAAGTTGGCACTACTCTTGCAGAATGCACTTTGCTAAACACCCTATGTGCGAGGCATTGGCAATTACAGCTACAACCACCCTGCAGGGATCTCAGGGGAGAAGTCCCGAATTTGCAATCAGGACTCAAAGGAGCTCTCTCCAGTAATGGGAGCATCACTATTCCAGCAGTGGTGGAAAGAAAACAATTAAACAAGCCCAAATGAAATCACACCGTGAAGGACTCTGGCTAAATTTGTTACTCAGTAAACTTAACAGATTACTAAAACCTGAAGAGGTACTAGATAACAAGCAGAGAATTAGGGATTTAGCATCAGAAATCTTTCACAACAACGCAACCCAGCCCAGGAACAGCCAGCGAGCCCGAAACCAGAGGACATCCCTGCTGAGGAGGGAGGGGGCCTGGAGGATGAAATAGGAGTAAACTATTGCAAAACACAGCTGATAGTGCTGTGCTTGTATGCAATAACCAGGTACGCACAGCGTCCCCCCAGGGCCATGCCCTGCCCATGCTGCAGTTTGTTCCTGGGGTGTGTGACTGGGAGAGGGCAGCATCCCACCGTGTGCAGCCCAGAAAACAGCATTATTGATCCACAGACGGGGAGAACAAGTGAAAACACATGAACCTCCAGTCCCAAACACTACTCAGGCATTTTATCCAGCACTGCTTTAATCCAAATATGTGCTGGAAATAGGGACAGGACTCCTGATCTTTCTTCTTCCCAGTCAATGCCCACAGCGACTACATTTATCCTTCCTTCCCCCCAGGGTTTTGAAGAAAGCAAGTTTTCTTACAAAATAGAAAAAAAAAAGTCCATTGTAAAGCTACAGTGAGCAACAAAAGTTGCAGAAATGACAGAAGAGACTGAGATGATATTCATCTTTTATACTGACTAGATTACAGTCTAACAGCATGTTTTTAGATGTGTAGCTTTGCATGTCTTTCACTTCAACGAGCATTCCAGGGAGAACGGGGCTTCTGTGAGACAAACCAGTTGGCAACTCCATGGTACAAAGTAGCATTTGAACAAATTCAGTATTTTCAGATTCGTCAGCTCGTTCCGCTTCTAAGGAATTTTTCTGCAATGTTAATCAGTGATTTGTACTTTGATGGTGGTGAGCAAATGTGCATCTTGACACATTTCCAGCCAGAAACGTAATCCCTTTCTAAATTGGCATCGATTCCTTACTGCATTACTCATGAAAAGAGATATTTATAGTAGTTTGATGAATATAATATGTACCAAAATTGTACATAGCTCAACAGAGTCCAATTTTTTTTTCTAAAGAGCTGTTCTTTTCAAATCTGTGCTATTTTCCATTTGCGAAAGCATTTGGGAATGAAACTACAGTTTCATGCTAAGAGGGTTAATATCCAGATGCCTCAGACAGATGGCATTATTAGTCTGCCTGGGCTTGACATCTAGTTTTCAAAGTTAAGGAGCTTTGGTTATTTGGATGGCTGACAATCTGAGAATAGCCCGAGCTCTAAGCCCAGCATTTACTGTAACAGCAACAGGCAACCCTGCAGCTCTGCCTAACTCTCAGCAAAACCAACTTACACCAAGATTAACCACACTGAGGAAGTACTTTAAAAAATGCTGGTGCAGCTTTAGTTCAAGATTCCAACTGGCAAAGGCCAAACCATGGACAGAGAACAGTACTTGATTTTTTTTTTAATGCTGGCTGTTTTTTTTTACTTTGCTACAGCCTAGACCTGAACTGTTCCATGTTTTTAGCTGTTCAGTTTGTTCAGTAGATAGAAGAACAGGAACTAGAAAAATCTGAAGAATGTCTCTCTTCTGCACTGAACTACAGCTCTGCAGCCCTTGTTCTTTCAGCGTTACCACTATCCATTTCCCAGTGAGATGTTTTTCAGGGGAATATAGATATGATTAAAACACTCTGAGAGCCATACAAACGACGTATCAGTTCAAAAGTGACTATTCCCTCCCATTCATATATATCAGAAATTGATGAGAGTTCTGGGAGCAGAGAAAATATAAAAAAACTAGGATTTGTCAAAGCAACATCAAGGAGGAAAGCACTCAAACTCCATCAGCCCCTTTACAAGTCCTAGTAGAGAGGTAAATGATAGAAATTCCCAGGGAAGGATTCGTAGCAGAAAGACTTTCATCCTGTTATGAGCAATACACATCTGACACTCATCAACAGCAGTACTTACATTACAGCACAAATAAATGCTCATGAAGGTAAGTGGAAGTAGAGGTAACATCTGTGTGTATACATAAAATGATAGAGTAGTAACTCTTCAACAGACCTGAAAAATGCCCAACAAAAGCAAATAGTGCTTGTTCAGGCTGGCTCAGAACTCCTTGTGGTGCGCTTGCATCGTGAAATACATTTTCAAGTGAAGCAGGGATACAACTGTTTTATTCATTTAAGAAATACAAAAATAACAAGCAGAAAACTCGTCTTTAAGGGACGCGTACACCAGATCACAGAATCAGTTATGCAAAACATGTTAAGTAACCCATTGTTTTGTAAACTACACCTCTGGCTAAAGTGAAAGACCGAAATTTTGGGTGTTACACTTTCAAGCACCTAACCCAAGGTATTATGCAGTTTGAAAAACGTGTTCCTTCTTCCCCATAGCTCAGAAAGTAAAAGTCCGGAACAACAGAAACCACAGAAATGTGGTGCAGACTGTTGGTTACGTGACAAACACTAATCCATAATAGCTACAACAGGACAGGCAAGCCCAATCTAAAGGCTTGGCTAAGCTGCCTTCTCTCAGGAAGCCAACCCTCGCACAGAGTGTAGGGGCAAAACCCCATTGTCCCAAAACACACAGTTCTGTTCACCGTGTGCATGTCGCAGGGCTGTCCTTCAGGTTATTTCTTAGAGATTAATTAACAATTTAAGACAGACTGTTGCATTTTAGAAAGGACATTCTGAGGTACATAGAAAAAAAGCTGCTGTATTTTCAGATTTGAATGGGAGGTTGGGGTCCTTCACACCATTCCAGCTCAGACCCTTTCCAGCAGGAGTAGGAATGCCATTATTTTGGGACAATAGTATCAGCTGGCAGGGCAGGATAATAAACCAGTGTCCTGATCCACACCATCCACTTAAGTCTTTCAATGCTAAACGAAAGCAAGATTTGCTTCATAGAAGGGATCTAACTTAGTGGGGGGACGGGGAACACCATAAAGCATTTTAGAACTTTGAATTGCATTTTTAGCCATCTTAAATATTTCTGCTTCACAGGTCCTTAAGTACACCAAGTACCTGAGAGTTCAGACACATCCCCATCTCCCCACAGCTCTGGGCTCCTGTGAGCAAGCTGGGAGTCCCAAAGCCAGTCCCAGAGCCTGAACTGCAGCTGCACCACTCACAACTATTGCAACACTCAAACCCAAAAGCTTGTCCAGGTCTGGAGGGCAAGGATTGCCCACCCAAGTACATTACAGAAGCCTACAGGGCAAGACACAGCTTTTATTTTGCAAGTCTGTCGCAGCTGTCACACTGTCAGTGACCCATGGAGATTTACTGGCATTGAAGCTGTTCCAGCCATTCCTTACCCCTGTTCTGAACCACCTTTTCATCACCTACAGTAAAACAAACATGTGGGAGGTACTTCCAATAAACTTGTGCAAGTATTGTTACATTGCATATACAGGTGTTTTAGCATGTTTCCTTTTAATGCAGTAGTAGTCAGTATTGTGAAAGTGTAAATTAGGCTAATTTTATTAGCCAAATAAAATGTACAAGTCATACAAGTAGTAGAATCAAGAACAAATTATACTTTAGACATGAACACCCATTACTATTAAGAAACTACATGTACATCACAACACACTGAGCTCACAGTCTGAAATGTTTGCTTGGGGGAATATTTTTGGTCATGCAGATTTAAAAAAATAAAAAGAACTTCTGTGTTTTAAGAAAACTACTGCACTTTATTAAATGCTAAAAGTAAACCAGTTGCTCTCACTATTCTATTTCTCACAGGTGACACCAAGACAATCCAGGATTTGGTTCTGACCAGAAGGCCATTAAATTATTGAGATAATTTCAGACATAGGAACTTCAGAACTCAACTACAAACTAAGGAACAGCAAACTTTATTTCTATCTCTGTGACCATCCTAAAGCAACTGTGAAGTCACAAACTTTCACATGCCAGCTATATATCTCATTTCATCTTAGTTCTTCCTACACACCTCTATGAAGACAAATCCACCCAGGGGCCAGAAAATCAGTAAATACCATTAAATAATCAGAGCTTTATCAACAAATCTCTCCTGATTACTAGGAACTGTACTACAAACAGGTTTATATCCAAAGAGAGTCTCTAAGTCACTGTGTCCTTAATGCTACTCAACACAGATCTGCATTTTCTGTATTCCATGGTACATCCCAGTGTTGCTGCCCCTTACCAGGGAAGTCAAGTGCTTACGGGCTCCTCTCCAAGGCCACCTGCAGTGTCACAACAAGTCCTTGCTCCAGAGAGACCAGAGGTCAGAGCAGAGCAAATGCCACCTACTCAAGACACCACAGAACTCTGTTAAACTGGTGACCATCTCCTGAGGGAGCCACAAGGCAGCACACTCCCTAAATTTCTGGGATCAACTCTTTAGTCTAGTAGACATGAGTCCTACGAGGACTATTGCACAGAGATAACCAAACAGCACATCTCAGTACAAGGGTTCCCAAACTGTCAGATTTCACAGAGTCACTTCTTTAAAGAACCTACTTGTTTCTGGAATCAACATTTTCTGCCACAGCACATAAGATGTGAAAATATCACAAAGCTGTAGTTGGTGCACAAACCTTTACCTTCCCAAGCCCAATGACAAGCCACATCACAAAAGTGAATTTAACCATTCCTCTCCAAACCAGGCTGTCCCTTGACAAGGTCAAGGCAACTCACCACTGCAAGGGACTAAATCAAACACCCAAACACATGACCTAGAATCCATTTCAGCCTCAAACAGGAGAGCTGTGCTTCAAGTGAAGTTCGAGGATGACTGCCCAACATGGTTGTAAAGTGCAAAGGTACAGTAAAAACTTCAAGCCCAGCAAGCTGAAATAAAACCACCTGAAGCCGTGTCCTGACAAGAGCTGGCACTTGCAGTGTTTTACAAATACTCTGTGAAACTACTTTGACTTACAACAACATATCAGTGATGATGGTTCACGACAGAGGCTAACATGCTTTGAGAGAGAAAAATTACAATATAACTGCAAATAGCAAGTTATTTGGAACCTATTTATAAAAGCTAAGCTAAGCCAAAGAGAACCAGTCTTGGTCTAAGAGTCATAAATTACCACAATCAAGAGGAAACTCAGCCCTTGGTTTAAATCCTGATACCAAAAACGTTGTCCTGGTTATTGAAGCAAAGGTAATTAAGTTGATGCAGTTTTCTGCTTCTAACAGCAACAAAAAGACTCATTTCAATTAAAATCAGCATCAGGTTAAATTGACATCAAATAGTAACAGTACCTTGAAATTTCACGCTAAGCCCTTCAGCCCAGAAGCACAAAGCCCTAGACATTTAACTTCCCACTGGAACCACTGGGAATTATAGGCCTAATATCTTGCATACCTGGAGCAAAGCAAAAAGCAGGTTTTACGATGCAGTCCCATGAAGTGTCAGCATAAGAGACTAAGTGCTCAGAAACCTGAAGTCAAAACAACTTTGTACTTTTTAAATCCATGCCCCGTATCATATATACTCTCACTCAAGCATATAAGGAATTCAAATCTTTTATTTGATATCCATAAACCCATAAACGTTGCTATTCTATATTTCTACGCAGGAAGGCAGTTTTCCCCTAAAACATTATGCTTTTTAATAAACAACAAACTTTAATTCTATTGCGTGAAAGGGCTACAAATATACATTTGTTCATCAAGCAGACTACACAGATATTTTTGCTTTACAACTGGCACCTATGTTTTGCTGGTACGCTTGCTGGCTCAGTTCTCAGAGCACTTTGCCCACGGAGTTTAGATTATCACTTTCTGAAATACGGGCAACTACAATTATTACTATTTGAAAAATTACGTGCTGAGGCAGGTATTGCGAATCAATTCCTTAGTTTTTTTCCCAGTCAGTACTCACTTATCTAGTGGCATAAAATAACTTTCAGAAGTCTGGTACAATTGTTAGCAAACTAGTTTTGCTCCTGTTTTAAGGAAGCCCACAGCACGGAGCTGCCATCCTGACAGTAGATGGAGCTGCGAGAATTCTCCGGGAACTTTAAGGACGGACAATAATTCTGAGTGAAAAAGTCTGTTAAGCCGGTACTATGAAAACAGGTACGTGTTTAATAGGAGGGATAAATGTCGACCCTTTCCTCGAAGGAAACACACAGAGACAAACCCATAAGAGGACTTGGAAAACTAAGCAATCGGAAATTCTGAACATTTTATATGAATGAAGCACATGCTTAACACAAACTATTTCTTCAAAACTACACAGTACATACGTTGATGGAAAAATCCTATAGAAAAAATTGACCAACCATGTCAGCACGTCAAACTGCCTAGTACAAGATGGTGGATGCACACAAACTAAGTGAGAACGAGTATTTAGAAAACAGACCACATCCATGGATTAGTACTTCAAAAATTTCTCTGGCAAGTGTTTGAAAGCCAACTAGCAAAAAAGTCAGTTAGGACCTTTACTGGCAACAAAATATTTACTCTTAAGTACACAGAGACTTTAAAGCAGAACACTTGCTTCCAACCTAGAAAAGCCGTAAAACCGTACGGAATTGATCCTAGGAAAAAAAATTAGACGTGTAAAGGTCAATGAACACAATGATTTATTTAAAAAATAAAAAACGTAAAAACCATTTTTTTTCCTCCTTTACAGAAATGTTAAAGTCAGTCATGGGATCCGAGTAGCTTTTGTAGAAAAAAACGTAGTAGCCAGGTATCGAGTCCTTACAACAAAGGAAACTCCCCCCCAACCCTCCCCAGGTTTTACTCCAGATCAGCAANCGTAGCCTCCCCCACCATAGCCTCCTCTGTACGGTCCACTGTTACTGCGGCCCCCCCAGCTGCCGCCCCCTCCTCCACCTCCTCCGCCGCTCTTCATGGGGCCGTAGGAGGACTGGTGCTGGCTGTAGCTGCCGAACCCGCCGTACCCATTGCCGTAGTCGCCGCCGCCCCCGCCGCCGACTCCGTCCGACC